>JARQOD010000002.1:148129776-148254064 GCA_033576555.1 Oophaga sylvatica
CTTATCTTATGCTAATTTTTGATTCATATATATTGACACATATAAAGAACTGTACGCTTGCAGAAGCATGCAGGAACAATAATTTACAGTTTATCTGATGAGGAGCTAGATGCATTCATTGCGATATTCTATGCTCGTGGAATATCTGGCACGAACCGTCACTCGATTAGCAGTATTTGGTGTAATGACTGGGGAATACCGTTTTGCAAAGCGACAATGTCTAGGGACCGCTTTGTTGAAATTATGAGGTTTCTCAGATTTGATGAGAAATCTACTCGATCGGAGAGACTGCAAACGGACAAGTTTGCTCTATTTTCTACTGTGTGGGACAGGTTTATTGAAAATTGTATTGTGTTACAAACCTGGCCCATACATAACGGTGGATGAGCAACTTTTCCCAAGCAAAACTAGGTGTCCATTCACGCAGTACATGCCTTCCAAACCAGATAAATATGGCCACAAATATTGGCTAGCTGTTGATAAGGAGAGCAAATATCTGGCAAATGGCTTCCCTTATCTAGGCAAAGATGACACACGCCGTGCTGAGGACCGTTTAGCTGACCATGTGGTAATGAAGTTATTGGACCCGTTTTTGAAAAAAGGTCGCAATGTTACAACCGATAATTATTTTACTTCAGTAAAATTAGCTAAACAGCTAAAAAGCAAAGGAACAACCATCGTGGGAACACTGAACAAGATAAGGCGAGAAGTGCCTAAAGAAATAAAATCCATGAAAGAGGAATTGTACAACACTAAAGTGTTTAGAAATGAAGACAATTTTACACTTACAGTATATCAAGGAAAGCCCAACAAAAATGTTGTCATTTTGAGTTCCGTCCATCCAGATGTTGTTGTTGCGTCTGATTCCGCTAAAAAAACTCCAGAAACGGTAAAGTTTTACAATGAAACAAAATATGGAGTAGATCTAGTGGATCAGATGGCACGAAAATACAAGGAGATGGCCTGTTCATGCATTTGAAAATGCCTTAGACTTTGCGGGTATAAATGCATGGATAATATTCAATGAGATAACCCACCAAAAAATGTCACGCAAGGCATTTTTGCAAACGCTTGTGAGAGAGTTGAGTGGTCCTTATGTCACAGATAGGGAAAAGGGTTCCACGTCCCAAGTTTCTACATGCTCAGAAGTGATGGTTCAAACAAAATTTTGCCAGATCAAAGAAAAGTGCAAGAAAAATAGATCTGTCGGCAATTGTAAGACTTGTGGTAAGTCTTTGTGTGGGCAATGTACTGCCATAAATCAAAGGCAATGCCTAAAATGCGAAACACCAAATGTTTAGAAGGTGAATTCTGCGCCATATTTTCATTTTTATGCTCCTCCACCTACATTTTCTCTGCTTTTTGTTCTTCAGTTGTTGTTTATATGTGTGCACTTGAATAAAAAAAAAAGTTTGAAAAACGTCTATTATAATTATTGTTATTTTCTGTAGAAAAATAAGAAAAGCAGAAAAAAAAACAATCAAAAGCATTACTGTTGGATCTCACAATAATAATACATTACAAAAAATATAATTATTAATAAATAACCACAAATGAAACTCTAAAAATAAACGAAAACAAGCAAGGAGTCAAAATGACTCCTTTCAGTAGTTCTAGGCGGGGTCACGAGTCCAGTAGTCCTAGTGTTAAAGGGAATCTGTCACCAATGTATCACTTACTGGGCTCCTTGCTGTAGTTTTGACAAAATCATTGTTTTATCAGTTGTACATTATCACTAGAGTACTAGTAAACCTGCAGCCATGTAGTTCTCCATATTAAAGGGGTTGTCCACTGCTTTATATTAACCCCCAAAGTATCCCTCGGCTCCCCTAATGAATTTTGTAAATACCTCATGTTGCCTATACTGCCTGTGAGCGGCGCTATCACTGGCCGCTCACAGGCAGCACGTGACCACCGGCTGCAGCCGGCTCTTGCTTCCGCTGACGTCCCAACCAGTGCTGGGAGCGGCCGGGGGTCCCTCTTCCTCCTTCCGCGCTGGCTGCCAGGCTGTGGGTGGGGTTATCCCCCCGCGTCAAACCCGGCATCCACCGCGAGCCCATTCATTGAGAAAGCGTGCGGTGGATGCTGGGTGTGACACGTGGGCTAACCCCGCCCACAAACCAGCAGCCACCGGATGGACCCAGTACTGAGTCACGCCTCACTTGTCGTGACATCAGCGCTGGGTCATGTGCTGCCTGTGAGCGGCCACGGATATCGCCGCTCATAGACAGTATAGGCAACATGAGGTATTTACAAAATTCCTTAGGGTCCCCGGGGGGATACATTGGGGGGTTAATTTAAAGTAGTGGATAACCCCTTTAATGAGCTCTGTTTCACTCCACCCACACCACTGATTGGCAGCTTTCTGCCTATGCACAGTGTACACATAAAGCTGCCTATCAGTGGGGTGGGTGGGGTTGTACAGAACTTTGTCTTTCAGAACTGATAAATCTGCAGCAGAGAAAACCGTTTTTAATCAAAACTGCAGCAAGCAGCCCAGTTAGTGATATATCGCTGGAATTTGGGCTGGTGGAGTTAGTGGTAGCAAAAACCTGGTGACTGATTCCCTTTTAACCCCTGAATGCATTCTGTTAACATAGTTGTATGAGCTGCATAGTTGTTTTTGGTGGAACAAGATATATTTTTAGGATACTGTTTTGTAGTATGTATAGGTTTGTCTTTTTTTTTCTTTTTTTAGGGACAGAATGACTTATCAATTTTTGTGTTTTTTCATGTTTTGCTTTTACAGCATATTCTGTGTGATATGTTTAACCCCTTAACAACCGCCGATACATATTAAAATGGCGGACTGTAAGGGGCCAGATACCGGAGGGTAGCGGAGACACTGGAGAACACAATCAGGGAGGGATTTTTCAGTCCTGGATTACGTGATTGCTTGATTCAATGAATAACGACGATCGCGTTAAAAAACAAACGTGCCCACTATTAAATAATTTCTCCTCCCTGACATGATAGACATGTCAGAGGAGAGAGAAATTATGTCCCCAAGACCCCCTACCAGTACCTCCGCCATCCCCTGGCCCTCCGCCTCCTCTTGTTAGCAGCGTTGAGCGCAAGTGCTCGATACTCGAGTTTGCTTTGGGTGATCGGGTATGCTCCGAGTGTCGCGGGTGCTCGAGTATGATGCTCGAGTTCCCGCCCCGCATGTTTTGCGGCTGGTAGCCAAAAATAAAATGTGGGGACTTCATGCCATACACTGGCAATCTCTGCATGTTTATTTGGGGTCTAACTCCCAAGACATCCTTCTCTCCTCCACACTTATTCGCTCCTCACCCAACCGCCTCCAAGACTTCTCCCGAATATCCCCCATCCTCTGGAATTCTTTGCCCCAACACATCCGACTATCAAACTCATTCAGATCCTTCAGACGGAACCTGAAAACCCATCTCTTCAGGAAAGCCTACAGCCTGCAATGACCCTGCTGCCTCCTCACCACTACCGGAGTTATTGCCTCAACCAACACCGGAACTGCTGCAACCCCCCGACCTACTGTCTCCTGCCTCACAATCCTGTAGAATGTAAGCCCGAAAGGGCAGGGTCCTCTCCCCTCTGTATCAGTCCGTCATTGTTAGTTTGTTTACTGTAAGTGATACCTGTAATTTGTATGTAACCCCTTCTCATGTACAGCACCATGGAATCAATGGTGCTATAGAAATAAATATTAATAATAATAATAATAACTCCCACGAAATATGTGGGGCTGGGAGTGACTTTAGCATGACACTCGAGCACCCGCGACACTTGGTGCATACCCGATCACCCAATGCAAACTCGAGTAGCGAGCACTTGTGCTCAACGCTAATGACATATTCAATATGGTGACCTAATGTTATTTAATTCTGTGTAGTACATGTGGGTTCAGAATGCTCACTATATAACCCTGGATAAAATCCTTGAGGGGTGTAGTTTCCAAAATGTCAATTGTGGGATTTTTTTTTGCTGTTTAGGCACTTTAGGGGCTTTGCAAATGGGACTTGGTGCCCTCCATCTTTCAGCCAAATTTGTGTTCCAAAATTCAAATATTGCTCTTTCCATTCTGAGCTCTGCCGGTTGTCCAAACAGAACTTTTTTGACTACTTGTAGGATATTACTGCACTTGTAACAAAGTGGGTAACAAACTTTGGGGTCCACTTTTTAGTGTGACCTCTTACAAAAGTGATGCATGTGGGGCTAAAGCAAGATTTTTGTGAAAAAAATTAGCTTTTCAATGAGATGACCTAATGCTATCAAATTCTGTGACATTCCTGTGGGTTCAAGATGCTCACTATACCCCTGGATAAAATCCTTGAGGGGTGTAATTTCCAAAATGGGGTCAGTTGTGGGGCTGCTGTTCAGTCACCGTAGGTGCCCTGCAAATGCGACCTGGTGTCCACAATTTATTTTAGCCAAATTTGTGTTCTAAAATTCAAATATTGCTCTTTCTATTCTAAGGCCTGCCGTTTGCCCAAACAGAACTTTTTGACTACATGTGGGGAATCGCCGCACTCGTGAGAAAGTGGGTAACAAACTGTGGGGTCCACTTTTTGGAGTTACTTTTTGAAAATTGAGACATTTGGGGCTAAAGCAAGTCTTTAGAAATAAAATAAATATTTACATTAATTCCTGTGTAGCAACTGAAGGGTTAAAATATTTCTCGACAAGAGTTTAGAAGTATTTGACGGGTGCGGTTTTTAAAATGGCCTCACTTTTGGGGTTTTTCCAATATATATATATTTATATATATATAATATATATAGTACCCGCAAAGTCAATTTAAATCTGAATAGGTTCCTAAAGAAGCAGGTTTTGTAAATTATTGAAAAAAATTAAATTGCTGCTAAAGTTTTAACCCCTTTAACACCCTAACAAAAAGAAAATCATGTTTCAAAAATGATGCTGAAGTAATGTAGACATATTGAAATGTTACCTATTAATTATTTTGTGTGGTATAGCTATCTGATTGAAGGGCATACAAATTTAAACTTTTCTAAATTTTTGTCAATGTTTGATATTTTCATAAATATACGCAAATCGTATCGACCAAAATTTACCACTAACATGAAGTACAATATGTCACGAAAAAAAAACAATCTCAGAATTCGTGGGATCCGTTGAAGCGTTCCAGAGTTATTACCACATAAAGTGACAGTGGACAGATGTAAAAACAAAAATTGACCTGGTCATTCAGGTCAAAATTGGCTCTGACACTAAGGGGTTAGCATATTCGTGACATAACCGAACAACAGAACAGCAATTCTTTGTGTCACACAACAATTTTAGACCTTTGATTTTACTATAAGTAAAACTGCCAATGTGCAGATAAGTCGCACATGTTGCATGTTGCTTGCATTGAAGTTTATGGCACGTGTCGTGCAACGTGCGACAGCAAATGTAACACACATGGAGACATTTGTGACTGTCGCAGTATGTCACAGGTCACAACACAATACAGTACCAAGTCATTGCATCCAATGTTGCAATATATCGCTGTGATTTAACCCCGCTGTTCTGTTCATATTGGCTGTACAATTGTACTGTTCTGGTCAATATGAGCCGACATTAAACTGTTAATTTTGACATTTAGCTACTCTAAGCGTGTTATTTGAGTACCAGTTTCATTATTTAATTGTATGTGAACGTGGTTGGTCAAAAACAAATGATAAAAGAAAATCAAAACTTCAGTTTGCTTTTCTTTATTTTTTTTTAGAAAATTGTTGTACATGTTCACTTATTGCTATATTCAGGCATTCTTACATTCTGCACAGAAATCGCTCACATGTGCGTTACATAAATACTTACTACAACTAGAACATGTACCGTATTTTTCAGGCTATAAGACGCACCGGACCATAAGACGCACCCCAAATTTTCAGAAGGAAAAAAAAAAAATGTGTCAAATGGGGGTCCGTCTTACAGTCCGAATTCAGCTTACCGCGAAGGGATCAGCACAGGTAGAGGAGTGGTCACAGGGGTCGTTCGGTGGTCCAGGCTGGTGTGGTGGTGCAGTGTTCAGGTTTGTGGGTGGCTGCTCTGTGGGGTGACTGTGCTCTGTGGGGTGGCTGTGCTCTATGGGGTGACTATGCTTTGTGAGGTGACTGCTCTGTGGGGTGGCTGTGCTCTGTGGGGCTGTGTTCTGTGGTGTTGGCATGTGGGTTGCTCTGTGGTGGTGTGCACTGTGGAGTGGTGCTCTGTGGGATGGTTGTGCTCTGTGGAGTGGTTGTGCACTGTGGGTGGTGCTCTATGGGTGGTTGTGCTCTGTGGGGTGGTTGTGCTCTGTGGGGTGGTTGTGCTCTGTGGGTGGTTGTGCTCTGTGGGGTGGTTGTGCTCTGTGGGGTGGTTGTGCTCTGTGGGGTGGTGTGCTCTGTGGGGTGGCTGTGCACTGTGGGGTTGGTGGTGGTTGTGCTCTGTGGGGTGGTTGTGCTCTGTGGGGTGCGGGTGGGTGCTGTGCTCTGTGGGGTGGCTGTGCTCTGTGGGGTGGTTGTGCACTGTGGGGTGGCTGTGCACTGTGGGGTGGCTGTGCACTGTGGGTGGCTGTGCACTGTGGGGTGGCTGTGCACTGTGAGGTGGCTGTGCACGGTGGGGTTGCAATATACTTACAAATCCTGTGGCGGTGGTCCCAATGCAGCCTCCTGTGCTCTGTGGTGCGGTGGTGTGGCTGCAGCGGGGCTCTGTGCTGCGTGGAGGGCTCCGCTGGCATTTCATCAAAGCCCGAAAGCCCCCCGCAGCTCTGTTGCTGCGACGCGTAGGCCTCCTGGAAGATGGCCACCAGGGCCTCCGGAAAGATGGCCGCTGGAGGCGGCGCATGCTCTGATTCAGATCTCCGCAACGAGATCTCGCAAGTGTGACCCGGCCTATCTCTATCTGTGTGTGTGTAATGGAGTGTGGGTTGGACAAATGTAAAAGAGGAGGTTGGACAAGAAATGACCTCACATCTTTTTTTTTGTTAAACAACATATCTTTATTTAGCTGTCAAAACCGCATACAAAACCGCATGAGAAAAATCATGAAAAACCGCGCCAAAAAACGCATCAAAACCACGCCTGCGTTTTCTGCCAAGGAGGTGCGGTTTCGGCGCGGAAAAATGCAGGCAAACCCGCAATGTGTTCACAGGCCCTTAGGCTTTTTTCCGTTTCTGGTGTAGGCTGTGGGTTCACGTTGTTGAGCTGCTGGATATGGTTTACTATGGCTGCTGCTCCTTCATTTTGAGGTTTTACGTTTCTTCCTAAAATCGATGGCATAACTAGTGACTTTCCTAATTCTTCCAGAAAGAGTCTTCGTTTATACAGTGTATTAGTATTCCAATTGGGATTTATTTCACCCCATAAAAATGCATTGTTGGCAGGTACATGGAGAATGTCATAAAATAAAACCATTGGCCACCGCTATTGCTTTTGCATCTGCTTCTGTACATAGATATTAGTTGAACTCGTGTATCAACTGCACCTGTGGTGGAATTGTAGTCTAATATCATCTGTGGCTTTTTGTCATCTCGACTACTTGCTGCACTGTCAGGCTAAAGTGCACACGTTCAGGAATGTGTGCAGAATTTTCCTGAGCAAAACCGGACTTTTTTCGCGGTAAAAATGCGCAGTTTTTGCATTGCGCTTTTTACAGCGATTTTTCCCTGAACTTTCTAGGTCAATAATATAGTGGGAAAAACGCTAGAATTACGCAAATTAATGAACATGTTGCTTCTTTTTTCCGCGGAAAAAAAGCACCATGTGCACAAAACTTGCAGAATTCATTCTAAATGATAGGATGCTTAATTCATGCGTTTTTTACGCGTTTTTTGCCTCAAAAAATGAGAAAAAAACTTGAATAATCCTGAACGTGTGCACTTAGCCTCATGGTGCATCGTGCTCATCAGAATGGTCTGTTTGGGAATGTAATAAACCACTGTCGTATCCCCAGTAAAACGTTGAACCACGACTATCTTTTACCAAGGTTACATTGCGGCAGGTCAGGCTTGCTTTTTCTTACAGTGCCTGCCCACCAATGCAAGTTTTCGTTTTAGTAACACCTGCGCCAGTTGGTTCAATGTAAAAAAGTTGTCACATTTTGTCCTCTTAGTCAATACGTCAAATCTGAAACAACTCACATACCCTGACTCTTTTCAGGCTTTTTTCCTGTATATACCTGAGTGTTTTGAGCGTATGAACCGCTGCTATCACAAAGTGTCCATATCTTCATACTGTACGTTGCTGGCTTACTCAGTATATTTTGTTTGAACAGGCACCTACCTCGGAGTGCCACAAGTTGTTCATCCACAGTGATGTTTTCTGGTGTTCATCCACAGACCAGTTTTGCTGGTGTACGTAAAATGAGGTCACACCAATTCATACAACTCTTTTGAATAATATTGGTATTGCCTGTTTTATTCTTCTTTCATTTCCTACAGCAGTCGCCTGCTAATACTGAGAACCAATTTCTTTTCAGCAGCGTTGCACTAGACTTTTGTGCTAAAAATGTCTTTAGCTTCTGCTGGCTCGCTATTATGAAAACCAAATATACCTGGAAGAATAGAACCCACATTTTTATCTTGATTAAATGGCTCTCTTTATTAGGAGTCTTCTGGTCCGCTTACTTTAGGAGTAGTCAGCAGTTTATTACACAAATACCTGAGATGGCAAGCAATCATAGCAAAATTTTCCTTTTTAATTAGTTTCATCTATAGTGAAGAAGCTGTCATTGTACAAATAAAGACAAATTCCTCAATTATTGCTATCATTTCTTTTTATAGGCAATGAATGCCTTTTGATTTTGTTTTCTATTTACATGTACATTTTTTCACACTTTCGGTTTTTGACAGTATTTTTTTTTTTTTAATTTGGCCTCTTCTGAGGCCTTGGGTGACCCGGCTTTCAATTCTGTGCTAAACTGAGATAGAGAAACTCCCGACTGAAAAGTCAATAAAGAGGTTCATCAAGGATCGGACTGGCCCCTAGGAGAACAGGAGAATCCACCGGTGGGCCCCTGTGCAGGAGTGGGTTACCACCCTCATATGAGTGGTACTTGGCCTAATACACTTGATTCTCTTTGTACAAAAGCAGCATCTTATTCATTTAACAATCTACCCAGTTTATTGCTATAGAAATTTGTGAATTAAGTTATATTTGCTTGTAGCTGAAAAGTGGGGTTGAGGCTCTGTAGCTGATGTTACTGGTGGGCTCTTGGCATTCCAGTCTAACACTGAGTTAATCCCATTTTAGCAAGGTATTGCCTATCCATAAAATATGGGTTAACTTATCACTTGGAATAACATTGACCCAAAGAACAGGGCTCTAAACAGGTCTTTATGCATGTGCTATGACTGTCACACAGCCGCAACATATGCAGCTGCGGAGCCGAACAGCTAATCGTCCGGTGCGATCCAGGTATCTGGCTCCCTCTGCAGCTTATTCAGTAAGTGCTATAGCTTCCCGAATAAGAGAAAACCCAAACAAATTTGCTCAACTCTATTAATAAAGTGATTGATATCCGCTATCCTGTGAATACTGCATAAGTTGCTAGGATGGGAATAACCCTTTACCAAACATTTCAGTGGAGCCAAGCTGACTCTCTTTGCTATGATGAGGCATGTAAAGACCTATACCACAGTGCAATCTGATCCAAACTGACCCCATTTTTCAATACATTATAGGGTCTACACATTCTGGTCTCTTACCGCTATTATTTTTGTCACTTAGAGAGACCGGTCACCTCTCCAGTCATGTAACAATCTGTTCTCAAACTCCACATTGTGATAGTTGTCTCTTATTCTTCCTGGAAAAATGTGAATGATTTGACATCTGGACATTACCATTTGGTGTATTGCTGCGCACTGACACGGTCTAATCAGTGCTGACTGTGAAATGAAAACCTATTGACAAGGGAAATAGTAATTGTCATTGTCAATTCATTTAAATATTTCCAGGAGAATAAGGAATAGAAGTATTTAATAAATTGGGAAGGTCACCGGGTCCTCTTACAGCAGGAATGGGAAACTTGTAAGGTTAAATTCTATGAATCCGGTAATGGTTATGGAATGAGACAATAGATAATTTCCAATATTCCTCTGCCATAGTCGTACAGAAGAGCTGACATGTTACCTTACCCGATAATCTCTGTGCCAGCATGCAGCGAGTATGCCAGGATGACTGCAGTTTTTGTAGGGTGGCATCATACTACATCAGCACTGATGGATCCAGTACAAGCTTACGGTACATCTGGAGGAGCAGTGATGGCAGAGGAGAACGAACCTTCTTTCAGTGGGGCGTTAAAACTGATGTAGTTTATGTTGTAATTGTGGCAGTAATGGCTTCTATCATCCCAATTATGAATGTTGTCGTTGTGAACTAGTGAACAGTACAGTGCTGCGAGCCTGTCCTTTCCGCTTAAGCTGCTTTGATATTAATGAAAGCAGCCCACGCCCCAATGCTTTAGGAAGCCTCTCTTCTCTAAAAAGGTAATCTTTACTGCGCTAAGAGTGGCATTTAATCTGCTTTGGCAGAAATGTAACCAGGCGGCCTTCCTGGTGGCAATGGCCCTTAAGCACAGATGCTAATTCTGATATTTTTCATGAGTTACATGAAGAAAGAGGTCACGCAGATAAGAAAGTAAGCAGTATGAAGTGGTGACATTCAGCAAGTCCTTGTCACTTGCCGCTATTAGCATGCTCTGCCTGCTGTTATATTTTATTGCCTTGTGCTTGCCTTGACTGGGCGAGGAGGATTGAGGTCAAGAAGCCGTTAATTCCACACAAGTTATTGTTTCTTGCTCCAGTGCTTTGCTGTAATGCTCCTGAATAGTGTTGAGCGATACTTTCCGATATCAAGAAATAACGGATCGGATTGGATCGGACCGATACTCAAAAAGTATCGGATATCGCCGATTCCGATACCGGAAACCAATGCAAGTCAATGGGACAGAAATATCCGAATTAAAATAAAACCTTTCTTTCCTTGTAAACACTAGATATATACACATAGAATATATATATATATATATATATATATATATATAATATATACACACGTCATTGTGACACACATATATACCGTGTTTCCCCGAAAGTAAGACAGTGTCTTACATTCTTTTTACCCCCAAAAGTACCAGTATGTCTTACTTTCGGGGTATGTCTTATATTGGAAAATACACCGGATGTGTGAAGAGGCCTAAGTGGTTCATGTGCAGTGGTACCCAGGGTGTGGAGGAGAGGAGACTCTCCTTCAGGCCCTGGGTACCATATCCCTCGTAAAACAATAATTAAAATAAAAAAATAATGATATTCTCACCTTCCGGCGGCCCCCGCAGCCTTCCCGCCTTCAGCGACGCTCCCGGCAATTCCCGGTCCCAGTAATGCATTGCGAGATCACCCAGATGGCGTAGCGGTCTCGCGTGATGCTACGTCATCGGGGTGATTTGTCGCAAAGGACTCCTGGGACCGGGAGTTGCCGGGAGCGTCGCTGAAGGCGGGAAAGCTGCGGGGGCCGCCGGAAGGTGAGAATATCATTATTTTTTATTTTTTTTATTATTTTTCACAGAGGACAGCTATTTTTCCAACGTACAGTTTACTACCGGTATGTCTTACTTTCGGGGTACGTCTTACATTAGCCGATCCCCCTAAAACCCCCACTACGTCTTACTATCGGGGGTGTCTTACTATCGAAAACACGGTGTGTATATATATATATATATATGTATATATATATATGTATATATTTACAGTTCATACACTTCTACATAGTATAATAGCCGCTAATTCAATTGCCGGCTTTTGTGAAATTACAGAGCCACCCGACATGACATGACACATGGTTTACATACAGTTAACCATGTCATTTCATGTAGTTTGATATATGGTTTTCACTAACAATTACATGAGTGTATGTGTGCGAAATTTCATACATGTAGGGGTTAATTAAAGGTGTAAATTTGTTGAAAAAAATGCGTGGACTCCTGCGGTATTTTCTACACCAGACAGGGAAATCCAGCGAGTGGGGGCAGATAATATTAGCCTAGGGAGGGTTCATTTATTTAGTGCCCCCCCTGGCTACTAACATCTGCCCCCTGCCACCCCAGAAAAGGCAAATCTATAATTAGATGTGCCCTTTCTGGCACTTAGCCCGTCTATTCCCATTGCCCTGTAGCGGTGGCGAATGGGTTAATAATGAGTTAAAGCCACCTTGCTATTGAAAGGTGACTTTAAGCCAGGTTAATAATTGAGAGCTGTCATTTAGACAACTATCAATTATTAATCCTATTGTATGAAATAAAAGTAAAACACTTACACTTTAATTAAAAATCATTTTAATGAAATAATCACACAGTTTTTGACCATCTTTTATTTTACAGGTAATCCGTGCGAAGCCCTTGTTCACCTGTAATAAAAATAAAATAATAAAGCAACAATATTCTTACCTATCCGGTGCTCTGTCAGGTCCCACGCTGTAATCCTTCACAAAGGATTAACTGGCTTACAGCTAGCAGCACAGCTAATGCTGACTGCTCAGCTGTAAGCCCCCGAATGAATGATTTCCTCTCCCTGCCGACAGGAGAGGAAGTGATTAGTGTGGGAAGCTTAATTGATTGCTTCCCAGGCTAATCAGTTCACTTCAGGTCAGCAGGGACTCACTCTGATGTCACTGATGCTGTGCGGTGTCCCCGGCTGACCTGAACTGATCGCTGCCTGAGCTGCCTGTTTGGCAGCTCAGCAGCGATCATGTAGCGACACACCGGCGATCCTGACAAGTTCATATTGTTGTCGGGATCGCTGGTGCGTCGCTATGTGAAACGGGGCCCTAATCAGTTCAGGTCAGCCGGGGACACCGCACAGCATCAGTGACGTCAGAGGGAGTCCCGGCTGACCTGAAGTGAATTGATTAGCCTGGGAAGCAATCAATTAAGCTACCCACACTAATCACTTCCTCTCTTGTCGGCCGGGAGAGGAACTCCTTCATTTGGGGGCTTACAGCTGAGCTGCTAGCATTAGCTGTGCTGCTAGCTGTAAGCCAGTTAACCCTTTGTGAAGGATTACAGCGTGGGACCAGACAGAGCACTGGATAGGTAAGAATAATGTTGCTTTATTATTTTATTTTTATTACAGAAGAACAAGGGCTTCGCAAGGAATACCTGTCAAAAGATGGTCAAAAACTGTGTGATTATTTCATTAAAATGATTTTTAATTAAAGTGTGTGTGTTTTACTTTTATTTCATACAATAGGATTAATAATTGATAGTTGTCTAATTGACAACTCTCAATTATTAACCTGGCTTAAAGTCACCTTTCAATAGCAAGGTGGCTTTAACCCATTATTAACCGATTAGCCACCGCTACAGGGCAATGGGAATAGACAGGCTAAGTGCCAGAAAGGGCGCATCTAATTATAGATTTGCCTTTTCTGGGGTGGCTGGGGGAAGATGTTAGTAGCCAGGGGGGGGCACAAAATAAATGCACCCTCCCTAGGCTAATATTATCTGATCCCACGCACTGGCTTTGTCTGTCTGGTTGAGAAAATAGCGCGGGAGCCCACGCATTTTTTTTTCAACGAATTTACACTATATATATATATATATAATATATATATATATATATATATATTTTTTTTTTAAATATATTTATAGTTCATACACTTCTACATAGTATAATAGCCGCTAATTCAATTGCCGGCTTTTGTGAAATTACAGACCCAACATGAAATGACACATGGTTTACATACAGTTAACCATGTCATTTCATGTAATTTGATATATGTTTTTCACTAACAATTACATGTGTGTGTGTGCAAAATTTCATACAGCTAGGGGTTAATGTAAGGTGTAAATTCGTTGAAAAAAAAATGCGTGGGCTCCCAAACTATTTTCTGAACCAGACAGACAAAGCCAGCGAGTGGGGGCAGATAATAATAGCCTAGGGAGGGTGCATTTATTTTGTGCCCCCCCCGGCTACTAACATCTGCCCCCAGCTACCCCAGAAAAGGCAAATCTATAATTAGATGCGCCCTTTCTGGCACTTAGCCCGTCTATTCCCATTGCCCTGTAGAGATGGCAAATGGGTTAATAATGGGTTAAAGCCACCTTGCTATTGAAAGGTGACTTTAAGCCAGGTTAATAATTGAGAGTTGTCAATTAGACAACTATCAATTATTAATCCTATTGAAGGAAGTAAAAACACACACGCATTAATAATAAATAAGTTTAATGAAATAAACACACATTATTTGACCATCTTTTATTTAACTGGTAATCCGTGCGAAGCCCTTGCTCTCCTGTAATAAAGAAAAAATAATAAAACAACATTATTCTTACCTATCCGGTGCTCTGTCAGGTCCCACGCTGTAATCATTCACAAAGGGTTAAGTGGCTTACAGCTAGCAGCACAGCTAATTCTGGTTGCTCAGCTGTAAGCCCCTGAATGAATGAGTTCCTCTCCCGGCAACAGGAGAGGAAGTGATTAGTGTGGGAAGCCTAATTGATTGCTTCCCAGGCTAATCAGTTCAGGTCAGCCGGGGACACCGCACAGCATCAGTGATGTCAGAGGGAGTCCCGGCTGACCTGAAGTGAACTGATTAGCCTGGGAAGCAATCAATTAAGTTTCCAACACTAATCACTTCCTCTCCTGTCGCTGGGAGAGGAACTCATTCATTCAGGGGCTTACAGCTGAGCAGCCAGTATTAGCTGTGCTGCTAGCTGTAAGCCACTTAACCCTTTGTGAAGGCTTACAGCGTGGGACCTGACAGAGCACCGGATAGGTAAGAATAATGTTTTTATTATTTTTTCTTTATTACAGGAGAGCAAGGGCTTCGCACGGATTGCCAGTTAAATAAAAGATGGTCAAAAACTGTTTGATTATTTCATTAAAATGATTTTTAATTAGTGTGTGTGTTTTATTTCATACAATAGGATTAATAATTGATAGTTGTCTAATTGACAGCTCTCAATTATTAACCTGGCTTAAAGTCACCTTTCAATAGCAAGGTGGCTTTAACCCATTATTAACCCATTCGCCACCGCTACAGGGCAATGGGAATAGACGGGCTAAGTGCCAGAAAGGGCGCATCTAATTATAGATTTGCCTTTTCTGGGATGGCTGGGGGCAGATGTTAGTAGCCAGGGGGGGCACTAAATAAATGCACCCTCCCTAGGCTAATATTATCTGTCCCCACTCGCTGGCTTTGTCTGGTTGATAAAATAGCACGGGAGCCCACGCATTTTTTTTTTCAACAAATTTACACCTTTAATTAACCCCTACATGTATGAAATTTTGCACACACACACTCATGTAATTGTTAGTGAAAACCATATATCAAACTACATGAAATGACATGGTTAACTGTATGTAAACCACGTGTCATTTGATGTCGGGTGGTTCTGAAATTTCACAAAAGCCGGCAATTGAATTAGCGGCTATTATACTATGTAGAAGTGTATGAACTATAAAAAAATATGTGTGTCACAATGATATATATATATATATATATATATATATGTATTCTATGTGTATATATCTAGTGTTTTGTGAGCTGTCAGTGTGATTTTACAGTATTGACTATGTATAGCATTATGTATGGGAACTTCCGATTCCGGTATCCGATATGCAAAAAGTATCGGAACTCAGTATCGGAATACCGATACCAGGGTGGATTTGATTTAAATCAAACTGATTTAAATCACGATTTAAATCACGATTTAAATCACTAGTCAGTAAGGCTTGATTTAAATCAGTGATTTAAATCAAAGTTTCTACCAGACCGGTATATCTAATTTCATCATGTGCGATACGCCCCAGACCGGTGTATCTAATTTCATCATGCGCGATATGCCCCAGACCGGTGTATCTAATTTCATCATGCACGATATGCCCCAGACCGGTGTATCTAATCCCATAATGCGATACACTACACTCAGCCCTGTATCTAGATACATGCAGTGTGTCATGTGCTGTGAATAGTGTTGAGCGATACGATACTGCAAATATCGGATATCGGCCGATATTAGCTGTATCGGCCTTTCGATTCCGAATACCGATATTTTCGTCATATCGAATACCGGAATCGGGATTGTCACTGTCATTGTCAGTGTCCGTCGGTCGGGTCTGTCACTGTCAGTGTCCGTCGGTCGGGTCTGTCAGGAGTCAGCGACACTTACCTGGCAGAAGATCTCCGGCGGTCACGGCCTGGACTGCTTCATGGCCGCCATCCTCTTCTCCCCGGCGGTCACATGCAGTTTCTCGCGATAACTGCAGTGACTGCTGGGTAATCCCGGCCGTAAAGCAGTCAGTCCGATGACGTCACCGCCGGGGAAGCAGGTAATCAGCTGTGCTGCGTCGCGATGACAGGCTCTGCCTGTCATTGCGATGTAGCAGAGCTGGATCGTCTTGGGACTGTCGTTACTATGGACTGCGTTGGACAGGTGATATACTGTTGGTTTGTTTTTTTCCTTTTTTTACAGGAGATCGATGGCGTCGCAGGAATGAGAGTACAATAAAATTAATGAAAACTGTGTTGTCTCTTTTATTTCATTAAAATACTTTTTTCTTGCTGTGTCTTTTTTTTAAACATTTAATAACTTTGGGATTAATAATGGATCGGTGTCTTATTGACACCTCTCCATTATTAACCGGGCTTATTGTCACCGTGCAATCAACGGTGACATTAACCCCTTATTACCCCACTTGCCACCGCTACAGGGCAGTGGGAAGAGCCGGGTAAAGTGCCACAATTGGCACATCTTTTGATGCGCCAAATGTGGGGCTGCTGTAGCCTGGTATTATCAGGCTGTTGAGGGCCAAAATCCATGGGCATTGACAGTCTTTTAATACCAGGCCGCAGCAGTCTGCATTTTACTTGGCTGGTTAACAAAAATAGGGGGACCCCTACGCCGTTTTTTTTCGAGGGGATCCCCTATTTTTGTTAACCAGCCAAGCTAAGCAGACTGCTGTGGCCTGGTATTATCAGGCTTGCAAGGTCCATGGATATTGGATCCTTACCAGCCTGAAAAACCAGGCCTCAGCGGTCTGCTTCATCTGGCTGGTTAACAAAAATAGGGGGGACCCCACGCCAATTTTTTTCGAGGGGATCCCCTATTTTTGTTAATCAGCCAAGATATGCAGACTGCTGTGGCCTGGTATTATCAGGCTGGCAAGGTCCATGGATCTTGGCTCCTTAACAGCCTGAAAATCCAGGCCTCAGCGGTCTGCTTCATCTGGCTGGTTAACAAAAATAGGGGGGACCCCACGCCATTTTTTTTTCGAAGGGAACCCCTATTTTTGTTAATCAGTTCCCTCTGACGTCACTGATGGTGTCCCTGGCTGACCTGAAGTGAAAGTGGAAAGCAATCAATTAAGCTTTCCACTTCCTCTCCTGTCAGCCAGGAGAGGAGCTCATTCATTTGGGGGTTTACTGTGAGGCTGCAGCATTAGCTGCGGTCCCTGCAGTAAACATTAACCCTTTCTGAAGGATTACACCGTGGGACCTGACTGTGCATGGGATAGGTAAGAATAATTTTGCTTTATTATTTTATTTTTATTACAGGAAATGGTTTTAGCAGGTAAA
Organism: Oophaga sylvatica; assembly: GCA_033576555.1. Taxonomy (NCBI): domain Eukaryota; kingdom Metazoa; phylum Chordata; class Amphibia; order Anura; family Dendrobatidae; genus Oophaga; species Oophaga sylvatica. The sequence continues at coordinate 148,147,308 of JARQOD010000002.1, forward strand.
TAAAATATGGTCAAAAACTGTGTGATTATTTCATTAAACTTCTTTTTTATTAAAGTGCGTGTGTTTGATTTTTCTTTCATACAATAGGATTAATAATTGATAGTTGTCTAATTGACAGCTCTCAATTATTAACCTGGCTTAAAGTGACCTTTCAATTGCAAGGTCATTTTAACCCCTTATTAACCCATTCGCCACCGCTACAGGGCAATGGGAATAGACGGGCAAAGTGCCAGAAAGGGCGAATCTAATTATAGATTTGTCTTTTCTGGGGTGTCTGGGGGCAGATGTTAGTAGCCAGGGGGGGGCCAAAAATAATGGTCCCTCTCTGGGCTATTATTATCTGCCCCCATTCGCTGGCTTTGTCTGTCTGGTTGCGAAAATAGGGCGGGAGCCCACGCATTTTTTTTAAACAATTTTACACCTCATATATATATATATATATATATATATATATATATATATACATGTCATTGAATTTGTGACACATATATATATATTTATATTTATAGTTCATACACTTCAACATAGTATAATAGCCGCTAATTCAATTGCCGGCTTTTGTGAAAATGCAGAACCCGACATGAAATGACACTTGGTGTACATAGGGTTAACCATGTCTTTTCATGTCCTTTGCTATCTGATTTGCACAAACAATTACATCAGTCTGTGTGCAAAATTTCACACCTGTAGGGTTAATTAAAGGTGTAAATTCGTAGCAAAAAAGTCCGTTTTTTTTACAACGAATTTACACCTTTAATTAACCCCTACAGGTGTGAAATTTTGCACACATAGACTGATGTAATTGTTTGTGCAAATCAGATTGCAAACGACATGAAAAGACATGGTTAACCCTATGTACACCAAGTGTCATTTCATGTCGGGTGCTTCTGTCTTTTCACAGAAGCCGGCTTTACCCGGCAATTGAATCAGAGGATATTTTACTATGTAGAAGTGTATAAACTATACATATATGTATATATATATATGTCACAATGACATGTATGTATGTATATATATATATATATATATGTATTCTATGTGTGTATATTTAGTGTTTACAAGGAAATAAAGGTTTTTTTTAGTTGCGATTTTTTGTTCCCATAGACTTACATTGGACTTCCGGTATCGGAATCGGATATCGACGATATTTAGTGATATCGGCGATACCATTTCGATACGATATTTTTAGATATCGAGCAGTATCGCTCAACACTAGCTGTGAATATTCCCAGTGTGTGATACCCTCCACGTATCTGTGCTCAGTTTATAATACAGCGAGCAGCATGAACTAACAGAATAGATGCTGCCGGTCGTCCTCAGTGACAGCCTACTTGTCAGTATCACTGGCAGTCCCCAACAAAATGGCTCCGCAATGGCTCCGCTCTGTGAATCTAAACTACATCCTCTGTTATTACAAACACCTAGTAACGGAGGAGAGAAGTCACACGTGATCAGACCCCGCCTGCATTTACTACTGTAGCAATACGAGCTAGCAGTTTATATTTCAGCAGCTGCTCTGCCTAGTGTTTAAAAGTGGAAATACCAAACATTTTAAAATTATTTTTCAGATTTTATTTCTCGATCACCGGCAGTAGTTCTTGCTACTTTAACATGCAAGTAGATGAAGATTTTTAGAATCACTTTTTATATTACTTTTTTCTTCCCAGTTTAATGGGTTAATCATTCATATTTGTACACCACTGTTCTGTTGTACTTAGGAAGGAGAAAAATAATCCTGACCTTAATAACAATTTAAATAGATTTATTCAACTGAAACAATAACAACATTACAGCATAAGTTATTTGCTTAAACAAACATCCATGTTTGTTAACTAATTTGGCTAAACAAAATATATATATATTTAAGAAACTTAGACTGTCAGCCCAGCCGACACATGAAAAACTTAAATACTACTGTCCCTGCTGTCCTCTGTAGCTCACTCGTCGTCATCTTCATCATCAATGTGATAATATAGGAGAGAAACTGCCCACTAATCCTACAGAAACCTCTGGAAGAGCATGGCATTGTGAATGTTACACGTATACAGCCTTTATTCTACTGAGTTAAACAACTCAGCTTTATGTCATGATGGAAGAACCTTTGGATGGTAAAATATTTTCCTCAAAAAGCAGTTTATTGAAAAAAATCCGATTTAAATCAAAAAAATCCGATTTAAATCAAAAAATCCGATTGCAGTATCGGAATGCTCAACACTACTCCTGAAATGTGCCCCTAAAAATTTTGACAGTTGCCCAATACATTCTTTTTGGTTTCAAAGGTGTGACTGTAAGATTGATAAGAGTAACAGAAATTATTCTTCTGGTATCTTCTTCAATAAAGGTAATTTCTAAATGAGACCTGTAAGTGAACTTCAGAAGGAAATTGATATTTACCCCAGAAAATTGAGGTGACGTTCAGAGGGGAATATAATTATATTTAAAAAGCATGGAAGAAAATGTGTGTAAGAAGCACTGAATAAATATGTTCATGTGTAAAGAGAAGCTGTCAGCGCGATTTTGAATGTTAAAGCAAAGGCAAATAGATACCGGTAGTTGAAAAAACACATCCTGGTTGTTGTCTAAAGGGAGTCTGTTAGCGCAGAATGGGTGTTCAAACTAAGAACAGGCGCTCGGTGCATCATGGTGGGGACAATCATTTATATATACCTTCCCACTTGCTCGGTTTCCATCTATCTCCTTCCTTCTCTGGATCTATGAAGCCAAAACTGTCATATAAGAGGGGAGTGTGGAGATAAAGGGACAGCAAGCAGGCGGGAAGGATTGGCCCCACCATGAAGCACTAAGCGCCTGTACTTCGTTTGAACAGTCAGTGTGCTCACAAATGCCCTTTAATCAGCATTTTGAAATTTGGGTGCAATGAGCTTTCAGTGCATAACGGCGGGATAGTGGGTAGGGTCTTCGGCTCCTTCTCGTCTCCTCTGCCTGCCTCTGATCCTGTATCTTCCTATTGTTTTAAAATTTGCACCGTCCTCACTGCAGGCACAGATCGATCTCCCAGAGGTCTTAAGTAAAGTGGCTCCAGTAGTGGCGCACACGCAGATTGAGATCTCTGCTTGTTAATACAGTTCTCATCTGACGCATACTATAGTAGTATATATGGAACGAAGGATTAATCTGTTGTACTGATCTGTAGGCCTCTGGTAAGTTGTATTCCCTTTAAAGGAAATACTTCATAAATGTATTAAATTATGATATTCACCTGATATACGATGCTTACAGCCGGAATGAACTCCCGACTCAGAGTTCTTAAAATGAATTGGCTCAGTAAAGATCCTGTAGCTTTAAAATGTTCGGACAGTGCACACCAACGTGTGGCCATGCTGGGAAAGGGGAAGAAATGAAACGTTTCTACCCCTTGAACCTCTCTCTGCCAATGATAAACTTGGGTGGAATTTATACCGTAGGAAGATGAACTTTGGAATTTCTCTGAGGGAACTAATTTGGATTAACTACTCAGTTGTTTCATTCCTGGATCCTAATTTGATGATTATTCTGATTGATGGGGTCCTTTGTAAGAAATGTAACAACACAGCTCTAATTTATTTTTTCTAATTTGTTGATTCTTGACATGTTCTATTGGCAATACATTCTTCATCCCGCATACCCTCACAATGAGAAATCCTTTCCTCTGTCGGTAGAGATTGTATGCTTCCACAATGATTGGCTTTGGGCCTATTTTTCCAAAGCCGAATTGATCATCTCTGGGCTATTGCAATCTGTTGAGTGGTTGTAAGCTATGCTTCATTTATTGCGTTGTATTTGGTAAGTACTATGCCTAATTTAGACCAATCCAAATTCCTTGAAGTAAGTTTCTCCCAAGAACACTCAAAACTTCAAGAAAGCGCATCAAGTCGTTTTAATGGTAAGATCTGTAAGTTTAGTGCCAGTCTAGGTCACACATCCTGAACTTCCTGTAAGAAAGATGAGCTCGGATGTCTGTGACATTTGCAGAAGTAGCCATTCATCCATTGCGCTTTCTATGTGGTGCTTTGCATTTCCACAGCCTGATTTTACTGCCATGCAAATCCCAGGTGCATGTTGTGGATGACAGATCGGACCATTTTCTAGACTTGGCCATAGATTTTAATAAATGTTCACACTTTTTTCTTCAATTTAAAACCCCCGCAATGAATCTGTTAAATCTTTTAGTATCACTATTACAGCGTATAATGGAACATGGACAATGCTGCCGAGAAAATGTCTTCATTAGAATATTAGTTAAGTGGCTCTTGGCAGAGTAATAGGAACATTACATGAATTTATAAAGCCATCTAAAAATTAGCTTACAGTCCCTGCTCGTGATTACCGCACCTTTTGTCAGTATAACAAATAACATGAAAAGTAGACGGAGGTATTAAGGCTGAATAAATATTAACACTATAAAAGGAACAAAAAAACTGCGTTTGTCTGCCAGGTCTTTTCAGTAAGAACCAAATTTACCACGAATTGAGAATTGAAAATTAGTCACTACTTATGTTTTCAGTCCGCATATATGGCATAAATCTATGAAACTCATTGCATTGCTCTATTGTTTGCTTAATTTTGTCAAGGCCACTATGGTGTAGTTATGGCTATGTTCACATCTCATTGTTTTTAATCTCTGTTTTATTTAAAACCTCAGAAGCATTCCTGATGTAAATATTTAAAAAAGGTTGTGATGGAAGCCTAAAAATGTCATTCATTTACCCATAGACTGTAATAGTCTGCATCTAAAGGATACAGCATGGAAAGCTCCTGACTTACTCATCTGACAGATGTCACTGAGTAGCATCTGTCCCCTATAGCATAAAAAACAGCACACCTTCCCAGTTCACCAGTATACTCACTGGCTGTAGGTGCCAACACATCTCTATAGGCATGTGGTCTGTTGATATGTGACCGCTGCAACAAATCACCAGCTGTAGGGGGTGATATGCCGACTCAGGTCACCGTGGAGGACAGTGATTGACTGCAGTGATCGCATGTCATGTTAACACAGCATTACAAAACACAGAAGAACATAGATCTAGGGACGCCAATGATGCATCCACACAGAATCAGAATCGGTGGGGGGATTGGTAAGATGAGTTAATTTTATGGGTTTGGATAATTCCTCTAACACCGCCAGGTTCATAGCTTCAAAACAAATTCAAATTCACAAGGATTGAAGATTAGTAGTATATTTTTAAAAGAAGGAATGTGGTCCCTAAAGTTACAATTAGTTCTGACCAATGGAAGTCCAAACAATTAATTTGAAAAAATATTACTCTATGGAAGATTAATAATTGGTACATCTCCTCTCCAAATAAAACCTATTAAAAAAGTAATATTTACCCCACAGTGTCAATGGTAAACTGCAAAATATGATTTTTCCACAAATATCATGCCCACAAATTGCTACATTGATATGAAGAAAAAAAAAAGGCCCAATAAAATAAAATGATCCCATTAGTTATGTGGCGCTGTAGGTTAGTTTCACATTTGCTGTTAAGTCTGCAGCGTATCGTCCACAACCGCAAACGCATGCATGCGTTTGCGGTGCGGACGATAGGCAAATGCTATTTTCCCAGCTAATTTTTTAATTTACACAAGCCACGCCCAATGGGCGTGTGTTATGTAAATTCTTGCTTATGCAAACGAAAAGTGTACGCATGTGCTTGCGTACTCATGCATTCTCATAGACTGTAATGCGTTTTTTAGACTCATTCCTTCCGCAAACAACCACATACTTTTCTAGGCGGCAAATTGACGCCTCCAAAGTTGCAACATGTTGCGTCTACTGCGCCCAGCCGCAGACGTCGAAACGACGCATGCATCGTCAAACGCGGCAAAGAGCATCCGATCGCATGTACCTGCGTCCCCAATGTTAAAGATAGGAAAACACGACGCATGCAGAAGTATGCGGCATAAACGCTGCGGACACAACCGCAAATGTGAAACCAGCCTAAGCGGCACTAAATTTTAGTTGAGAAAATACACAGCAAAATGTTTTTCTGCCTAATTCCCAACAAAGCGTTAATAAAAGTCAATAATAAGTTATTTGGATCTAAAAATGTGAAATGCAAAATAACAATTGACGTGGAGAAATTACTGCTGTCTGAATTCTGCAATGCAAAAATCTTCATGCAGCCCCTAATTCCTCAATTTTGTTGTTACTAAAGGGTTAAGTACTGTTAAGGCATAATAGAGAGAAACAAGTTCTTCCAAGGCAGAGAAAGAGGCGTTGCTATGCTGAAATCCTATTTCTAAAATGAGCATTGATGGTCAATTAATAGTAAATAATGATTTTATTTATATAGCGCCAACATATTTGAAGGTGCTGCACAGTATACAGTAAAATCCCCTTCACATTGTGTCACTGCTGGACAGAACATGTACGGATGTAGCAATTGTTAGCTTGACCCTTAACCCCTTTTCGACATTCGCCTTACTAATACTGCTCTGCGGGAGGTGAGATTGTGCACGGAGCCGTACTTCTACCGCGCCGCGATCGCGTGGCCTCATGCTGAGCACCGAGGCGATCGTGTGTGGGTGTCAGCTGTATGTGACAGCTGACACTCCGCAGCAATGCCCGCAGCATGCTAGCACTGATCGTGGGCATTTAACCCCTCTAATGCCGCTGTCAGTAGTGACAGCGGCATAGAGTAGCATCACGCAGAGAGGGGGCTCCCTGCGCGCTTCCACCAGAACAACGCGACCATGGAGACCCCCGATAACGAAGATGGCCGCGGGGTCCTTTCGGGTCCTGGAGGGAAGGTGGCTTGCGAGCGCCTGCTGAGAGCATGTGCTGGCATACCTCATTCCTTGCCTGTCAGATCCTGATCTGAAACTCTGCTGTGCAATGTCAGATCAGCGATCTGATATAATATAGTAATGTCCCATCCTGGGACAATGTAAAAAGTAAAAAAATATTGTGTTAAAATATTTAAAAAAAAAAAAAACCCCAAATAAAAAAATTATATTTTACCAATAAATACATTTATTTATGTAAATAAAAAAATAAATAAAAGTACACATTTGGTATCGCCACATCCATAACGACCTGCTCTATAAATCTGTCCCACTAGTTAACCCCTTATGTGAACTCCGTAAAAAAAATAAAAAACGAGTCAAAAAACAATGCTTTATCATCATACCGCCGAACAAAAAGTGCAATAAAACGCGATCAAAAAGACGGATGCAAAGAAAAATGGTACCGTTGAAAACGTCATCTTGTCCTGTGAAAAACAAGCCACCACACCGCTCCATCAGCAGAAAAATAAGAAAGTTATAGCCCTCAGAATAAAGCGATGCAAAATTTTTTTTTTTCTGTAAAATAGTTTTTATTGTATAAAGGTGCCAAAACATAAAAAAATATAAATGAGGTATCGCTGTAATCATGCCTTTAACCCAAAGAATAAAGCTGCCTTATCAATTTTAACACGCAGAACGGTATAAAAGAAAAAAGCATTTTTTGGAGTTGCTAGTATTTGTTTATTCTGTCTCCCAAAAATCGGAATAGAAAGCGATCAAAAAATGTCATGTGTCTGAAAATGGTACCAATAAAAACGTTAGCTCGTCCCGCAAAATGCAAGCCCTCGCATAACTGTCGGCTGAAGTATGAAAAAATTATAGCTCTCAAAATGTGGTGACGCAAAAACTAGTTTTCGCAATAAAAATCTTCTTTTAGTGTATGACAGCAGCCAAACATAAAAATCCGATATAAATCTGGTATCGCTGTAATCGCACCGAACCTAAGAATAAAGTCGCCTAATCACTTATACTGCATGAGGAACTGCGAGTAATTAAATAAAACCAATTCTTCACATGCTGTTGATTTTATTTATTCAGCCTCCCAAAGATCGCAGTAAGGCTCGGTGCACATTTATCCTGCACTCTACGCTGAGCGTTTACACTGGGATTTCTGTGTAAATCTCTGAAATCCGTGATTCAGACAGAACCCCGGCGGAAAATTCCTTATAATGAGGCAGATGGATGCACTGTGGAAACCATAGCACCTGTGATCTGGGGTGTCCGTCATTTTAGGATTGCATAAAAGTGCCATCGGCCACAGTTTTGTGCACTTCTGAAAAGAAGGAAACCGCGGAACAGAAGCCAGACGGAGTCCAGAGTAACTCTGCTGCCTCGCTATAGTGAATGGATCCATTGGGGGTTTCATCTGAATCACGTCACTCAGAGATTTAGATGGAAACCCCAAAGTAAGTGGTCAACCTAGAGCGACGGATAACTGTGATCCCAAATGTTATGTAAAATGTTTCCAATAAAAACTTCAACTCAATCCACAAAAAAGCAAGTCCCCACTCAGGTCTATCATCTGTTAACGGAAATATACGGGCTTCTACGTTACTGGTAGCACAAAGGCTCTGGAAAAGCTACATGTCTTCTCACCAGCCAAAAGTAATTCAACAAATTCTGAGCACCAGTGTGCCTAAACCACATATAGCATCCACATGTTTGGCATTTCTGTACTGATGAGAGCCCACCTAATCCACAAACTAGTCTAGGAAAATCGGCGTTCCACGAGGCAAATAGATCTCTGTCCCTCCCGAGTCACTCCGTATGGCAAAGTAGTACTGTACAGACACATATGGGGTATTTCTACATTCAGCAAAAATTGTGGGACAAATTCTGGTGATATTTTTACCCATTTCCCAGTATGAAAATGTAAAACTTGGGTCTAACACACAATTTTGGTGGTAAAAATGTAAATAATTTTTTCTTCACTGCCTAATGGTATAAAAGTCTGTGACATACCAGTGCTGTCAATATAATCACTGCAGCCCTAGATGAATTCATTGAGAGGTTTAATTGGTAAAATGTCAATTATGGGGGGGTTCTGCTGTTCCGGCACCTCAGGGGCTTTGCCAGTGTAACATGGCACCCTCAAACCAGTGCAGCAAAATCTGCACTGTAATATGGCACTACTTCACTTCTGTGCTTTGCACTGTGCCTCAAAAGTAGTTTTCTACACATATGGGGTAACGAAGAACTCAGGAGAAATTGCACAACAAACTTTGGCACCTGTGGGTTCAAGGTGCTCAATACACATCTAGATAAGTTACCTAAGGGGTCTAGTTTCCAAAATGGTGTCACTTGTTGGGGATTTCCACTGTTTAGGCACATCAGGGGCTCTCCAAACATGACACGATGTCTGCCAATTATTCCAGCATATTTTCCATTCAAAAAGTCAAATGGTGCACCTCCCCTTCCGAGCCCTGCTGTGCAACCAAACAGTATTCCCCCACATATGGGTTATCGGCATGCTCAGGAGAAATTGCGCAACATAATGTATGGTCCATTTTCTCCTGTTACTCTTGCAAAAAGTAAAAAAGATTACTGTATATACTCGTGTGTAAGCCCGAGTTTTTCAGCACATTTTTTTGTGCTTAAAATGCCCCCCTCGGCTTATACACGAGTCAATTGTCACAGAAAGCCAGCGGGGGAGGGAGGAGCGGCAGGTGACAGAGGCAGGAGTCGGCATTTGTGGCTAAAGCATGTGCTGCTGCTAAAGAGAAGTGAATATTCATTTCTCTTATAGCGTGCAAAGTGACACCTGCAGCTGCCGGCTTCCAGAAGACATCCTACTCCCCCTCCTGCACGCCCTTGCAGCATCTTGTTGGTTCCGGCGCTGGCAGCTCTTCCTGTGCCTAGCGATCATGTGGCCCTCTCATTAAGGTAATGAATATGCACTACTCTCCGCTCCCATAGGTGTGGTACAGAGCCTAAGAAAATAACTGTTAATTCATATGCAAATGAGAGGCTTTGGTGGACCCTTGGTGTGGCCAAGAGTTTGGTGCACCGTTATGCCTCCTCATATGCGTATTGGGGCCCTTTCCCTGCTTCTGATTGACAGTGCTTGCTTCCCATACGAGCACTGTCTGAATGCTGCCGGTGTGTTTGCCTCCTTGTGTTCACACAGAAGCCGCTTTAGGGTACACTGCTAATATGGCTGCTTTAGGGGCTGCTTTAGGGGCTGTAGAGCCCATTTACAATGCATGTTGAGGGTGAATGACTCCCTTTAAGGTAGAATATTCATGTTGATTGGCTAGTTTGTTTCTGTTAAAATCTGTGTTTTAACCAATCGTCCATCAAAAATCTAGTAAATATTTCACTTCAATCCACCATGTCAGGTAGTTACCATAGAAATCAAAGCAACGAGTGAATATTCAGACAAGACCATTCAGTCCGTTCTTTACCTTTTTATATATTGTGGCTATCGCCGTTAGGTTTTGCTTCTGTAAAATTCATTTTTGTAAGCAAGAATCCCTTACAGATTGTTCTCCATTCACCTATTGATTTCCATCCCACATTTATTATGAGGGTGCAGAAGCCGTGCAGGCGCACTAAGCTTCCCATGTCATACAACTTCCATTGAGGATTATCACATTTTATGACTTCACGTTCCTTCATGTGCCTCTGAAATACAGTTGGTCTGGGCATTTTTCAGCTTTAATGTGACAAGCACACACTGCTGTTTTACCAAATGCATTGCGCATAGTTCATGCGAAACATTGGAGGCTTAGGGCAAAATGAAAGCCCGTTACACTGATGGAACATTGATTTATGGAGGGAGCACTTGGCGCTGGAAATATTTACTTTCTCTGTACAGTTCTGAAAACAATCACATGAGTATAAATATTCAGTTTCTTAGAAAAATAAAAAATGAGGTTTACAAGCCATCTCTGCATCTCAACACCGTATTGTACAGTGCAAGGCAGCTTATTTTCTTGGAGGACAAACTTGTTTTTCCTCATTTTTTGGTTTAATTCTCTGACAAATTTTTTACCCCTAGGGGATAATGTTATACAAATATAGCAGGGAATTTAGACTTCAAGACATACCTTTTTCAGATCCATAGTTTTTTTCATCACTTATCATACCTTCTGAAATGGAAAAAACTGTGCAATGACTAGCTATATTGTGTATATGTGTGTATACAAATAAATTCTGTATGTACGCTAGGGAAAGGGGGAGTGGAGACGCCTAGGCAGATCTAATAGCACCCTGCGTACCCTACTGTCCCTATATTGGTTCAACATGAATTGCCAAGCAGGAACCTAAGCCCTGTATATCCCTGGAGCTAGGCCCTGAATAGGGAAGGGGCAATGGCACAGGTCAGTCCCGACTGTACACTAAAGACAAGAAGGGAGGCAAACAAAGGGGAAGAAACTTAGCTTGAGCAGACTCTAGAGCGGTAAAGAGGTAACGCCAAACATCCTCCAAGAGCACCAGAAAGCAAGTAAGCCAACTGCTGTAGCTTCACAAGGGAAAATAGGAATATCACAGACGGCTCCCTGAAGCAGATTCAGAGTCTCTAAACACCCAGGTCAGGTGTGTCAATGAGAGCCAGAGGGAGGTTACCATTGGGTCCAAAAGAAGGATTAAGAAGATGTCAGCAATGCCAAATGCAGAGACCACCTGCAATCAGATGCAGAGCGATGGTCTGTTGCATCTGACACACCCGTGAAAATAGGTCATCAATGTCTGACCAATGGGGGGTGCGACAAACTGAACGGGTATGTGCACACATTGCGGATTGGGCTGTGGAATATCCTGAGCGGAGTCTGCTTCTCTTGGCAGAAAACACATGTCAAAATCCGCGCGTTCTTTATACATTTTTTGTGTGGATTTTTTTCGGATTGGCATGCGTTTTTTGCCCTGCGGATTTAATTAATTCTATGGGTGTAGGAACGCAGTGGATCCACAAAAAGAATTGACATGCTGCGGAAAATAAACCGCTGCAGAATCAGTGCGGAATTTTCCGCAGTATGTGCACAGCTGTTTTTTTTTATCCCATTTAATAACATTGATTGGTCAAACAGTTGCGGATCTGCTGCAATTCCACGCGGAAAATCTGCGGATCCGCAACAAATCTGCAAAGTGTGTACAGTCATGGCCAAAAGTTTTGAGAATGACACAAATATTAATTTTTACAAAGTCTACTGCTTCACTTTTTCTAATGGCAATTTGCATATACTCCAGAATGTTATAAAGAGTGATCAGCTTAACAGCAATTACTTGCAAAGTCAATATTTGGCTAGAAAATGAACTTTATCCCCCAAAACACATTTCAACATCATTGCAGCCCTGCCTTAAAAGGATCAGCTAACCTCTTTTCAGTGATTGCTCCATTAACACAGGTGTGGGTGTTGATGAGGACATGGCTGGAGATCAATCTGTCATGATTAAGTAAGAATGACACCACTGGACACTTTAAAAGGAGGCTGGTGCTTGGCATCATTGTTTCTCTTCTGTTAACCATGGTTATCTCTAAAGAAACACGTGCATTCATCATTGCAATGCACAAAAATGGCCTAACAGGGAAGAGTATCGCAGCTAGAAAGATTGCACCTCAGTCAACAATCTATCGCATCATCAAGAACTTCAAGGAGAGAGGTTCCATTGTTGCCAAAAAGGCTCCAGGGCGCCCAAGAAAGACCAGCAAGCGCCAGGACCGTCTCTTAAAAGTGTTTCAGCTGCGGGATCGGGCTACCAGCAGTGCAGAGCTTGCTCAGGAATGGCAGCAGGCAGGTGTGAGTGCATCTGCACGCACTGTGAGGCAGAGACTCTTGGAGCAAGGACTGGTCTCAAGGAGGGCAGCAAAGAAGCCACTTCTCTCCAGAAAAAACATCATGGACAGACTGATATTCTGCAAAAGGTACAGGCAGTGGACTGCTGAGGACTGGGGTAAAGTTATTTTCTCTGATGAATCCCCTTTTTGATTGTTTGGGACATCAGGAAAACGCCTCATTCGGAGAAGACAAGGTGAGCACTAACACCAGTCTTGTCTCATGCCAACTATTAAGCATCCTGAAACCATTCATGTGTGGGGATGCTTCTCAGCCAAGGGAATCGGCTCTCTCACAGTCTTCCCTAAAAACACAGCCATGAATAAAGAATGGTACCATAATGTCCTCCAAGAGCAACTTCTCCCAACCTCCAAGAGCAGTTTGGTGATCAACAATGCCTTTTCCAGCATGATGGAGCACCTTGCCATAAAGCAAAGGTGATAACTAAATGGCTCAGGGAACAAAACATAGAGATTTTGGGTCCATGGCCTGGAAACTCCCCAGATCTTAATCCCATTGAGAACTTGTGGTCAATCATCAAGAGACGGGTGGACAAACAAAAACCTAAAAATTCTGACAAAATGAAAGCATTGATTGTGCAAGAATGGACTGCTATCAGTCAGGATTTGGTCCAGAAGTTGATTGAGAGCATGCTAGGGAGAATTGCAGAGGTCCTGAAGAAGAAGGGTCAACACTGCAAATATTGACTTGCTGAATTAACTCATTCTAACTGTCAATATAAGCTTTTGTTACTCATATGTTTGCAATTATTATATTTCTGTCTGTGATAAAAACATCTGTCAAACACACATAAAAACCAGAGGGCAGCAGATCATGTGAAAATATAATATTTGTGTCATTCTCAAAACTTTTGGCCATGACTGTATATACCCTACTACTGCTACTATCAGCAGTTCCTTATGTTGGCTGTGGCTGGAACTAACCAGTTACGGTGGTGCACATCTCTCGACTGTATAGTGCAGTGTTTCTCAACCCCAGTCCTCAGGACCCACCAACAGGTCATGTTTTGAGGATTTCCTTAGTATTGCAAAGGTGATGGAATTAATGCTTGAGCAGGTGATAAAATTATCACCTGTGCAATACTAACGAAATCCTGAAAACATGACCTGTTGGTGGGTCCTGAGAACTGGAGTTGAGAAACACTGGTATAGTGGCTGCCGCTGGGTACTGCACATTCACCACCTATTCCAATCAATAAGGGGTGGATGTGCAGTACCAGGCCACGCCCACTTTTCTGTCGACGTAGCTGTGCTGCTCTGTAATTGATCTGTTCCTGTCACTGACATCGGGAACAAATGATCAACTGGGTGTGCCGGTTGTCACAGCCCCACTTAACAGACGTTGATGACCAATCCTAATGATAGACCATTAGTGTTAAAGTACTGGACAACCCCTTTAAGGACCCGGGGACCATATCCAGAGACTATATTACTCTGGCTCTTACCCCAGTTGCTAGAGGTGACTGACAGATCATTCGTGTACTTTGTGAGAGACCTATGAATCGCCTGCATTTACGCTTGGAGAAGCTTGATGGGGGGGTTGGAGCCGGACTAGTCTCCTCTCTGGCTATGGCTGGATCTTTACAGTGAATTTTTTCTGAAACGCTCTGACTTAAAGGGGTTGTCCGGTCAAAACCGATAAGGCTGTGTGAGTGCAGGCTTATGAATCCCCCTAGCGCATACACAATGAGCTGCGAGGATTCGCCAGTTTCAGACCTGGGAACTAAGGCTTTGTATGAGTTGGCGCTGCCTCGACTCTATACAAGTGTATGAAATGAGGCCACGCCCACTGGCCGGCGGTATGCATAACTCGTACATATCTTCATGTCTTGCAGCGCACAGTGCCTATGCTGGGGGATTCATACGTCTGCAGTCACAGAGTGACTGCAGACTTACCGGTTTTGACTGGATGACCCCTTTAAATTGTGTAGCTGGGCTCTGATTCATGCTGCTCGTGGTTTGGGCAGTGTGAATCAGATTATAGTTTCCCTTTAATTCATAGACTAGAGCACAATAGCGTAATCTTCCTGCTATGAAACATTTTATCACGGAGAAGGCACCTTCTGTGAATCATCAGGTCATTTACAGGGTCGGCCACAACAGGCTGAGAAAAGCAACTGCAGCTTCTGGCATAAATTGATGCCGGAACTTATTGATGATTTTAATGAACTCCGTAATGACCATGATTCTTCTTTATAGGGGTGCATCTTATTGGCAGAAACTGTAATCAAACTTGTCTTTTGGAAATTTATATTAGACATTTGTGGTTTTCTTTTACACAGGCATAAAGGGTTATTTGGCAGTAGGCAGAATACAGTTGCAGATAGACACAGTGGCGTAACATGGATGTTTTTAGCTGTGTTTTCTCCAGTGCTAATTCAAGGATCATCTTGTGATAAAACAGAGCTGTTTTCTTGCTCTGGAACATGTCTGGGGTGTAGCTAAGTACGAGCTTAGACAGGAAAAGTGTTAATGAAATCATTAGGCAAAACAGAAGTGATGATGATAAACTATTTTTAGAATTTAGTGCTTGTCCTCCTATTATTCAGCGATACAGATGGACGGAGTGCGATCACATTTTCACGACACAGAAGCGTCTTCAGATTTTGAGAATAAGAGGATTGTACAGTCAACTGGTGTTCAGTGAAGCCCCTAAAGTGGGTTGTAGAGTCAGGGGAAGGTGAAATAGCTGCTATAATTGGATCCATGGGTATAATTAATGTCTTTTAATCCTAATGTATTTTCTTAAATTACATAAATCACCTGAAGACTTTTACAAAACTTAAAGACTTTGACCTTTTTTTTTTATACATGTCATCCTAATTATAACCCTATGAAGACAACCACTTTTTCTTTAATTTATTCAGCATAGATGAGACATTTGCAGTGTGTAGCCCCAGAAGCATTAATGGACCTCCTTTTGTTAAAAGGGGAGGGCATAGACTTGTAGCATTACTAAAAATCAGCATTAAGGGCTCACACTCATCAGCGTGAAAATCGGTCCAATGTAGGTTTTGAAAAGTAGGACGAGCATTATGTGAGTGTCATGCGAACACAATGCGATTTTTCCAAGTAGCAGCCATCTGACATGCGTATGCAATATGAATGCAATGCGTTTTTAACAGCAGCTTTTACATACAGTAATTCTCTGTCATTTCCAGATAGGTTACCAAGTAATGAAACAATAGTATAATATTATATACAGATATAGCTGGATAGGTGCTATATGTAATTGATTATATATATGTATATATATATATTTATATTTCATTGCGTGTAGCTTACTGTACATGTATTTAGCTAATAATTTAAATGGCGTGGGGGTCATTTTTTTAATCAGCCGAGGGAAAGCCGACAGCTGGGGGCTGATGTTTATTGTCTTGGAAAGGGGTAATAAGCATGTAGCTTCCCAGACTATTAATATCAGCTCACATTTGTCTACTTAGCCTTTACTGGTTATTGACAAAAGGTGACCCCCTAAAAAAATGACTTGTTGTCCCTCCTATTACTAATAAATAACAATATTGGCCCCCTCCCAGGCTAAGAACATCAGCCCTTAGCAGCCCCAGAAATGGCGCTTAGCCTCCACTCTTCCCACTAACCCTGCAGCAAAAATTGCAGCATGCTACGAGTGGCCGCGTATATCGGATGAGACTCTGCAATGCAAGTCAATGGGTGCAGAAAAAAAAATCGCACAGCACATGGACCATGCGTGTGCCGTGTGATTTTTACGCACCCATCTCATACGAAACCCGACATTTTATCACTCGAGTACAGTAAATTACAGCGTGAACCGTCAGAATACATATAGAGAAAATATTAAAAGAAGAAAAAGGCATGGGGTCCCCCTTTTTTTTTTTCCTAACCAGCTGAGCGATAGCCGACAGCTTGGGGCTGAGGTTTATAGTTTGGGAAGGGGTTGATAAACATGCATCTTCCCATGCTATTGAGATCAGCTCACAGCTGTCTAATTAGCCTTTACATGTTATTAATAAGGGGTGACCCCCCTAAAAATTATAATTAGACTTACCTTTAATTCGGTTTCTAATAACCCACAACGACCGCACCACAGGAGGTTTTCAGCCCACCCTAATAGGGATAAGAAATACAAAGAGGTCAAATAGCGCCTCCCACATCCTCCCTCCAGTGTTTTTATAAAGGACTACAAGAGTATGAATGCTTCAAATTATATTTATTATCACCAGATTCAAAGTAATGCAAGAATATTATTGAGCAAGGGGAGAGATTTACCCGTGCTTTCATGCTGGGTTATTAGAAACCGAATTACCGGTAAGTTTAATTCTATTTTCTCCAATAACCCTCCATGACAGTACCACAGGAGTAATACCAGAGACTAATGTTCGGGAGAGACAATGGCCTGGAGAACTTTTATTCCAAAAGCCAAATCTTTAATGGACATTAAGTCTAGCCTTTGGTGTTTGGAGAAGGTATGGACGGAGGACCAGGTAGTAGCTTGGCAGATCTGCTCAATGGAAGCGCTGGCTTTCTCAGCCCAGGAGGCGGACAACACTCTAGTGAAGGGAGCCGTAAGTTTTTATGGAGGCGAGAGGTTTTGGTTCTGATACTGAGGGAGGATGTGGTAGGGACCATTTGATCTTTGTGTTTCCTGTCCCTATTTTGGTGGGGTGACACTGGTGCTCTCATGGGGCTTATTGGAGAAAAATGATGTGGGGTCCCCCTAATATTAATAGCCAGGAAAGGTTAGGCAAACATACACAGGGTGATATTAATAGCCTAGGAAGGGGCCATGGATATTGGCCCCCTCCCAGACTAAAATCATCAGCTCTCAGCTCCCACAGAAATGGCGCATTCATAAGAATTCTGGCTCTTAGCCTCTGCTTTTCTCACTTGCCCTGGTGCGGTGGCAAGTGTGGTAATAGTTTTGGAGTTGATGTCAGCTTTGTAATGTAAGCTAACATGAAGCCCAGGGGTTAGTAACGGAGAGGCGTTTATAAGATACCTCCATTACTAACCCCATAGTCAAATGTAAGAAAGACAAACACAGAGTAAAGTCCTTTATTTGAAATAAAAACTCCCTGACCCTCTTCTACCCAATTATTAGTATCCAAAGAAAAATGAAAACATAACGTAATCCTCACCTGTCCCCATAAATCCGTTTGTGATGCTGTCCCACGAAGAACTCCAGCTCTGCAACATCGATTGTTTGTTGTGCAGTGGCATGATGCGACCGCTCAGCAAGCCAGTTTGAACACACTGAGATAGGAGCGTGAGACTGCTCCTGCAGTGTCCATGGCTGACACGAGTAAGGTCACTGGAGTTCATAGCTGATGAGCCCCGGTCACCCTTTTGACTTCCCCGCTCGCATCGTGAGAAAATTCTGACGGATTCCCTCAAAACTTGATATTTTCTGCGTCTGTAATGTGTACTGAAGCCAAAGTGCACATTAGAATGCTAATTTCTATAGTTGTAATTTACAGTTTCTTGAATTTTATTTTGAAACATTAAGTGTCCTTCTTGCATGATTTGTTACTTTTAGGTGAGACACATCAACTGATTAAGGCCTCTTTCACACTTCAGTCGTGCGATGTCAGTCAAAATCCGCCAAAGTGTGAAAAAAAAGTATCCGCCTTTTTTTTTTTTTTCTTGGCGGATCCTTTTTTTTCCCATTGACTTGCATTAGTGACGGATTTTGACGGATGGTCGTCCGTTAGATCCGTTTTTTAACGGATCCGTCAAAAATTTGGCGTCCGCCATTTTTGGAAAACGTCCAATGCAGCGTTTTTTGTGTCCGCCAAAATGGCGGACTATGACGGATCCGTCGCGTCCGCCGTTTTGTATAATGGGCGTCTATGGGTGGCAGATCCGCCTGCATCCGTTTTTGACGGAATCCGCCAGCGGATCCGTTCCTTCCATAGAAAACCATACAAAATGCTGAAAACACTGTCCGGGGTCTCTCTCTCTCTCTCTCTCCCCCAGACATGCGTACAATACCTTTTTACGGGTTGAAAAGTTCATGACGGATCTGTCTGAAAACGGATCCGTTTGCATCCGTTTTTACACTTTTTTGGCGGATCCGCTATTTTCACACTTTGGCGGATTTTAACTGACGCCAAACGACTGAAGTGTGAAAGAGGCCTTAGGCATTGTACTCATGTCTGGAACGGAGGAGAGACTGACTCCAGAATGCGGATTCCGCCAAAAACGGATGAAGACGGATCCGCCATCCATAGGTGTCCATTATACAAAACGTTGGACGCGGCGGAACCGTCATAGTCCGCCATTTTGACGCACACAAAAAACGTTGCATTGTACGTTTTCAGAAAAAAAGACAGACGCCAAAATTATGACGGATCCGTCATTTGACGGATCAAATGGACGACCATCCGTCAAAATTCGTCACTAATGCAAGTCAATGGGAAAAAAACAGATCCTCCAAAAAAAAATGGCGGATCCGTTTTTTCACACTTTGGCGGATTTTGACTGACGTCGCACAACTGAAGGGTGAAAGAGGCCTAACTTGTATAAGCTTCAATAATCTAGCCAAGTCATAAATTGTGCATGTCAGGTGTGAGTAGAAAGGCAAAATTGAAATTGATGGCATTTCCTTAAAAGTGCAATTTGACTGAAGTCGTAGAGCAATGCTGTGGTCTTTTCAGTATGATCATCCCTTTCACTAGCCATCCTATTTTACGAAGCCCAGCAACTTTCTCTTCTGACAAGTCTTTTTGAAAATAAACTTTTAAACCCTGCTTCATCATTTACATTTTCACTTTCCTTTTTCTGTCTTGTGGTATTAGTTGCCGTATTTGGTTAATGAATTTGGTACAAAGTAAAAATGAAATACCTCTCTTGAACTGTTTTGTGACGCTTGCTGCCAAAAGTTGCAAAAATTGCAACAAAAGTTTGGTATACTCCTAAATTCACCAGGCGACTGGAGTGGAATTGCATTAAATTGTGCCACTTTTTTTTTTGTAAAAGTCACAATTAATGAATTATGTTAAAATATCTTGCATTGTTTACTGCCAACAAAGTGGAAAACAAACAAAAAAAAAGCACATGTAAGAAGTACGTTGTGCCCATATTTTCCCTTGTTATGTGCTGTGATATGATTTATTATAATGTTTTACATTGTTTTGTGATTGAGTTGTGTTCTGCCCAGCATCAGATAGTCAGTAAATATGGATTGAGTTAAAGGGAATCTGTCACCCCATTTTTGCCCTATGAGATAGGGCCACCACCATCAAGGGCTTATTTACAGCATTCTGTAATGCTGTAGGTAAGCCCCCAATGTTACCTGAAAGTGAAGAAAAACGAGTTATAAAATACTCACTCAGGGGCGTTCCGGGGGGCGTTCCGGTCCGGAGGGAGTCGCTGTCCGATTTGGCGCCTCCCATCTTGTAGCGACGCCGGCCTCTTTCCGTCCCGTCGCGGCTCCTGCGCAGGCGCACTTCTCTGCCCTGGTGAGGGCAGAGCAGAGTACTGTAGTGCGCAGGCGCCGGACCTCTCTGACCTTTCCCAGCGCCTGCGCACTGCAGTACTCTGCTCTGCCCTCACCAGGGTAGAGCAGTGCGCCTGCGCAGGAGCCGCGACGGGACGCAGAGAAGAGGCCGGCGTCGCTACAAGATGGGAGGCGCCAAACCGGACCGCGACTCCCTCCGGACCGGACCGCCCCCCCCCCCCCCCAGAACGCCCCTGAGTGAGTATTTTATAACTCGTTTTTCTTCACTTTCAGGTAACATCGGGGGCTTATCTACAGCATTACAGAATGCTGTAGATAGGGCCACCGCCATCAGGGGCTTATCTCATAGGGCAAAAATGGGGTGACAGATTCCCTTTAAGGCCTGAGGAGAGAGAGAAAGAAAAAAAAGAAAAACATGCCGGATCCCGCCTGACGGCAGAAGAGAGGGGGGACTATGTAGCAAGATCAGGGTGTGAGAGAGGGGCCCAGCTTGCAGCCAGAGCAGACCTTTGGTCTGAGTACTCAGCAGAAATGCATAAATTGGGTGACCTCGATTACAGTGGATAGTGAGATCTGAAGTAGAGAAAGGAAAAGTGATAGGACAGAGTGATTCTCTTGAGACGGGACTTGGGAAAGAACGCCTTGCAATATGCCCCCTAGTTTGCAAGTCACAGAGGTACCTGGCGTTGACTGAACAGGGAAGTTGAGACATAGACTGCCCTGGACAGGAGTTCCAAGGCGTCATCAAGCCGAGAAGCTATATCGGTGATAGTTGCAAACTAGTTACCTTAAGGGGAACGAGGATGCGGTGCCACAGGTTGAAGTATAGGACACTCACTTACTGGACGGTGGTACTGTTATTGTGAACTGGAGAGACTCCCGAAGTACTGAGCTGGGTGGTGGTGAAGGTAGAGATACTAGCTGAGGGAGAGGCGGATGCACCTAGAGGAGAAAAGCATCAAATGTGTGTGAAGGAGCTACATGTTGTAAAAGAAACATTCATGAAGTTGTGCACCTGCTATCTATTGTACGTAGTTCCTGCCCAGTAACTGTTCAGTAAAAAACGTTTTATTGTTGGCTGGTGGTCTCCCTCATTGAACCTCTCTACACTTGTCCTGGCCAGCTGAAGTCCCCAGCATCATACGGCCTGTAAGGGTGTAATGCCCCCATGGATGTAGCTTACACACCCAGCCAGGACCCCCATCTTCATGTAGGACGCCGGGCGTGAAACTAGTACCTAACCAATGGCTACCGCCCCACACCACGTTACACACATAAAATAGACGTAAAAAAATTCTTCCAACTAATTCATGAAAAAGTGAGGAATTTCAGAAGGAGAAGACTTAGCAAGTATCTGAAAAATATTTAGACTTGAGAGTCCTCAGTGGTTGATACCTTTTAATGGCTAACTGAAAAGATGGTAACAAATTGCAAGCTTTCCAGACTACTCAGGTCTCTTCATCAGGCATAGACTAATAAAAGGTATCAACCACTGAGTACTCTCAAGTCTAAATATTTTTCTATCTACTGGCTAATACGGTACGAAAATACACATCTTTCCTATATCAAGTATCTGAAAGCAGTTTAGTCTGTGACCAACAAGGCAGATAAGTTTTAGTATTTTTGATTGTGACGAAATTGTCCTTATTAGCCTATCCAAATACCGCATATATTGTCCCTCGTGTTCTGGCGCACAGACATCTGTATGGGCTTGATCTAACAAACCTTACAAACCTTACAACATTCTGATATAACTTCAACACCACCATATCCCTGAAGTCACAAGTTACTTAGCACGTTTTATCAAATGAGCTGAAACTTGAGGAGGAAATGATGTAAGTGGTGACATCCAGAGAGCAGTGAGAGCTTTCTGATAGAAGCATTCTGTTTAAATGGTTTTAGGCTTCACCCAGGGAAAGGCGCTCCGGTTATGACCTGCGGTTCTGAGATAAAAGCCTGAATCCTTTCGTAATGAAGCTGCTTTCAGGACTTCCGAAAAAAACATTTCATGGATTTGCAGCAGAAATTTCTGCACTAAAAACGCTTCTCTTGACAGGAAAAATGCTAATTAAAATGCTACTTAAAATACACGTGTTTTTGTGTTTTTTTTTGCCTGTGTAGTTAAGGTTTTTTTTTTTCCCCTGCTCATTTGAATGGGTTAAAATGCTGAAAAAATAATATGCTTCAGATATAAAACTGCTTCCAAACTGCAAAAAATAAGCAGCGTGTGCATGATGTATCAGACATCTGATTCACCTTGCTGGTAATGTAAGCTGCAGCATTTTCGTGCAGAAATATCTGCTGCAAATACTTAACGTGCGCACTTACCCTTACAATGAATGCTTTTTTTTTTTTTTGCTTACCTTCATGTTTATCAGGAATTGAAGCAGGTACAGGGGTTGTCCTGTCTAAATCAATGTGTCCAATCACTCTGTGTGACTGCAGACCTATGATGTCCTGTTTCTGGGACCAGAGGGTAGGTATGCGTTATACATACTCCCGGCCGGAGCCTGACTAGTGGGTGTGGCCTCATTCCACTGGCTGGCCGCGTCACCAGACAGGGCGTGGTCTCATTCTATCCTAGTTTATGGAGTGAGGCCACACTTCCGCTAGGCAGGCTTTGGCGGGGAGTATGTATAACACATGGATACCCTCCGGTCCTGGCTCGGAAACCGGCGAATCCCCTCAGCGCACCGTCCGTGTGCCGGGGGGATTCATAAGTCTGCAGTCACAGAGTGACTGCAGACTTGTCGATTTAGACCGGACAACCCCTTTAACCAGATAAATTGCCTCATATATCAATACTTTTTAATTTCTAAGAATTTTTTTTAACCTAAAGTTTATGATCTTTTGTAGGACATTTATATATCCATAAAAATGTAACAGATGAGTAAATCCTCTTCATAAATATAAGTTCTCCCGTTTGATGGCTGTTGCTCCTATACAGGATTATGTGTTGTCATGGTTACATACTACAAACACATTCCATCTGACAGCTAATGTGTATCTGCCACCTCTCTTTGTGACTGTAGGTTACCAACATGAAGAGGCAAACGCAAGGGAGTAAGGCATGACGGCGAGGCCGCTGCTTGTCTTACATGGCTCGGCACAATAATCCAGAAGAAATCACTGTACTGATCCACCACATCTGAGAAGTGTTCAGGGGAGGGCATATCCCAGACTGTGTGTGGTACAGTTGTCACTCTTTTAAACATGGCACTTTTTCTTTTTTAAGTTTGAAGGCTTGTATGGTCATCCATCTAGATCAGTGTTCCTCAACTCCAGTCCTCAGGACCCACCAACAGGTCGTGTTTACAGAATTTCCTTAGTATTGCTCAGGTGATAATTTTATCACCTGCTCTAGCATTCCATCACCTATGCAATGCTAAAGAAATCCTGAAAACATGACCTGTTGGTGGGTCTTGAGGACTGGAATTGAGAAACACTTTGTTTTTTTTTAAATCCAGGTTTCTTGGACTCTGTTCACACTTGCATTAATGTGTTTCATAAGGCTTTCTAATATTTTTAAAAATAGGACTAGTGGAAGGCAATAAGTTATGGGAGAGTAAAGGGGGATGTAGATTATCTAAACAAATTACCGTTTTCTCGTGTCCAGAAGTGGCAAGCATTGTTGCACAAAATTAAATCGCTGCAATTTTTTATGGACAGCAGAAAAGATATGCCAAATTAAGATGGTTTGTGCCTCTTAAAAAGTTTGACTCACCTTAGTCTTGCACGCCTATGGTTCAAAACTGTTGTATTTCTTGGTAACATAGAAGTGTACTGCACTTGTCCGACGCTCCTGATCCATGAGCAGGTTTATGCCTCTGTATGAATTGGGAGCGAGTTTCTGACTCCAGCTCATCCCCTCATCAAGATTGGTCTGAATATCACCAATCTTGATGATTCGAGCCCACAGCTGTAGATATCTTTATCATTGTATGTCTGAACATTGGTTATTACTCAAAACCACTCTAACATTTGTAACCAGCTTCACACAGCAACGTTTTTTGGTCATAGCCATGTATGATTCAGCCAGTCCAGGACAAGAGGCCCAGAATCTCTCTGCAAATCCTGGTCTTTATACGGACGTTTGAAGCTGGTCTTAGGCTGTTTTTAGTAACTGCTGCTTTTCATTAAAAGGAGTAGAATGTGATAATGTCATTGGCGGATGGCCTCGGTATAAGCATGTAGTTCTCACCCGCTAGTTTGTGGCCTGCAACAGTCGTGGTATACATGCTGTGCATTGATTGTAGTTTGCCTGCTTCTGCTGTTGAGGAAACTTTCATGTCATTTTCACCTTTGTTTTTCAGAAAAGATATTTTCTTAGAAAAGCTCTGAAGTTTTGAAACAGAACATCTGTAGAACATAAGTAGTTTCTTGACAAACAGAAGTTTTTACTGTATCGCTTTTAGTGTCTTGAGCACAAGCCTTTTGCTAATGTAACTAAAGGTTACTCGCAGAAATGTCAGTCTTCCAAGCAAAGTTATTGTGTTGATAGTAGAAGAAGCTATGCAACATTACTTTGTTTTACAAAAGATCATCGTGTGAAAAAGTATGAGAATTCCAAGACAATTGCAGACAGTGATGAAGTCTGTGTCCATCATACATGTTTCCCCATTAGAAAATGTTATTAATGGGAAGCACAATATAGGAGTAAAAGCTAAGTGATAAGATATAATAAAACGGTATAATAGCACTTCAAAGACAGCTTCTTGATTCAGAAAGCCATCTATATAAAGTTTATATAATCAGACACACTTTAGAAAGCTATAAAGAAAGCTACAATGTGGTGATGTTTAGTTATGTGTTTCCAGGCTGGATTCGGTGCCCTGTAAAATTTCTTTAGCAACTTTGGATTAGGGTTTGTGCACACATTAAGTATTTGCCCAGATATTTCTGCACCAAAAACATGTTTCTCAGCAGGAAAAGCACTGTGTAAATTACATGCTTTTTTGCTTGCATATTTATGGGTTTTTTTTAATGTTTTTTTTTCCCCCATTCATTGGGTGAAAAACGCTGAAAGAATTAACATGCTGCAGATTTTGAAACGGCTTCAAATGTGCAAGAATAAAATAAGCAGCATGAGATTTCAAAAACTTCATTCACTTTGATGGGACAGTAAAAAGTTTCATTTTTTTGCTGCAGAAATGCAATGTATGAACAAGCCCCTATTCTGTTCCCTCCTTATCTATCCAGGATGTGTTTTCTTATGTCCTGTGACACGATCATGAATGATTGGTAAGTGTCAGACTAGAACACCCAGTTGTCAATTTATTCATTCTTTTCTAGGATACAGTTGTGCTCAAAAGTTTACATACCCCGGCAGAATTTTTGCTTTCTTGGCCTTTTTCAGAGAATATGAATGATAAAACCAAAAATTTGTTCTCCATTCATGGTTAGTGGTTGGGTGAAGCCATTTATTATCAAACTACTGTGTTTTCTGTTTTTAAATCATAATGACACCCAAAACATCCAAATGACCCTGATCAAAAGTTTACCCTGGTGATTTGGGCCTGATAACATGCACAGAAGTTGACACAAATATGTTATTGTATTGGGCACTGTACCCTATTGGTAGTTAAGTGGCGTCTATTGTCATGCATATGCCAAGTTAATGAGTACTAATAGAAATTGTGGGCAACATCCCCCTGTTTTGTAACTTATGGTAGGCTGTGCATGTAAATTTTAGTGATCTAATTGCTGCTAGACCTTAAGGCACTGTCACACTTAGCGATCGCACCAGCGATCACGACAACGACACGATCTGGCGAGATCGTTGGTGCGATCGCTATATGGTCGCTAGTTAGCTTCCAAACAAAAAGAACTCATCAGAGATCAGCGATCTGTATAACGACCTCTGCGGTTGTTGGGAAAACCTAGTCCCTCCTGCGCCGCTGGTAAAGTCATTCATAAAGGGTGTCACACTCAGCGATTCAGGCTCACCAGCGGACACCAACGACTAAAAAATGGCTCAGAACGTTCATGAATGATCAGCGACATCGCAGCAGGGGCCACATCGCTGTACATGTCACACACAGCGACGTCGCTAACGAGGTCGCTGCTGCGTCATAAAATAGCGGACGCTTTAGCGATCTCGCTTAGTGTGACAGTACCTTATGTTAGCTATACAGGATTTACATATTGCAGGCAGTGTTTAACCGCTTAATGACAGCAAATACGTCTTTTTACTGACCTGAGATATAAGATCATAGCATCCCCGTAGAGGTGATAATCCAGCAGCTGTCAGCTGTACACTATAGCTGACAAATTGCTGTATCACAAACGATCAGTGTTGGCACGTCCATATCTGTTTAACCCCTTAAGGCTGGGTCTCACATAGTGATACACCAGCGATCCCGACAACGATCAGGATCGCTGGTGTATCGCTACATTATCGCTGCTGAGCTGCCAAACAGGCAGCTCAGGCAGCGATCAGTACAAGCGACACTGCGGGTAACATCGCTTAGTTACCCGCAGTGTACCTTGGATACCAGCGCCCTGATGCAGGGAGCTGGTAACCAAGGAACACATCGGGTTTCCAGGCGCTGCGCGGTGCCTGGAAACCCGCTGTGTACCTTGGTTACCAGCGGATCGCTGGTCTCCCGCCTGTCACACGCAGCGAGGCGTGCCTGTCAGCGGGAGACCAGCGATCAAAAAAATGTCCTGGCCTTTCAGCGACGATCAGCGATACCCGGCAGGGGGGCTGACCATCGCTGAATGTCACACACAGCGATATCGCTGGTGAGCTCGCTGCTGCGTCACAAAACTAGTGACTCAGCACCGATCTCGCTAGCGATATCGCTATGTGAGACGGGGGGCTTTAGTTGCTGCTTTCAAGAGACTACATCAAATAAATGGTTAACAGATTGTGGGGGCTTCCGCTTTAATCTAATTGACACACCGAGATCATGATTGTGTGGTCCTGATGTTTGCCATAGCAATTCATGGCCAAATAGCGGCCTTAAGCCCCTGTCTCACATAGCGAGATCGCTAGCGAGATCGCTGCTGAGTCATAAGTTTTGTGACACAACAGCGATCTCCCCAGCGATATCGCGGTGTGTGACACTTATCAGCGACCGGACCCCCTGCCGGGTATCGCTGATCGTGCTGGAATGTCCTGGACATTTTTTGGATCGTTGGTCTCCCGCTGGCCAGCACGCATCGCTGCGTGTGACAGGTGGGAGACCAGCGATCAGCGAGCTGGAGCTGGTAACCACGGTAAACATCGGGTTTCTAGGCGCCGCGCGGCGCCTAGAAACCCGATGTGTACGTTAGATACCAGCGCATTGGTGCAGGGGAGCTGGTAACCAAGGTAAACATCGGGTTTCTAGGCGCCCAGTAACCCGATGTCTACGTTAGAAACCAGCACGCTGGTGCAGGAGAGCTGGTAACCAAGGTTAACATCGGGTTTCTGGCGGCGCCTAGAAACCCGATGTGTATGTTAGATACCAGCGCGCTGGTGCAGGGGAGCTGGTAACCAAGGTAAACAGCGGGTTTCTAAGCGCCGGGCGGCGCTAAGAAACCCGCTGCTTACCTTGGTTAACAGCTCCCTGCACCTGCGCTCTGGTATCTAATGTACACTGCGGGTAACTAAGCGATGTGCATCGCTTGTTACCCACATAGTCGCTGTCCTGATCGCTGCTGAGATCTGCCTGTTTGGCAGCTCACCAGCGATTATGTAGTAATCTTGCTACTCCAGTAATCCTGACAAGTTCATATCGTTGTCGGGATCGCTGGTGAGCCGCTATGTGTGACGGGGCCCTTAGATTCTCCCAGCTATAGCGGTAAGATCAGAAGTTAGCGACATTTAGGTGATAAACAAACACTTTTTCATTCCTGTTATGCCACTTTGCATTTGTTCCTGAAAATCACCTGAAGGGTTAATAAACTACCTGACAGCAGTTTTCAATATGTCAGGGGGTGCTGTTTTTAAAATGGCATCACGTTTGGGATTTTCAAATATATAGCACCCCCAAAATCACTTCAAATCTGGACATGTCCCTCAAAAAATAAATTTTGTAAATTTCTTTGAAAAAATGAAAAATTACTGCTACATTATTAAACCTCTTAAAAGGCTAACAAAATAAATTAGCGTTTTAAAAATGGTGCTGATGTAAGGCAGACATGTGGGAAATGTTATTTATTAATGTTTTCAGCTGCAGATGAAGGAAGAGAGCCACAGTATTCATTACTGATGGGTAGGCGGAGCCCCAGATCAGGATGTTACCTCAGATCAAAAGAGTGATGACTGGCTGGCCCCTCCAGCTCGGGCTCCTCCTACTCAGCTCCAGTCTAAGATTTGAGGTCCAGAGGATGGTCGCTGCTAA
The DNA here is from genome assembly GCA_033576555.1 of Oophaga sylvatica. Classification (NCBI taxonomy): domain Eukaryota; kingdom Metazoa; phylum Chordata; class Amphibia; order Anura; family Dendrobatidae; genus Oophaga; species Oophaga sylvatica. The sequence goes on from JARQOD010000002.1 coordinate 148,175,668, forward strand.
TGCAGCTCCTCAGAAAATTTTATTATTTTAATATTCGGACAGGAGACTTGGATCACTAGTTGGTCTAGAGGTCTCAGGGGTATCAGCGCTGCTGTACCCCAACCTCTCCCTTGGCGGATCTGTATTTACTCAAAGTCCCTGCAGAATCCTTGCCGGCCCTGGGGGATGAGGAGAGCTTCTCTGGCGGGAACGCAAACCACACGTGCGGTCACTGCGTTCTTCGCCCTGGGGGGAAGCATGGGCACTGCGCCAGAAACCCCTGAGGGTCCCTGTGGCGCCTTGGCTGGTGAGTACTCCACACAAATTTTAATAATAATTATGTGTGAGTGCTTTAGCGTCTGAATGAGCAGCGCTATTACTAATGTCAGCGTTACTATGTCAGTATGCGTCAGCGCTGCTGTGACAGCGCTAATACATGTAATTCAGTATGCTTCAGCGCTGCTGTGACAGCGCTAATACATGTAATTCAGTATGCTTCAGCGCTGCTGTGACAGCGCTACTACATGTAATGTCAGTAAGCTTCAGCGCTGCTGTGACAGCGCTACTACATGTAATGTCAGTATGCTTCAGCGCTACTGTGACAGCGCTACTACATGTATGTCAGTAAGCTTCAGCGCTGCTGTGACAGCGCTACTACATGTAATGTCAGTAAGCTTCAGCGCTGCTGTGACAGCGCTACTACATGTAAATGTCAGTAAGCTTCAGCGCTGCTGTGACAGCGCTACTACATGTAATGTCAGTATGCTTCAGCGCTACTGTGACAGCGCTACTACATGAAGATGTGGTGATTTTTTGTCCGCAGGCAGATAGCTGCAGGACAGAGAGGGAGCAGGAGCGGGGAGAGTTCGCGCTCATTATTTGAGCTAGCAGGGGGCGTGGCCTATCTCTCCCGGTCTTTTGAGCAGGAAGACGCGCGCTCTGGCTTTTCTCCTGCGACCCCCTCACTGTGGCGGCCATTACTCAGGCTCCTGGGCTCCTCGGACGCTCCCCTCCTCATATAGACACCACGGCCAGCTGGGTGAGTGTGGATTCCTCACCCCGCAGCGCAGCGATCGCTATTCCTGCAGCTGCAGTCTCATCAGAGACATAAAAATTGGCTGGGGCTCACAAATATATATATATTTTGGTGAGTTTGCAATATTAACCCCTTTGAGGGTTATTTCTACCGGCTAAATTTGCTGACTGAATACCGCTGGGGTAACTCTGCTTGGTGGAGCGTTAACCCTTCAGCGTTTGAAAAAAAAAAAAAAAAAACCGCATAGTTTTTTGCTGGTTTTACCGCTTTGACCTGCTCATACAGATGAGACATGTCTGAACAGAGTTCAGATGCCGCGGATCACGTCCCAGTGCCATTGCGGCAATCAGATACGCAGACCTCCACAGCGTCTAGCGCTGCGGTCGACAGCGGTGGAAAATTGGAGTGCGGGATTCTCTAGAATGGTGGTTACGTCCAGGGGCATTCTCCCTGGGGAAGTCTTTCCTCCCTCTGAAGTGGTCAGTCATAACCACCGATGCCAGCCTGACGGGTTGGGGGGGTGTTTGGAACAATCTCTGGATTCAGGGGGTATGGTCACCGGAAGAGTCTGTGCTTCCGATCAACATCCTGGAATTGAGGGCGATTTTTCTTTGCCTCCAACATTGGACGGTCCCTTTGAGCGGTCTGCCAGTCCGTGTGCAGACAGACAATGCGACGGCTGTCGCGTATATCAATCACCAAGGTGGGACAAGGAGTTCCAGACTCATGGTAGAGGTGTCCCGAATTCTGATTTGGGCAGAGGCCAATGTGCCAGCCATTTCGGCGATTCACATTCCAGGGGTTCAGAATATTACAGCGGACTTTCTCAGTCGCAGAAGGATGGATCCCGGGGAATGGAGCCTCCACCCGGAAGTCTTTGCACTACTGTGCTCTCGCTGGGGAACCCCCCAAGTGGATTTGATGGCTTCCAGGTCCAATGCCAAGTTACCGACATTCATGTCCAGGTACAAGGACCCGAAAGCGGTGGCGGTGGATGCTCTAGTGGCTCAGTGGGATCAGTTCAAGCTGATCTATGTATTCCCGCCGATATCCTTACTTCCTCTAGTGCTGCGTCGGATCAGACTAGAGAGAATTCCAGCTATTCTGATAGCTCCAGACTGGCCAAGAAGGGTGTGGTTCTCGACAATAATGTCGCTGTTGGCGGCACCTCCGTTTCCACTCCCTCTTCAACAGGACTTGTTGACTCAGGGGCCCATTTGTCATCCGGACTTGATGTCCCTGCGTTTGACGGCGTGGCTCTTGAGACCGAGATCTTGACCCGTAGAGGTTTTTTCAGCCGAGGTCATTGCTACCCTTCGTGCTGCAAGATGTCCGGCTACTTCTAGGATTTACCACAAAATTTGGGAAACCTTCTTTTCGTGGTGTTTGGGGTCTTCTCGGAACCCGAGAAAATTTTCCATTCCCAACCTGTTGGCTTTTCTGCAGCATGGGCTAGACAAGGGTTTGGCAGTCAGCACTCTGAAAGGTCAGATTTCTGCTCTGTCCTTATTATTCCGGAGAACCATTGCTTCGAATAGAGACGTGATCTCTTTTTTCCGAGGTATCTCTCGTAAGTTTCCGCCGCGGAAGGCACCCGTGTCTCCTTGGCGGCTCAACCTTGTTTTGGAGGCTCTTCAGCATAAACCTTTTGAACCTATGGTTTCTGCTAGCCTTTCTTTACTTTCTTGGAAGGTGGCTTTCCTTGTTGCAGTCACTTCCTTGAGGAGAGTTTCTGAATTGGCAGCTCTTTCTTGCTCGCCTCCTTTTCTGGAGTTTTTTCCGGATCGTGTAGTGCTTCGCACTCGGGGTGATTTTTTTTTTGCCTAAAGTGGTGTCACAATTTCATGTTAACCAGGATATTGTGTTGCCTTCACTCTGTCCGGATCCGAAGAATACGAAAGAGCGAGATTTACTCACATTGGATTTAGTGCGGGCCTTGAAGTTTTATCTATCTATTACTCAAGGTTTTCGTAAGACGGACTCCCTGTTTGTGGTTCCGGCAGGTCGTCGGCGTGGTCAACGAGCTTCCAAGGGTCCTATAGCTCGTTGGATCTGGTCAGCTATTTTGGAAGCTTACCGTCTTCGGGGTGAATCTTGCCCGATTAAGATTCGAGCCCATTCCACGAGAGCTGTGGCTTCATCGTGGGCTTTTCATCAAGGTGCTTCGGCAGTGCAGTTTTGCCGAGCGGCGACTTGGCGCTCTGTCCACACGTTTACAAGATTTTATAAAGTGGACGTCAGTGCTTCCGCTGATGCAGCCCTCGGACGTAGGGTCCTGCAGGCAGCTGTAGTTTAAAGTTCTGGATGAACTTGTGTTTAGCGCTGGTTGCGCTTTGTTGTTAAGGTTGTTGGGTTTCTGCCTTTTGTTGGTTTTTTCCCACCCTTATTTTTGAACTGCTTTGGGACGTCCCATCAGTAATGAATACTGTGGCTCTCTTCCTTCATCTGCAGCTGAAACACGGATTTTGGTAAAGACTTACCTGTAAAATCCTTTTCAGCGAAGGAAGGAAGAGAGACACAGCACCCTCCCACGGCAGAAGTGTGTTGATGTTTTCAGATGCAGCGCGACCCTTATCTGATAGCGATTATCTGGGCTGAGGTCAGCGCGCTAAGGCTCTGTTCCAGCATCGCCAGCTCATCGCAGTAGTCAGGTTCCGTGAGTAGTACCTGGAACTCTGTGGTTTTTGGCTTTATTTGCATGCATAACCTGTATCCTTGTGTTTTTTCTCTGAAGTTCCTTCAGAAGGGGTTATGTTGCTCCGCTGGTGATCTTGGCTCTTTTCCTAAAAGCTTTGATACGACTGGAGCTGAGTAGGAGGAGCCCGAGCTGGAGGGGCCAGCCAGTCATCACTCTTTTGATCTGAGGTAACATCCTGATCTGGGGCTCCGCCTACCCATCAGTAATGAATACTGTGTCTCTCTTCCTACCTTCGCTGAAAAGGATTTTACAGGTAAGTCTTTACCAAAATCCGTGTTTTGTGCGGTATGACTATCTGGATTAAAGGGATAATCATTCAAAATTTGAAAATTGCAATTTTTTTTACATTTTTGTCAAGTGTCTGATATTTTTTATAAATAAACACAAAACATATCGACCTAAATTTAACATTGTCATAAATTATAATGTGCCAGAAAAAACAAACTCAAAATCAATGAGATTTGTTAAGAAAAATATTTTTCTGTCTACTGCCTAACACGGTACAAAGATATACATCTTTACTGAGATTTGTTAAAGCATTCAAGAGTTATCACCACATAAAGTGACACTGGTCAGAATTTAAAAATTTGGTCCCGTCACTAAGGGGTTAAATATGACCTCCTTGCCTGGATAGGTGCGTCGTTTTATGGTTGTCCATGCGCTGAGTGAGTGTATCTGTTTACCCCCTTTTTCCCAGTTTTGGTGTTATGGATTTTTTATAAAGAATTTTTTCATAATAAAATTTGATATTGATTATTGAATATTTGGCCTTATGATCATCTTTTCTTTGTTGAGTCTTTGTCTCATTATTTGGTATGGGCTGTTGTCAGTGACAGGACTGTTCAGTGCTGTTTTTCATATCTTTTCCTTATGCTTACAAAACCCTTATCAAGCGTTTGCGCGATCCATCATAATTTCCTCCATGAATCATGACTCCATCATTGTTTACCAGCAGAAGTGAGATGACTCGCACGATGAATAGTATAATGGCATGACACATGAATTGATGGCGCTGCAAGAACAAGCATGGGACACCTTTTTCCTGATCATGTTGTGTGTTAATTTTATTCTCTACAGAAGAGTAATCCTACTTCAGCTACCCTCCTGCCATAGACGTATCAATCTTCTCATGCTCCTAGCAACATTTTATTATCATACGGATTTGGGCAATCTTTGCAAAAAAAAATTATAAATAAAAGATTACATCAGAGGCTCGGATACTGTGGCCTGTCCCCAGTTACACCTGCACTTGTTTTTTACTTTTCGTAAAATTGCAGGGTGGAGACAATTTTGCCTCAACTGATTATTGCAGCCCTACTTGTCTTTGCCCCATACACAATAGATAAGTTGGCCGAACCTGCTGATCCTTTAAAGGGAATCTGTCACCCCATTTTTGGAGTATGAGATGAGGCCACCGCCATCAGGGGCTTATCTACAGCATTCTGTAATGCTGTAGATAAGCCCCCGATGTTACCTGAAAGATAAGAAAATAGTTATATTATACTCACCCAGGGGCGGTCCCCCGTCCGGTCTGGTCCGATGGGTGTCGCGGTCCGGTTCGGCGCCTCCCATCTTCTAGCGAAGCCTCATCTCATACTCCAAAAATGGGGTGACAGAGTCCCTTTAAAGAGTTTGGGCCTCCCAACTGTTGAATTTCAGTGGCCAAACCTCTTTTGTTTTCCATGTGATAAGCTGCTTCCAGAAGTGTCTGTTTGCTGCTTTCAGGAGTGCCAGGTTGACCTGAGTGTTACTGTGTATGGGGGCAGTCCGCTTTTGGCTGACAGTCATCTCCCCTATCTACAGTAATATGTATTGGGGCTTTTAATATTATTTAAAGTATGATTACTTTGTAAAAGTTATGAGAAGATATTAGACAAACACCTACAGACGTTCCCTCCCTGCTGACTATTCTGAAGGTGTCCTTACACCTTAGATCTTTTCCCAACTGTGATCATTACCTACGGTACTTCCCCTACACCTAATCGCGTTGCTCGACCTAATGTTCAAGTGTTCTTAAAACCCACCGGCAGCCTATCTTCCAGGATTCCAAAATGATCAGATGTTTGAATAGAAAGCCTCTGGTCCTTATCTCCAACCAACTTCATCATTTTTTGGTAAAGTTTGTGAAGCCCCAATACTCATTAGATTATGGGAAAATTAATTCCCTGATGATATGTGGATTTCATTTTAATGTTGATGGGGTCCTTTTAAGGGAATCTGTCAAAAAGATCAAATCCCCTTCACAACCCCCAAACTGCATACATGGTAATGCAGGGCTTTGAAATGTATATCCATCAACTTTTTTATATCTTCTAGTTGTCGCTGTGTTCCTTAGAAATTAGTGTTTACTTTTACTTACATAGAAATGAGGCATCAAATGCTTTGGGCTTGACAGAGCACTTGACGAGACTTTGTATCCCTTGTTTGTTTCCCTGTCCATCACCAGTCTCTTTAGCTTGGTGTGACCTCAAGCACCAGGTAAAGACATGACAGTGAGGTATCAATAAAGCTAAAGAGGCTAGTGCTGGCAGAAAGCGACCTGCAGAGGCTAAGTGCTCTATGACACCCAGAGCACATAATGTCTCATTTGCATATGTATGAAAATGTTAATTTGGGGAAGGGGGGTGATTTCCCTTTAAGGTAGTCAATGTTGTTTTATACTTTGTTTAGCCCCTCAACTTTTAATTTGTAATTTCAATAAATATTTTCATACTTTTTTATATTCCATTTCTGAGATATTGTATGCCCCCTCCTCCTATAAAGTTGTTTTTATAGCAGCTACTTTCATAGCTTATAAATATGTAAATTACCTATTACAATTTTTATTTTATGAGTAATACACAAAGAAACAGGAGTGGCATTATGTCATAAATGTGTTAGGGAGGTGAACAAGGCTGTTGTAAACCATTTTGTGTGATGGCTAAATCACTGTTTTTTTTACCAGTAAGTTACATTAGGGAGCTGTGCGTACCTCGTGGACATCTCTGTATTCTGTTTGTCAGATGCATAGAAAGATGTACATTTATGACATACCCCACCAAATGTATCTAAGGATCTGTTAAAGGGCTTGTCCTCTGCTAGGATAACCCCTACTTAAACTAAATGTTCGGCCCTAATAAAATAATAAAGCCTATACTCGCCTCCCATCCCGGCACCGTTCCAATGGTGTCGGCACTCGCAGTCCCAGGGCTGTGATGCGGTAGAATGACACGTGATGCCCGACACCCAGTCCGTGTCTGCCTTCGTACGAACTGAACATGAAGAGGAAGCCAAGGCTAATCCCGGACTTCCTCTTCATGTTCTGTTTGTCTGAAGGCGGAGACAGTGATTCCATCGCTGATTGGGCGCCAGGCATCAGGTGTCAATCCACCGCATCACAGCCCCTAGACCGCGAGTGCCGACACTGCTGGAACAGAACTAACATGGGAGGAGAGTATAGGCTTTATTATTTTATTGGGATCAAGCATTTAGTTTAAGAAGATGTTGTCCTAGTAGAGGACAACCACTTTAACATCTACCCTGTAGTTCCTGCTTATTAAATTGTCTTGTAGGAGAGTTAGTGACAACCAATACTATATAAGTACATACAGCACAAGGAAGAGATCCCACAAAGTATGTATAAAACCAGTGATTATATTAATCAACATTTAAAAGACTTAACATAAAAAAGCAGAAATGCTGTTATACGGGACGCCGAGCACTATATCAAGAGTAGGGGGCAGAAAGTAATAACATCACAAAAGGGAGAAATATACAAAGTAGGTACAAATCCAGCGAAACCTATAATAAGTATGCAAATATAGTACTAATCAGTAAACATAGATATAATAAGAACTGCTCACAAAAAGCCCCTCCCTAAAAATAGTAGTATCACTTGGTCAATAAGATATAACTAGCATAAAAACAACTGCCAAAGTTATGTGGATTTATGTTGCGCCCCTGGAAGAAGCTGGTGGCGAAACGCGCGTCGGGGTGAGGGGACACCAGGAGCCCTTTTGCCAGAGGTAATTACTTTGGTATATGACATCTCCTTTGTTTATGTTTGGATGGGCACAACTTCCCTATATTAATAGGGGTTTCGGTCAGTTAACTATTGGCTCACACGGTCAGCTCTTGCATTATTATATTCAGGAGTGTTGTACCTTGATTTCGATTTTTACCTTCCACTGTTCCACATAACTTTGGCAGTTATATCTTGTATGTATACTAATTAATACCATATTTGTATGTACTTATATAGGATTGGTTGTCGCATTATCTATGAAGTGCCCCTTAATATTTGGACATATGTTGATCTTATAGGAGAGTCCGTCAGGTTCCACCAAGGGGTACAACCTCTTGAAAGCAAAAATTGAAAAATTGTTGCATGTCGTGCTGTGTTTCCTTAAATATGACAGAATCTGCTACTCCTCTGTAAAAACAGACTTTTACCACTATATTGTACGATTCCTTTCCTCTTATTATAGTGTTTTTAGTAATATAAATGTCAGATTTGCTATATCATTCATGTCTGGGAGTAGAAAAAAATCACTACAATAACGATTTATTCTCTAGTAGTAGTAATTCCATGGAGAATACTAAAATTGTGTATTTTGCATATTTCTTCTCGGGTTTAGTGACTGTGAAACAAAGCTCAGCAGTAGTAGCCATGACGAGCAAATATATATTCAGCTCTTGATAAATCTAAGCACAGCAATTTGCATCAAGACATCAATATGTGGAAATTGTGCTCACTGGGGATACTCATCTTGCTGCACAATATGTCTCCGAGCATTTATCCAGGCTTGAAAAGTGACTGTATTGAGTGTTGTGGAGTGGAATGTTTCTTACCCCAGGATAATAATTTTCATCATGATTAGAGGTGTAACTCTTTGTCTCCTCATGTTTGTGTATGGCTTGGGAAAAGACAGAATAAAAACCGGTTCAACACATTTTATTTATTTTCTTTAATCTGCTTGAACCCCCTCCCTTTCCCGAATATTGATTTGAATCCGCTGCATGTCAAGCAGGGCAGGGAACAGTATCTTGCAGCGCCTCTTTGTACGCCAATTAGGCTTCTGTAATTTAAATGTAGGCTTTCTTACTGATATGGAAGCTTTGCCTGGTTAGCTGGGATAGTCTCATCCGGCATTAGCGCTGTAATATAATGATTTATTAAGGTGGTGGAAGAAATATTGATCTCACTAATAGCTTCAGCCTTGGCATATAATGCTTTACATTTTACTTGGCTTAAAGGGACACATGCTTTATCTGCGTTCCTGCATGCTGCCGGTCATGAATATTTAGATTCCTGGGAAGGATTAGTATTCTCAGTATTGCTTAGAGGAGTGCACTGATTTACTAGGTGGAGAGCACTCATAATATCAGACTCGAAAATTGCACTGATCGGCAGTGTTGCCATTTATTCCTTCCTCTTGTATGTATTTTATGTAATGGGAAGTAGATTTCGCATATTGCAGAAATAATTTTTATTGCAAAAAAGCACAATTATAATAAGAATTCAAGCACATTCTGTCCTAGTTTGAGTACTATGTATAGAAAGTGATCAAAATGTGGCTTCAGAGCTACATTCACCCCGCAGCCTCCGAGTGTCCATCCTCTTGTCACATAGATGAGAGTCCTAGTTTCCAGATACTGATCACGAGTGAAACACTCTGATCCGTTTTGCCCAAGTCGTCTTCTCCAGTACACGGTGAGATTGATACCACTAGGGCACTGGTTTCTTGGCCATGACGTTCCAGGTTGGCGTCTTGTACATGGCAGTGCTGTGTACATAAAGGGCTGCAACTCCCCACCATGGAGGTGAAGGCGCTCGGCGTACCTTCACACATATTCCTTTATATGCTTATTTATGGTCCTTTCTGTGTACACTGTGGTTTCTGGCACTTTTATACACTGTTGGAACAGCAGATTATCTGAGGACACTGCTATACCTATATGTCTGGTACATTATGAGTACCGTAATTCCGTGTGGTGCACAAAGTGCTTAGGGCCATTGTATTTTTTTGTCATTTACGTAAAAGTCTATCTTTAATAATTTCCCTCCTCTCTTTCACTGATGGATTAAAAAAAAAACACTGCACTAAGCTGCTACTGTTGTTAACTTCGCCTCATGTACTTCTGATAATCAACAAGATAAAAACTGCTCCTTGCTCCATTATGTGCATATTCTACAAAATACTATTTCATGGGTAGCCATATGGCAGCACACTGAGAGTCTCCTGGCTCATAACCGGGCACTGATACGTCAATAGACCTGAGGTTGGTCCCAAATGTGGATATGTTTAATCCTGGAATATGACTATACTTGTTCATGTAATTTACTAAAACAGCAACATTTTGCTTGTTGAGAGCAGGTTATTGCTTAAAAAAAAAAAAAACTTTGAGGCTGGGTGCATACAATCCAGAAGTAGCAGTACTTTGGACGCAGCGCATTTTAGATCCAAAGTGCTGCCATCTATTGAACCAAGGTGAATCCGCATGTGATCACTGAACTGTGCGGATTCACCTTGTCCAATACATTCTATTGGTCAAATTTCTCTTGGGGAGGCTCATGTCTCTGCAATATAAATATACATGCTGCTGTCTGGAAAGATTCTCCACATGTCCGTCCTCACGCATGATCTGCAGGCATCTGTAGACTCATAGTGGACATGGGATTTCTTGAAATCCCATCCACTATGTGTGACATCTGGCCACTGCGAGTTTGATGCTGCATAAGTACATGTTCACACTGCTTTGCTTCTCTTCATAATCGCTTATTGCAGCGAAACTGCGCTTCGGCAAAACCTTGTTGTCATCATAATGGTTGTATGAATTTGCATGTGGAGCAGTTGTTTCTCTGCAAGATTTAGTCATTGTGCATGGAAGCAGTAAGTGTGTGTGCACTCCATGTCTTCTATACTTGTGTGAACCCGTGAGTTTTTATGGAGGGAGATGCTTAAAGGGAATCTGTCACCCCATTTTTCATATATTAGCTGCAGCCACCGCCATCAGGGTTTATCTACAGCATTCTGTAATGCTGTAGATGAGCCCCCGATGTAACCTGAAAGATAAGAAAAACGAGTTATATTATACTCACCCGGGGGTTGGTCCAGTCCGATGGGTGTCGCAGGTCCGTGTCAGGTGCCTCCCATCTTCTAGCGATGACGTCCTCCTCCTTGCTTCTGTCGCGCTCCTGCACATGTGTACTTTATCTGTCCTGTTGAGGGCAGAGCAAAGTACTGCAGTGCGCAGGCTCTGGACCTCCCTGACCTTTCCCGGCGCCTGAGCGCGATACGAAGCAAGGAAAAGGACGTTATCGCATGAAGATGGGAAGCGCCGGACGGCGGACCGCCCACAGGTGAGTATAATATAACTCGTTTTTCTTATCTTTCAGTTTACATCGGGGGCTCATCTACAGCATTACAAATGCTGTAGATAAGCCCCTGATGGCGGTGGCTGCAGCTTATATCCGAAAAAATAGGTGACAGATTCCCTTTAAGGATGCATCGGCGTCTTTTGTAATGTCTTTTTCTTTATTTTTTAAACTTATATTGAATAAACCAGTGGTCAGCTTCCGAACAGAAGCTACCTGAACAGTGGTTGGGTTACTTTTTTTTAACCACTTCACGTCTTTGGGAGCCGGGAGCGATCGAAACAAACGCAGAAGTCTGAACATATTCTTATCAAATTTTTACATTGCATTGCAGATGTTCCTTCTTTGTAGTGTTTTTAGCGCTTTTTCAGGTGTATTAAAAAAAAACATTCCCTCCTGAAAAAACCCTCCTGCTGCAAGTAGAAGCCACAGCATGACTTCTGCATGTAAACACAAACTTGGGTTCCTGCCAATTAGTAATCAATAAGTAATAATTATCTGTGATAATGGTTAATTCATCCAAGAGTTCTTGTAAGTAACAAGCGCCGTCTTATGGGCAGCTGTAGATATTTCCATCTGTACATATGTGAATACACGTTTATATTTAACTCCTGCTCCTTTTTTATGATTTTTTTTTCCTTTTGTGTTGCAGATTTATCCATCTTTCAGAGTGTTAAATTGCTGGTGACAAGTCCATAAGAAACAGGTAACTTTTTATTTCCATCCACCATCCACTTATTTTTGTTTTGCAGGTACAGCAGGAATATGCTGCGCTATAAGGTCTCTTCGACGGAAAAATAATAGGCACTGCATATTTCAGTAAATCTGTTGCCCAGCAGATTTGTTAAACCCAGCTGTGAAGAATTAGGCTGTACCATACGTTTCACCTTCACACGGCATTGAATGCTCTATGTTGGGGATAATAATTTTCTGTTTTTTTTATTTTTTTACTTTTTTCTATTTCACTGTTTTGTTTAATCTGTAAAAAAAAGTGTAGTGTGAATCTGTAGAAGTTCTCTGGATCTATAATCATTTTCCGGTTTGTTACAAGCCATCTCCTACGGGATTAGCGTGCCAAGGGAAGGTCATGTAATTTTTCTATTTTTCCCTAGAGAAATTACATTACAAAGCCCAATATTGAATTGTTTTCATTATCATTTTAAATGTATGCCGTGCTTGCATTGTAGTTTCTTGCTTTTCTTCTTCCTGTATACCTAGTTTCCGTGCAAGCAGTTGAAAGTGAATGAAAGCATACAGATTTTGTGTTCCTTGGGTTTTTTGTATTACTTTTATCATCAGTTGTTCTCTAACCTCACTATTCTGATGATTCATGCTTTAGTAGTTTGGAAAAGACACATATTGGTTCTTAAATAAATTGTAATAAAAATATTGAAATGTTTGTAATTGGAACTTAGAAAGTAGTTGCCCATTAAATCCTGGTGAAAAGAAAAATAACAAGTCAATAGGTCTCACTTGTATATTCTATGAGCAGAATATACAGTGCATTTACAGTAACTTTACCTCTTCATCAACGGGCAATTTTATGATTTTGCACTGTAGTTTTTACTCCTTCTTTCAAGAGCCTGAATTTTTATTTTATTCATCCATCATAATAGCAATACCAGGGCTTGATTTTTACAGGACTATTTGAAGTTTTGAATTACACTAAACACTAAATTTCAAACCTTTGCATAAACTTGATGTATTTGTTACTGCAAGTTTAAAAACATCTGACATACTTTTAATTAAACTTCATTAAGTAGAGAAACATTTGCGTAAGGGATCTAACATCACTGACACAAATTTTAGTTTTCAGTTTTCTACTTCAGTCTTAAAGGCGTTATCCATGGCAATTAGAAAAAAAAACTGTGGAAAAGAAATAACAGGCAGGGAGTTGCTAACTACCTGCCTATTGTGTGTGCAGTACTTCTCTGCAACAGAGCAATCATTGACCACTCCTGCTGGAAACAGAGCAGCAACATCTCTTCCGCTCTGCTCTGTTGACTGGGTGTGACTTCTAATGTCATGCTGATTCACAATATGATGTCGGAAGTCATGTCCTGTCAACAGAGTTGCCTGGAAGCAGAGCTGCAGTGTTGTGCAGCAGCTGAATCACCGGTAGTAGCGGTCTGTACCAGCGCCAGAAAGCCTGTGGTTAGCAACTACCTGCCTGTTAAATTTAAGGCACATAGTAAAAAAAAAAAAAAAAAGTTCTGAGCAACCTCTTTAAAACTTTTGCACACAACTAAACAACCGGTCTATAATTCCTGATTAGCACAGTTAGGTCCCTAACAATGAACTACCCAGAAGCTCGAGGATCAATGACGTGCACAGTGAGCCATTTCCTTATATACAGAAAGTTTCTAGGAGAGTCATGATGCCTCCTGAACATAAAGAGGCAGCAGTTTAATAATAATAATAATAAAAAAAAAGTAATTGAAGCTAGTGAAATTATCTAGGCCAGTGAAAAAAATGTTGATCTACATCCAAATATATATCTTGGATGCCTTTGACATGGCAGAACTAATTTTTACTTACGTTAGTTCAATTTTATTGACTAAAGACAAACAATACGTTTCATTCTTTAATATTCATTCATTCACTTTGTGACCTCCAGACTTGTAGTTTGAAGCCTATGCTGGATGTGAGGTGTGTGTGTATCCACGGTGCTGCTGTCTTCCCTTGCTTTAACCCCTTAACGACCGCCGATACGCCTTTTAACGGCGGTCATTAAGGGTACTTAAACCACAGCGCCGTTAATTAACGGCGCTGTGGAAAAAGTGAATAGCGCCCCCCAGAGGCGCATTTTCTCTGGGGTCTCGGTTTTTACCGACACCGATGTTGCGATCGCCGTTATTAACCTATAACGGCGACCGCAACAAAAAAAAAAAAAAAAAGTTGTGCCATTTAATTTCTCTGTCCTCTGATGTCATCGGACATCAGAGGACAGAGAAAAAGGGTCCCCGAGACCTCCATGTGGCCCCCGATGTCCTGTATGTGGCCCCAGGGCCCTCCGGTGTCCCCGGGGCCGGCGCGATGAAGAAAATGGCGGGCGCATGCTCAGTGCGCCCGCCGCTATGTGCCGCTGTGTCCTGGGGGGGATGGGCAAATATTCTCTGGGGTCTCGGCTACCGGGGGTAGCCGAGACCCCAGAGAACATGATCCGGGTCGGTATTCACCGATCCCGGTGTTGCGATCGCATCTATGCAAGCATAGATGCGATCGCAAAAAAAAAAAATGATTTCTCTCCCCTCTGATGTGATCGCACATCAGAGGGGAGAAAATGAGGGTCCCCCAGTCCCCCGATCGCCCCCCGTATACTTACCGGTGTCCTCCGTCCTCCCGCAGGCCCCAGGATCCCAGCGTCTTCTTCCTGCAAAAAAAAAATGGCGGGCGCATGCGCAGTGCGCCCGCCGATCTGCTTGGCGGCAGATTCAAAAATGATTTCATTCATTCTCCAGAAAGTGCATTTTGATCACTGTGATAAACTATCACAGTGATCAAAATAAAAAAAACAGTACATAACCCCCCCATTTATCACCCCCTTAGTTAGGGACATATAATAAAAAATAGAAATTATATTTATTTTCATTTTTCTGTTAGGGTTAGGGTTATAATTAGGGTTAGGGTTATAATTAGGGTTAGGGTTAGCATTAGGTTAGGGTTAGCATTAGGGTTAGGGTTATAATTAGCGTTAGGGTTAAGCTGGGTTCATACTGCGTTATGGCAGTCCGTTAGACGGACTGCGTTACACCGCGGTATAACGCGGTGTAACGCAGTCCGTTAACGCTGCCATTCACCCCCATTTGAGGGCGCATCGCGACGCATGCCGTAAAGCGGGATGCGTTTGCGACGTGCCATCATTCAGTGACGGAGCCTCGGACGCGGGCTGCAGGGTCTGGGCTCCGTCACCGCTAGCGCAGATGAATCATCTGCTGATTCCTCTGCGCTAGCGGGTATAGCATAACGCGATCGTGTTATGCTATACCGTTACCAGCCCGTCAACGCTATGTGTTGAACGGGCTGGTAAAACGCAAAATGAACCTAGCCTTAGGGTTATAATTAGGGTTATAATTAGGGTTAAGGTTCAATTAGGGTTAGGGTTAAAATTAGGGTTAGGGTTACAATTAGAGTTAGGGTTACAATTAAGGTTAGGGTTACAATTAGGGTTGGGATTTAGGTTAGGTTTAGGGTTGGGATTAGGGTTAGGGGTGTGTTTGGGTTAGGGTTGGAGCTAGAATTGAGGGATTTCCACTATTTAGGCACATCAGGGGGTCTCCAAACACGACGTGGCGTTCAAAAAGTCAAATGGCGCTCCCTCCCTTCCGAGCCCTGCCGTGCGCCCAAACAGTGGTTTACCCCAACATATGGGGTATCAGCGTACTCAGGACAAATTGCACACAAATTTTGGGGTTCTAATTTCTCCTGTTACCCTTGGGAAAATAAAAAATAGCTGGCTAAAAAAATAATTTTTGAGAAAAAAAATGATTTTTTATTTTCACAGCTCTGCGTTTATAAATTTCTGTGAAACACTTGGGGGTTCAAAGTGCTCACCACACATCTAGATAAGTTCCTTAAGGGGTCTAGTTTCCAAAATGGGGTCACTTGTGGGGGGTTTCCACTGTTTAGACACATCAGGGGGTCTCCAAACACGACGTGGCTTTCAAAAAGTCAAATGTCGCTCCCTCCCTTCCGAGCCCTGCCGTGCGCCCAAACAGTGGTTTACCCCAACATATGGGGTATCAGCGTACTCCGGACAAATTGCACACCAATTTTGGGGTTCTAATTTCTCCTGTTACCCTTGGGAAAATAAAAAATAGCTGGCTAAAAAAATCATTTTTGAGAAAAAAAATGATTTTTTATTTTCACAGCTCTGCGTTTATAAATTTCTGTGAAACACTTGGGGGTTCAAAGTGCTCACCACACATCTAGATAAGTTCCTTAAGGGGTCTAGTTTCCAAAATGGGGTCACTTGTGGGGGGTTTCCACTGTTTAGACACATCAGGGGGTCTCCAAACACGACGTGGCTTTCAAAAAGTCAAATGTCGCTCCCTCCCTTCCGAGCCCTGCCGTGCGCCCAAACAGTGGTTTACCCCAACATATGCGGTATCAGCGTACTCAGGACAAATTGCACACCAATTTTGGGGTTCTAATTTCTCCTGTTACCCTTGGGAAAATAAAAAATAGCTGGCTAAAAAAAACATTTTTGAGAAAAAAAATGATTTTTCATTTTCACGGCTCTGCGTTTATAAATTTCTGTGAAACACTTGGGGGTTCAAAGTGCTCACCACACATCTAAATAAGTTCCTTAAGGGGTCTAGTTTCCAAAATGGGGTCACTTGTGGGGGGTTTCCACTGTTTAGACACATCAGGGGGTCTCCAAACACGACGTGGCTTTCAAAAAGTCAAATGTCGCTCCCTCCCTTCCGAGCCCTGCCGTGCGCCCAAACAGTGGTTTATCCCAACATATGGGGTATCAGCGTACTGAGGACAAATTGCACACCAATTTTGGGATTCTAATTTCTCCTGTTACCCTTGGGAAAATAAAAAATAGCTGGCTAAAAAAAACATTTTTGAGAAAAAAAATGATTTTTCATTTTCACGGCTCTGCGTTTATAAATTTCTGTGAAGCACTTGGGGGTTCAAAGTGCTCACCACACATCTAGATAAGCTCCTTGGGGGGTCTAGTTTCCAAAATGGTGTCACTTGCAGGGGGTTTCTACTGTTTAGGTACATCAAGGGCTCTGCAAACACAATATGACGCCCGCAGAAACATTCCATCAAAGTCTGCATTACAAAATGGCGCTCCTTCCCTTCCAAGCACTCCCATGCGCCCAAACAGTGGTTTCACCCCACATATGGGGTATCAGCGTACTCAGGAAAAATTGCACAACAACTTTTTGGGTCCAATTTCTCCTGTTACCCTTGGGAAAATAAAAAAAATAGCGGGCTAAAGAATCATTTTTGAGGAAAAAAATGATTTTTTATTTTCACGGCTCTACGTTTATTAATTTCTGTGAAGCACTTGGGGGTTCAAAGTGCTCACCACACATCTAGATAAGTTCCTTAAGGGGTCTAGTTTCCAAAATGGTGTGATTTGTGGGGAGTTTCGACTGTTTAGGCGTATCAGGGGCTCTCCAAACGCGACATGGCGTCCAATTTCAATTCCAGCCAATTTTGGTTTGAAACAGTCAAACGGCGCTCCTTCACTTCCAAGCCCTGCCGTGCGCCAAACAGTGGTTTACCCCCACATATGGGGTATCGGCATGCTCAGGACAAATTGCACAAAAACTTTTGGGGTCTTGTTACCCTTGGGAAAATAAAAATTGGGGTGAACAGATAGTTTTTGTGGAAAAAAATATGATTTTTTATTTTCACGGTTCTATGTTATAAACTTCTGTGAAGCACTTGGAGGTTCAAAGTGCTCACCACACATCTAGATAAGTTCCTTAGGGGGTCTAATTTCCAAAATGGGGTCACTTGTGGGGGGTTTCCACTGTTTAGACACATCAGGACCTCTACAAACACGACATGACGTCCAGACAATTCTGCGCTGAAAAAGTCAAACGGCGCTCCTTCCCTTCCAAGCTCTGCCTTGCACCCAAACAGTGGTTTACCCCCACATATTGGGTATCAGAATGCTCAGGACAAATTGCACAAAAACTTTTGGGGTCTTGTTACCCTTGGGAAAATAAAAATTGGGGTGAAAAGATTGTTTTTGTGGAAAAAATATGATTTTTTATTTTCACTGTTCTATGTTATAAACTTCTGTGAAGCACTTGGAGGTTCAAAGTGCTCACCACACATCTAGATAAGTTCCTTAGGGGTCTAGTTTCCAAAATGGGGTCACTTGTGATGGGTTTCCACTGTTTAGACACATCAGGGCCTCTACAAACGCGACATGGCGTCCAGCCAATTCTGCGTTGAAAAAGTCAAATGTCGCTCCTTCCCTTGCAACCTCTGCCGTGCGCCCAAAAAGTGGTTTACCCCCACATATGGGGTATCGGCTTAATCAGGAGAAATTGCACAACAAATTTTGTGGTTCATTTTTTCTTTTAACAGTTGTGAAAATAAAAAAAGTAGGTTCCGAAGTAAAGTTTTTGCAAAAAAAGTTAAATGTTAATTTTTTCCTTCCACATTGCTTCAGTTCCTGTGAAGCACGTAAAGGGTTAATAAATTTTTTGAATGTGGTTTTGAGCACCTTGAGGGGTGCAGTTTTTAGAATGGTGTCACTTTTGGCTATTTTCTATCATATAGACCCCTCAAAGTGACTTCAAATGTGAGGTGGTCCCTAAAATAAAAATGGTGTTGTAAAAATGAGAAATCGCTGGTCAACTTTTAACCCTTATAACTTCGTAACAAAAAAAAAATTTTGGTCCCAAAATTGTGCTGATGTAAAGTAGACATGTGGGAAATGTTATTTATTAAGAAATTTGTGTGACATCTCTCTGATTTAAGGGCATAAAAATTTAAAGTTTGAAAATTGTTACATTTTCAAAATTTTCGCCATATTTCCGTTTTTTTCATAAATAAACACAAGTCATATCAAAGAAATTTTACCACTAACGTGAAGTACAATATGTCACGAAAAAACAATGTCAGAATCGGCTGGATTCGTTAAAGCGTTCCAGAGTTATAACCTCATAAAGTGACAGTGGTCAGAATTGTAAAAATTGGCCCGGTCATTAAGCTGCAAAATGGCTCTGTCACTAAGGGGTTAATTTTACCTTACATCACACTTGCTTTCATACAACAGTACAGCTGCAATCCTACAATTTCCTCTCCATGTGCTTTCCTTGTTGCCTATATCCTGTTTTATGTGCCCTCCAATACAATGTCCCCTCTCCACATTCTTGAAATGCATACCATCCCTTTCCCTTCTTTCCCTTCCCTCCTGCTATCTGTAACACTGAGAAAAGAGAGGGAAACAACAGGGATTTGTATCAGCTTTCGAAAAGCATTTAGCTTTCTAAAGAACCTACAGCAGCAAAGTGTTAGAAAATATTGAATTAACACTTAGAAAGTTTCTATACTTTGCATGTAGGCAGCAGATAAATAACAATGAAAAAAATGATATTGCAAAAGTGTTCATGGCCTTTATCATATATAGGTTGAGCTTGTGATGGTACAGTTCCCTTTGCTAGTTGTTTATTTCTAAGGCTTCTTTTATGGCATATCTAACCTTTTAATTACATTCTCCTTCGTTCATGTGTCTCAATTGTAACAAGCTGTGAATGAATTTCTACTTGAAAATGTCTTCACTTTTACTGAGAACAAGTTGGAATGTCCTTGCTTCAATCCCACTCATTAATCACATACCTTAGTTAGAGCTAATTTAACCAGTGCAGATCTATTATCCCCAAATAAATAATTCTCTTGTAGTTAGACCCAGATAATATCTTGCACTTACAATTATCTCCCACACGCCTTGAGAAAAGCAATGTGTCCTGACAGAGCGCGGCACAGATTGAGCAATAACCACATTCTTCACAGATGATTAAAAATCACATTTCTGAAATGGGATTGCTTCATAAAAGTGTGCGCTCTGGGAATCCTTGTAATAAGTCCTGCAGCACAACTGGGCTTTACAACTATTACCGAAGAGAGAGATAACTAGAACCAAACAAGTCACTTCCTGCACCTATTACTTTATTTTCAACACACATTGTGCTGCGATAATTGACATTTCTGTAATAGTTTTATTAGTAAAGTACAATATTTCCCTAATATTTTGTGAGAATCAGAATCGCTTGAAACTGCAACTCTTTGTTCGACTGTTATATCTTCCACAATAATCTATTATTGTCTTATAACGCCCTGCAGGACTCCCCCGGCTGCTGTTCTCTATCAGTACCCTGTGATCAGAGCATGGGTGCTTACCATAGAGCACCACCGCGGGTACATGCCCAAAATGCTGCTGTCAGTGCCTGATTGCGACATGTAAAGGGTTAGCAGTAGTGATTGCGACATGTAAAGGGTTAGCAGTAGTGATTGCGACATGTAAAAAGGGTTAGCAGTAGTGATCGGAGCAAGCGCCAGTCGTTGCGGTTGAAAGCAGATGCCGGCTGTGCTGAACTCCTGCGCTCCGCTCTATACCTGGCACCTTACGGGAATGGGTTAACTAAACAATCTGCAACAATTTGATACATTTTGAGTAAAAAAAAAAAAAAAAAGACAACATAGCAAAACTGACTTTAAAATTTCCTTTCATAATAAATTCTCCCTAGTGTCTAATTATGTGTTTCTCTCGCTTTCATTTGATCCCATTGTGTTTTTTGTGCATGTGAACTGCAGGTAAAATCCCAGTGTAAAGTGCAGGTATAAATATGCGATGTTGAGCATTCACTTTGCTTATATACTTTTGAATTAAGACCATTCAATAAAAAGTAATTGGTCTC
Source organism: Oophaga sylvatica (assembly GCA_033576555.1). NCBI lineage: Eukaryota > Metazoa > Chordata > Amphibia > Anura > Dendrobatidae > Oophaga > Oophaga sylvatica. The sequence continues at coordinate 148,196,136 of JARQOD010000002.1, forward strand.
AGTGATTTACTAGATAAATTATTGAAAACAAAAGCCTTTCAGAATATTCAGTAAAAGGATGACGCAAGCCCCAGTCTACAGGGTCATGTACACACTAGTAATGTTATTTAAATGTGGCAATGTCAATTCATTCTCTCTTTTTTTCACCCTTTATATTTTTGCATCTGCCAAATGTTAGTTGATTTAATTAGTAATTACATTGTCAAATATAGAAATGCAGCTAATTGCATCCTCACTTAGCCTGTTTTTGCATACAAACCTTGGTAATCAGAAGTCTGTAGCGTACAGAATGTCGATGAGACTCGGAAAATAGACACAAAAGGTGACCTCATCTGACAAAATGTACTGTAGGCTTATTAATGTGTTCTGACAAAAGCGTTTCTGGTGCGATGACATTGGGCTCCTCGCTGAATCCGGGCTGTGTAGGACACCTTCATGTAATGCAGGTGCAGCCACTTAGCGGCTTTTCTACAAGAACTTTAATTATGATCACTTAGCAACAGAAAGCACCTGGTTACACAATTAGGCAATTCACTGCACTCCCACAAACAACACTGAGAACCCAGGGACATTGAGTTCATGTATGTGACTATCAGCAGCATTGTTTTCCCTACTGACAAACTGAGAAAAGTAGAAAACAAAATAGGCAGCAGCTTATTAACGGGGTTGTCTCGAATTAAGCTACAAATCTGCAGTCAGTCGAGGTGACTGCAGACTTGTGAATCCTCACTACATGCACTGTGAGGTTTCTCCGGCGTCAGGAGCAGGTTGTCTTGTTACCGAAAGTATGTAATTTGCATACTTCTGGTCACATTCCAACTAGACTGTATCCATCATCGGTCAGTACACTTACATTTAGAAAGGCTGTGCACGTTTAGTCTGCACGTGACCGCATGTATGCAAATCACATCCTTATGGTCACGTGCCTGGAACTGATACCAGAGAATCCTCACAGCACATGATGTGAGGATTCACAAGTCTGCAGTCACATGGAGTGACTGCCGACTTGTAGTTTAAGTCCAGACAACCCTTTAATAGCCCAGTTAGCATATTATGCAATCTGTCAGTGATTACATTTCATACGAAAATCTTGTATTTTATTATTTGTATTTATAGCACTATAGACTGTGGAGCCTGTGATAATGGGAGAAAAGACCCCAATCCCATCAGACTGAACAAACTGCAAGAGCATAAGCCAAAAAGACTGTAAAGATGGCCGTATGTACATAAAGTTAGGCAAATCCCTTCCCATTTTCCCATTGTGCATGTATGCTCATCTGACTGTGCATGTTCTGTATGAGAGGAGAGTAAGTTGCTACCAGGAAAAAAGGATTGAGCATTTTATTTTAATTACTCAACTTTTTGTCCTGGTTAGTGCAGGTGCGAGCTCATGCCATGCTTTTTTTTTTATAATCTTTTTTTATTTGTATTTATTTTTATATAGCGCTAACATATTCCGCAGCGCTTTACAGTTTGCACACATTATCCTCACTGTCCCCCATGGGGCTCACAATCTAGAATCCCTATCAGTATTTTTTTGGAGTGTGGGAGGAAACCTGTTCTTTTGAAGGCCAAAATCAGTTGTCCATGAAACTGGCCACGGCTCTCCCAACCCAACTCCTCTGGCTCATAGGCATATATGAAGCCGTGCAATCGGGTCCGGGACTCGAGGTCAATCCATTCATTTCGGTCTGTACACTGATCATATTTCAAAGCTGTCTGGAGTCGGCCTTAACCGACTGCTCAAACCAAGCATAGTTGCTGCTGTGACCGAGTAGTTCAGTGCATCTTCCCACCTACATAGTCATTTTATGCTGGAAAAACTCCCTTTAAAAAATTATGATCTATCAAAGTGGACCCTGATTACTGCCTTGTTGAGGTGCTCCTCATAGGAGTCCTAACGTTTAATGGATTGGCTGCAATAAGACTTTCACACGATCAGAATTGCAGACGTATCTTAACCTCAGAACATTGACAATTTGATGGTGGTGTATCTGTTTTGGCATTATGTGCCACTTACAAAAGGCATTATTGTTTGTGCCACTTCCTTCCCTTCAGTCATTCACTGCTTTGAAATCAAACACTATCCATTGTTTTCCATGTCTGAGTGCCATATTGCTCATCACATTTGTTCCTCTTCTTTTTCTACATTCAATATTCAGTTTAAAAAAAATGCAATTATAGTAATAAGTAACCGGATTCAGTGTTACGTGAGACCATGTTAGTTCTTGGATTTGTACATGTTCTTTGTTCAGATTTAACCCTTTGGTGACCAAGCCAAATTTTTTAAATTTGACATATGTCACTTTATGTGGCAATAACTCTAGAATGTTTGAACAAATCCCAGTGACTTTGAGAATTTTTTTGTGACACATTATATTCTATGATTATGGTACATTTATATCAATGTTTTGCCTTTATTTGTAAAAATATCAGAAATTTGACAACAATTTCTAAAAATTAGCAAATTTCAAACTTTTAATGGCTATCCCTTTTAATCCAGACAGTCCTAAAACACAAAATAGTGGATAAATAGCATTTCCCTCATGTCTGTCTTACACCAGCACCATCTGTAAAATGTTCTGTTGGTTTGTTAGGATGTCAGACGCTTCACAATTGTAGCAGCGATTTTTTTTTTTTTTCACAGAAATTTATAAAACTTATTTTTTAGGGACCTATTCGGCTTTGAAGACACTTTGAAGTTCCTATATATTGGAAAACCGCCAGAGTGATACCATTTTAAACACAGCACCCCTCAATATATACAAAACTGCTGTGTGCTTTCTATGAAATGATACAAAGTGGCATAAGAGGAAAGAAAAATGTGATTTTTATCGCCTGAATCTGAGCAGGTGACTATAGCCGGCAGGCAGGCTGTAAGGTCATAATTTAGCCATGAACTGCCCTGGCTATCATCAGGACTACACAATAGTGATCTCGGGGTGCTGATGGGGTTAAAGAGGATACCCCACACTCAACTAACTGCTAACCATCTAGATGCCATAGTCACTACTGACAGCAACATCTAAGGGGTTAAACGGCCATGGTCGGTGCCAGTGCCTATCGAGACTGCAGCAGGGTCTTGGCTATAGAATAAAGCTGACTTCTGCTGCATTTTCACTCGTCGCAGGATGGCTGTTCACTTAACTCTCAGTGGTCACTAAGGGGTTAATCCATAGCTGTACCGATAAACATAAAGCTAGAGCAGGTTTTCTTGGGGCTTTTCAAGCAAATTCCCTTAGAATAAGTGATGCGTCGAGGCTCTGAGTGCGATAGATGTCACTGTGATATGTGCCGCTAATATTTCATCCTAAACCTGTTGTGTTTTATGCTAACTTTCATGAGTAAAATGGAAAAGAAAACATTATTTTGAAACATAGAAGTGTCCTAAAAATGCTGTGTAAGCATCCCATGAGCATAAACTTTTCCATTTTTTTATTTTTATCAAACGAGAATTGTATTTTTCGTGTAAGCATTAAATCTTCTGTGCTTGTACATTTCAAGCAATTGTGTTTACTGGAGAGTGGAAGACATCGGTGAATCACATCATTTAACATAATTTGCCATTTGTTTCTGACATTTTTTATTTTTTTTTTTATTTTAGATGTAACCGTAAAGAGCCTCTGACAGTTTTATATAACCGTTTTCAAATCATATTTCTGTTAATGAATGATTTGGTATCTATCAGTGATGAGTGAACGTGCTGTGATAAGGTGTTATCTGAGCATGCTCAGGTGCTAACCGAGTGTCTTCAGTGTGCTTGAAAATATGTTTGAGTCCCCGTGGCTGCATGTCTCATGGCTGTTTGACAGCCGCAACACATCCAGGGATTGTCTGTTAGGCAATCTCCATGTGTTGTGGCTGTCGATTAGCTGCAAGACATGCAGCCGCGGGGACTCAACATTTTTCGAGCACGCTGAAGACACTCGGTTAGCAACTGAGCATGCTCAGATAACACCTTATCACAGCACATTGGCTCATCACTAGTCTATTTCTTTGAAGGCTTCAATTGGTTACAGCTTTTGTAGACCTTATTTAGACGTTGGCTAATCAATGTTGTCCAGGCAAGCTCGACAGTCACAATAGCTAATGAATATTCATGATGGCCATTTTGCAGAAAAATTGCTTATTTTTGGATGATGTTTAAAGGGAACCTGTGACATTGTACATGCAGTCCAAACTGTGGACACCATGGTGTAGGAAGCAAAAGCTGAACAGAAGGATATACAGATAATAACTTGTATTATTCAAGAAAATCCCTGGTGTTTGTACACATGGGAGTCAAGTGGGCGGTGCTACTTATCAATAACTGCTATCACTGCCATCTGAGTCATAAAGGGAAAACTGCCACTCACTGAGTAGGACCGCCCACTGGACTCGTATTTATACTCACACTGGGATTTCAATGAATAAAGTGGAAGGTTTACGGAACCTTTCCCAACAAAACAAAATGTATATCCATGTAATCAGCTCCACCAGCTCTATAACATCCTGTTTACAGATCAGATCTCATTTTCAACATGACCAGTTCCCTTTACGTTAATAACACAATTAACATTTGCCTACTGCGAAATATATTTAATAACATGCACATGTTTCAATATCATTCTCTTTATCACCAGAATGTTTCATGATATGCCTATAGAATAAGTCCTAACATATTTATTGGTGGGAGGCTAACCACTGGGACACCACCATTTTAAGAACAGGCAGTCTTAGTCCTTCTATGGACAGGACTCAGGTGCCACTATGCACATTGTAAATGGCAGGGTCAGTGAAATTATGTGTATGTTCTGTTAGATGTGCCCTCAATTATGTGGGTGCAAATAAAAAACAAAACACAAATTGATTTTTCAGTAGGGTGCCTGGTACTTACCGTAATTTACGCCCGAGATTAAATGTGACCAGACCATGGTCATTAAGTGTTATAATTAGGGCACATAATTTACTCAACAATTTGTTTTACATGTGTGCTCTATATTGTAGTCTATAGGAATATGGAATCCTCTGATATGGAGCGCCATAAATGTCTGCAGTAAATTCAAGGGGCATTCTGACTACAAAGCCTTGTTTTCCTTTGTCTGTGCTCCGGATCATGGTCATGACCTTAGCACATTTTATGCGTTTACATTTCTGAAATTTCTTTCGGCTTTGTTTACTCGCAGACAAATCCCCTGCTGTTTCTTGTTTCTTAGTGAAATATTTAGGCATTTTATAGAGCATGAGAATAATAAGTATATTGGGTAGTTGCGGTTCAGACACTAAGATGGTTGTTACAGGTGAACTTATTCTTTTTTCTGTCTTTTTCAAATCTTATACCGTATCTACAAATCGAAATATTAAATGAAAAAAAAATGAACCAATATATAAATGTAAAATATACTTGTTTCTAGTGTTAGCTAGTTCCGGTGGGCTCTCTCGCAATAGTCTAGGATCCCTCCATCTTGCATGGAATTACTTTTCTTCTTTGTTAAAGAGTACAATCCAGTCTTGCAAAATGTTATTACAGTTGACACCATCGGATGTCACTTCCATTTAGTTGTCATCGCCTTCCTTAATTTCGCAGTTGAAGATGGGCATATTTAATGATTCTGCTTAGGAAAAATAATCATTTTTGATGTTAGAAAATGAAATGTTCAACACAATTATGAGAACAATTACTCAGGAAAGCACATTATTTTTATTCATATCTAATGCAGCATTTTATTTTTTACTTGTCACATTGATTTCCAATCTCTGTGTGCAGCAAACCAATATTTTGTGATTTTCTTTGTTCTTTACCTCCTGTTTTGGAATAAAGTGAGTTTACATTTATTCTATGATAATAGCCCAAATAAAGTCTGAACTTTCCACTCACTGTATTCAGGATTAACCAAGCTTCGATGCATTAAGTGGTTTTATAATTACCCATAGCTATAACCAGACGATTTTGACATTCTTCGCTGCCGCCATCTAATTTGTATTTCAATGTAATTGACTTTGAGAAGATCTATTCTGCTTAAGTGTTTCTAAGCATTTATCTGGATGTGTGACCCGGGCAGCTTGAACAAACCTACCGATTTGCAGAGCTAAATACGTCTGTTTAGAGTTGTGCAAGATTTAGGTGACTCGAGTAACATATTTGGTGCAGACAGCGCAACTGAAATCCATATGGTTTCTCCGTAGGATTGTTCATCTGCTGCATTAATGGGGAAAAAAATCAGAGTCCTTGTAGAGATCAATGTTTCATGGAACCCAAGCAAGCTAATGTGATGCTTGAAATAGATGGAAGTATCTAACGTTTTCATAAAACCTTGCTTTCGAATGCGATAAATCATTGTTCGTTATCGTGCACTAATCCCATTAGTATGAAAAGCAGAATGATCAGCAGAGCTGCCTAAGTGATCTGCTCACAATGTAAGGTCCGTGGTGGTCATTTGCTTTCTAATAGATAGACTTTTTAATGGACGTATATGCTTTTTATGTATTTTTTTTTCAACCTATTGCATTAGTCATTGACACAAAGAATACATTTATTGGTGAAAAGACAAACTTACTTTACATATAGGTTATTAGATATATGGTTTAATGTTACGGTTCAACACATGATATTTCGCAGAATTTATTTTTTCTCTGCTTCGAAACGTCAACATAAGGGTTAGCAAATTACTACTTTTTCTCTGTTGCTATCCTTTCCCTGGAATAATGGACTCTGGTTCTTGTCAGCTGCTACTCCAGTGTCTCATGAAGACATCTATTCTACAGAAAGGCTCACTGGTGATCTGTTGATCTCTAAGGATCCAGCTCCTTTTTGGTCACTGATGAAAATCTGTCTGGTAGTAATTTTTGTGTACGGTGATTGACACAGGAAAATGAATTAATTGCAGAAATTTAAATAAATGGTTGACCATGAAATAAATTGCGGTCCAGGTCTGCCAAAGTGGGAGTCAGTTTGGCTGATAATGTGAGCGCCATTATGATGTACATGTGCTCTAACTTTTTACAGTATATATATATATATATATATATATATATATATATATCTGTGCAAAAGTTTGACAGTGGGGAAAATACTGCAAACTAAGAATGCTTTCAAAATTAGGAGTACTGATTGGTTTATTTAAATCAATTAACAAAATACAAAGTGAATGATCAAAAGAGAAATCAGAATATAATTAATATTTGTGAGACCTCCTACTGCCTTCAAAACTACATCAAAGCAGCAGTTCTTGTAGATATACTGTTACTCAGTTTTTGAAGAAACTCTGCAGGTAAGTTGTTCCAAACATCTTATAGAACTAACCACCAATCTCCTGTGGATGTAGACTTGTGCAGATCCTTGTCTCCTTACGTAATCCCATAAAGATTCAGTGATGTTGAGATCAGGACTCCGTGGGGGCAACATCATCACTTCCAGGACTCCTTGTTCTCCGTTACGGATAGTTTTGATTCACATTGGCTGTAAGTTTAGCTTCAAATAGATTCTGCAGCCAGATAACGACCCCAATCACATGCACCCCAGACACCCAGAATTACCAGGCAATTAAAGTGCCTAAATAAAATATTGCAAAGACCTGTTAAATGTTTAGTTACCCTTTAATAGTTAAATGGGAATGTTAGTTTTTTTGTCACTAGTGATCTTAAACACTTTCTGATTTTAGTTAAATTATTCAGTTCTGATGTTATTGTAATTTGAAGGAAGTGCGTTATGTACTGATTTAATATCAAGTCTTTGCAATAATGTAATATTGCAGCATATTTTTTTATTAAAACTTATGACTATAGTATATGAATGTACACCGCACACTATAGAATAGGTATGCAAACAAAGAACAAATTTTATTGTGACAAAAAAACATGTGGGAGCCAATGATTATATGTGAAGCGACTAGATATGAACGTTTCGACCCTCCCGGGTCTTTCTCAACATAAGTCGCTCAGGATTAATGCGAGAGAGGTCATGTGTTATTTTTCACAATATAAAGCAGAGTAACTGATTGGCGTAGAAATAAGTGAGAGTGGAGAGAGTTTTTTTCACAGGTAAGAGGACCTTACTGGGTGTCCTGTATCATTGCGCTCCCGGGAGGGTCGAAACGTTCATATCTAGTCGCCTCACATATAATCATTGGCTCCCACATGTTTTTTTGTCACAATAAAATTTGTTCTTTGTTTGCATACCTATTCTATAGTGTGCGGTGTACATTCATATACTATTGTATTTAGGACGTTGGTCCTCTACACCAGCACCTTACTATCTAGCTGAGTGCACACCATTTTTTTCCCATTACAAAACTTATGACTAGTTTTATCTGTATAGCATCCTGTGACTTGCTGTCTAATTTGAGTAACATATTTTTCGGACTATAAGACGCAACTAGGTTTTAGAGTAGGAAAATAGAGAAAAAAAATTGAAGCAAAAAATGTGGTAAATTCTGTACTAATATCCCCTATCCTGCTATACATGGTCCCCTCATCTCCATCGTGGTATGCATGGCCCCCTCATTCCTATCCTGATATGCATGGCCCCCTCATTCCTATCCTGATATGCATGGCCCCTCATCCTTTTCCTGCTGTGCATGGCCATCTCATTCCTGTCCTGGTATGCATGGCCACCTCATTCCTATCGTGGTATATATGGTCCCTTCATCCCCATCCTCGTATGCATTGCCTCCACATCCCCATCCTTGTATGCATGGCTTCCACATCCCCATCCTTGTATGCATGGCTTCCACATCCCCATCCTGGTATGCATGGCTTCCACATCCCCATCCTGGTATGAATGTCCCCCATCCTTATCCAGTTATGCATGACACCCATCAGAAAAACATAAAAAAAAACCCATAAACCATTCTACTTGCCTTCCCTGCTCTACTCTCAGCGTTCTGTTCTTATTCCGGCAGTTGATTTTTGCTTGTAAGCAGCAGATGGCAGGGACGTCATGCGCTGCTTTCATGCAGAGGACAGCTGTTGGAATATTCACTGCTCCCCACAACTATGGGCGTTGATCTTTAATAGCGGGCACAGTAACCTCAGCCACTGGCTTCCTGCAGCTGCCGGGCGATCACGTGTACCTGATTCTAAAGAGAAATATTTACTGCTCTCCACTCCCATGGGCATAGAGAGCTGTGAATATTATCGTTCTCTTTAATAGCGGGCACATGTGAAAGCCCAGCCGCTGCAGGAAGCCGGTTATTGCCACTATTCTGACCGCTATTTAAGAGAAACGAATATTCATTGCTCTCCACTCCCATTGGGATGGAGAGCAGTGAATATTCGTTTCTCTTTAGCAGCGGGCAAAGGCGTTGGCTGCGCTGCTGCTGCTCCCTCGCCTTCCCATTCACAGCCACAGCAAGTACATCTGGACTATAAGATGCGCTCCCCATTTTCCTACAAAAATATGATACATGTGCAGAAGAGGGCATACGGATAGAGAATTTAGATTGTGAGCCCCAATGGGGACAGTGATGAGGATGTCTGTAGAGCTCTATGGAATATGACATGTATTTATAAGAAAATATAAATGGTTATTTTCAGGTTAACCTCTTTCCAACATGCCAATTTTTTTATTTTTTTGCACTTTTCCTCCCCTTTTTCCAAGAGACATAACTTTTATTATTTTTTTTTCTGACAACATAGCTATTTGAGGGCTGCTTGTACTTTTGAATGACCCCATTCATTTCATCATGCGAATTAGTGAAAAGTGGGAAAAAATTCCAAGTCTGACAAAATATAATTTCATAATTGTTTTTCGGCTTTTGCATTTACAGCATTAATTGTATGGTAAAAATGAACTGGCGATATGATTTACAGGTCAGAGCAATTATGGTGATACCAAACATGTATAGTGTGGTGTTTTATTGTATTTAAGTGACAAAAAAAACAAACGGAAATCGTAAAAAAACACACCAATAACGTTGGCTTGTCTCTATTTTTCGAGATCCGTAACATGTTAAATTTTCAGTCCATGAAGCTACACGAGGGCTTATTCCCTGAGCTGACGTTTTTATTGATACGATTTTGGAATATATAATGCTTTGATTACCTTTTTTAGCATTTTTTTCAAGTGTCTCAGCGGCTGAAAAACAGATCTGGCTTTTTAAATTTTTTTTTTCCTCTTTATATCATTTGCTGATTGTTTTTAATTACGGTAAGTTTGTTTTTTGCAGATACCACGTATGTGTAGTGTTTTTTATTTTAACTAGGCAAAAGTGGGATGATTTAAAGTTTTTAGAATTACACAGTTCTGCTGTGTATGGTAAAAAAAAATCAGGCTGCTGCTAGGTATGCCTTCCATGCGCTGGATTTCATAGGAGTACCATCATGACAGGCATGGGGGTCTGCATCGCATCCCCTGGGCAGCTAGAACAGGCTGCACATTGTAAATGCTGCTGTCACAGATTGACCGTGGCTTTTAACATGTGAACAGGTGCAGGCGGAGGTCAGAGGCAGATGATGAATGCTCAATTGCTGAGCTCGCATCAGATAACGGGACCCCACATATGATGTGGTAGTACGTCATGTGTCAAGAAGGGGTTAAAGTGCTGGCTTATCTAGGGTATGTCATTGTTTTGTGACAGGAGAGGACCCAACTTCTGTGACCTATACCAATCATGAAAATAAGGAAGCAACACCGCACAAACTCAACACTGCAGTGTAAAATGGAGCAAAGGATGCCACAATAAATCAATATTGTATATTATGGGAATACCCCTTTTCAGGTATGTGGTGTGTATGAAGGGGGTTTTGATTTGAGATATTGTGAACCAGAGATAATCTTTTACTTGCACAAATTTTTATTGCAGACTCACTAAATAATTAGAGAGTAGGGTTGAGCATTCCGATACCGAAACCCGGTTCCGATACCTGAAATCCAATGTAAGTCTATGGGAACAAAATATCGGAATATTTTTCCGATATTTTGTTCCCATAGACTTACATTGGATTTCAGGTATCGGAACCGGGTTTCGGTATCGGAATGCTCAACCCTATTAGAGAGAATTTCCACAAACAGTCTGAAAATGTCATTAATCCCAGCTGCCTCTCAGATGTGGCAAGAAACCATCTGTGTATCTGATATAAAGTACTTAACTATTGTAATTTTAGTTTTGTGAAATACTTTTCATGAAACCTGACACCTTATCATAAATATGTCTCAATTCAGTGTCATTCACTGACTCCTTAGAGAACGTTTTTTGCACAAGAGGCCGTAATGAATTTGTTAAAGTCTTAAAAAAGATAAAATTTACATTGGCAACAGCTACTTTAACTCTAATATATGGGATGCATTTTAAAGAGCATCTATTGTATAATCTGATTAAAGTACTCAATTAAATTTTTCTTTAGTGTGTCTAGGCTTTGTTTCTGGAGATTTTGTATTCGTATGGATTTATCTAAAGCTTAGCATTTAGTGTGCTTAAGTATTATGAACACCTTTTGCACTGGATTTTAAGATTTTCTATTCATTTGCTAACAGTTTTTATTGTTTATTTGCAAACTGGTAAACATCTAATTTACTTTTTTTGCAGAGTCTTTGTTTTTGTAACTTATTCACATAACTTGATTCTGGTACACAGGTACAGAAATACATATGAATAGATAACACCAGTCCTGACTAGAGTTGAGCGAAACAGGTCGGTCAGATTCAAAAATCGTGAAGTCGACCATGCGGTCGTCGACCCGAGCGCCAAACTCTGTTTTCCCATAATGCTTGCAGGCACCTTTTCTCAGCCAATGAGCAAGGACTCACACTGTGGGCAATGAGATGACATGAGGAGCGGCCACCACCATCTTAGAGAAGGGCATTGCAGTGATTGGCTTGCTTTGTGTGGCGTCACAGTGGCTATAAAAGCCCTGACCGCCAACCGCCATTTTACGTCTGCCAATCTTAGCGTATGTAGAGGTTGCTGCCACTGTTTCTCAGTAGGGAGAGAGTTAGGCAGGAAAAAAAAAGCGATTCTGTGCTTGTGCTGATAGCAGTTATGCTGTACAGTTAGTGTGCAGTGACAGGGGAGGATTTTGTTGTGTGCAGCAGCGCTGGTTATTAGGCTGCCTGCCAGTGGTATCACGGACAAATACATGCTGACTATCTGTGTGTGACTCGGTAATATATACTGACATACAGTACCCTTTTTCTGCTTTTTATATTCTGGTCTAATCCATGCTGAGCCTGTAAAAGTCTGTGTGTTACTGCGGAAATATATACGGAGATTTACAATTACCGCTACACTGTATACAGCTGTCCGCTTGTGATACAGTACCCTTTTTCAGCTTTTTATATTCTGGTCTAATCCATACTGAGCCTGTGAGCGTCTGTGTGTTACTCTCGAAATAGACGGAGATTTAGAATTTTCCCTTAACCGTATACAGCTGTACGCTTCTGATACAGTACCATATATCTGCTGCTATTTTGGGTACATTTTCCCAAAACATGGGAAGTATGGTGGAAGAGGCCGCGGATGTGGGCGTGGGGGCCAGTGGTACTGATGGTGGTGCATCTGCTGATAGTGCCAAAAGCACAATAGCCACCTAAGGTAGGAGATGTTGAGCCTGCGTCATCGTCTGGCTCAAAAAAGGCCTGGAAGTCACCCTTTTCTGGGAGTAGGTAAACCACTTTTAAAGCCGAGCATCAGGAACAGGTTTTGTCTTAGGCCTCTTTCACACATCCGTCTTTTTGAATCAGGCATGATCCGGCGTGTTGGTAAAAAACGGATCCGGTACCGATGCGTTTTTTTTTACCATTGACTTTCATTAGCGCGGATCGTGCCTGATGTCATTGCGTTGTATACGTTTTTGTCCGGATCCGGCGGAAATGTACATTCGGCGGCCGGACAAAACGGAGCATGTAACGTTTTTTTTTTTTTTTGCCGGAGCCGCCTGATGTGCCTGAAGCGGCGCATCAGGCGGCCGGAAACAATAGAATTCAAAGGAACCGATCAGACTTTTGTGCAATCCGGCAAAAGTCTGATCCGGATTCTGGAAATCAAGGTTACTACTACTACTACTACTACTACTACTACTACTACATTTTCCAGTGTCTCGGGCATCCAAAACCCTCTTTTTCTGGGTTCAAAAGTTCAGGTCGGATCCAGCAAAAACCGGATCCGTTGCATCAGTTTTTTTGTTTCAGCGGCGGATCCGTCCCTTCAGGTGTTCGACGGATCATGCCTGATACAAAAAGACGGATGTGTGAAAGAGGCCTTACATTACCGAAACAGCCTCCAGCTCTATCGCCTCCTGTTCTGAAGTTTCAAAAATATCTCCTGGTCAGGAACAACACCTTTCCTTGTGTCCTTCACCCCCACCAAAAGTGATGGATGCGGCAGGCCACACTCCAGATTACTCCATGGAGCTCTTTTTACATACCATGCCTGGGTTATCAAGTCAAATTCTGAATTCCCCAGTCCAAGATGAATCTGACATGGAGTGCACTGATGCACAGCCACTGCTAGATGATTCTGCTGGTACATTCACCAAGAGCACTACATTTCCCTCGCAGTCTACTGAGCCAGAATCTGACCCTGATGAAACTCAGGTGCCCTTTCCTGCATACTATACCACCTTACACAGTGACCCAGAGGAAGGTGCAGATGAAATTGAAGAGGAGGTGATGGATGACCCAGTTGTTGACCCGGATTGGCATCCATTGGGGGAAGAGGGTGCCGCTGGCAATAGCTCAGAAGAGAAGGATCCGCAGCAGGCATTGACATTGCAGCAGCGGTTATCTGGCAGGCCCGTAGCAGTCCAAAATTGTGTTAAAAAACCAAAAGGAGTTGCAGAACAGCTTGGACAGATGGTCAAATTAGCACAGCGTGCAAGCCCTGAAAATTTATACCATAGTAGGAAGACTGCAGTGTGGCACTTTTTTGACCAAAATCCTATTGATGAGACAAAGTTTATCTGTAAGATGTGCGGAAGGACCTTTAGCTGAGGGAAAAATCTCCGAAATTTGAATACCAGTTGCATGCTTAGACATTTAATCAACATGCACTTGCAAAGCGTGGACGGACTACAAAACCTCAGGTAGCACATGTTCACCTGCTCCGACTGAAGGTAGCCACCAACGCTCCATTGCTTCCCCCACTGTAAGCCCACCGATTAGCACACCACCAGCAAGAAATGTTGAAGTGTCGTCGCAAGGCCAAAGCAGTCAGGGAATCACAATGTTTTTGCAACGAAAGACTGAATCTAGGCCAACACCACCACCATCACCAACCCCCTCTCAGTCCGTCATGTCCACCGCTAGTTCAGCAATATGCAGCTTTCAAGCCAAGCTCACCCTAGCAGACACTCTGAGTAGGACAAGCAAGTACTCATCCTCTCATCCTCGTACACTGGCTTTGAACGCCTACATTGCCAAACTGATCTCATTAGAGATGATGCCCTTCCGTTTGGTCTAAAACAAGCGTTCCGAGAGCTCATGGCCTACGCTGTCCACGCTATGACCTACCCAGTCGGCACTTCTTTTCTAGAAAAGCCATCCCTGCCCTCCACCTGCATGTGAAAGACCGCATTGTCCATGCACTCTAACAATCAGTGAGCGGAAAGGTGCACCTCATAACAGATGCATGGGCCAGTAGGCATGGCCAGGGCCGTTACGTGTCCACCACTGCGCACTGGGTGAATGTGGATGCAGGGCCCACAGGGGACAGAGGCGGTGGGACAGTGCTGCCTAACCCACGGTATAGGCAACAGTTGGCTGTATGCATTCAACCCTCCTCCTCCTCCAGAAGCGTCAGCAGGCTGTTTTAAAGACGATGTCTTTGGGCGACAACAGATACACCGCGGAGGTACTGGCCGACTACTTGCAGCGAGAAACTGAGTCATGGCTGTGCAGTCTACATCTTGCACCAGGCAAGTTAGTCAGTGATAGCGACCGTAATTTTGTGGCAGCCATAGCCCTGGCAAAACTCAGACACATACCTTGCCTGGCTCACACCTTGAATCTAGTGGTGCCCTCTCACCGTCAGACACATCGGCGTACTATGAGGGGCCCTGTGCCAGTGCCGTCGCCCACGAGTGGCCCCCCCTGCTTGCTCAGGGCCCCAGCACTTGCAATACTTACCTCTCCCTGCTCCACCGCTGTGACGTCTTCCGCGTTTCCTGACAGTAACATTTAGGTCAGAGAGCGCGATGACGTCACGTCTGTGCACCCTCTGCCTGAACAGTCCAAGTGCAGAGAGCTGGAAGATGGCGATGCTGAGGAGTCCAGAGTAGAGCAGTGTCCAGCAAGGAGAGGTATTTCATTTTTTTTAATGTTTGGAGCAATATATCGGGAGCATTATATATTGAAGAATTATATATTGGGCCCATCATACACTTGAGCATCATAGATAGGGCCCATTATACACTGGAGCATTATAAATGGGGCCCATTATATATGGAGCATTCAATAGGCCCATCATACACTGGAGCATCATCCATGGGGCCCATCATACACTGGTACATTATAAATGGGGCCCTTCAGACACTGGAGCAGCATATACGGGGCCCATTATACACTGGAGCATTATAAATGAGGCCCATTATATAGGCACATCATACACTGGAGCATCATCCATGGGGCCCATCATATACTGGAGCATCATATGGGGCCCATTATATATGGAGCATTATATTGGCCCATCATACACTGGAGCATCATCCACGGGCCCATCATACACTGGAGCATTTTTAAATGGTGACCAATAGACACTGGAGCAGCATATACGGGGCACATTGTACACTGGAGCATTATAAATGGGGCCCATTATATAGGCACATCATACACTGGAGCATCATCCATGGGGCCCATCATATACTGGAGCATCATATGGGGCTCATTATATATGGAGCATTATATTGGCCCATCATACACTGGAGCATCATCCATGGGGCCCATCATACACTGGTACATTATAAATGGGGCCCTTCAGACACTGGAGCAGCATATACGGGGCCCATTATACACTGGAGCAATATAAATGGGGCCCATTATATAGGCACATCATACACTGGAGCATCATCCATGGGGCCCATCATATACTGGAGCATCATATGGTGGGGCCCATTATATATGGAGCATTATATTGGCCCATCATACACTGGAGCATCATCCACGGGCCCATCATACATTGGAGCATTTTTAAATGGTGACCAACAGACACTGGTGCAGCATATACGGGGCACATTGTACACTGGAGCATTATAAATGGGGCCCATTTTATATGGAGCATTATATTGGCCCATCATATACTGGAGCATCATATGGGGCTCATTATATATGGAGCATTATATTATATATGGAGCATCATCCATGGGGCCTATCATACACTGGAGCATTATAAATGTGGCCCATCAGACACTGGAGCAGCATATACGGGGCCCATTATACACTGCAGCATTATAAATGGGGCCCATTATATATGGAGCATTATTTTGGCCCATCATATACTGGAGAATCATCCATTGGGCACATCATGCACTGGAGCATTATAAATGTGGCCCATCAGACACTGGAGCAGCATATACGGGGCCCATTATACACTGGAGCATTATAAATGGGTCCCATTATATATGGAGCATTATATAGGCACATCATACATGGGGCCCATCATATACTGGAGCATCATACGGGGTTCATTATTTATGGGGCATCATATAGGGTGTAACGGGTCTGGTAGGTGGAACCACTGACGGAAACGGGTCTGGTTGGTGGAACCACTAAGCCTTATTATACAAGACAATTTACTTGCAAGAGAGCGGGTGGCATCCGGGAATAGGACAGGGAATCACGGCAATTAGCCAGGCAGCCTCTGGACAGGCAGGTTGTCACAGCAAGTGACCAAGGAAGTCTCTGGACAGGCAGGTTGTCACGGCAAGTGACCAGGGCAGTCTCTGGACAGGCAGGTTGTCACGGCAAGTGACCTGGGCAGTCTCTGGACAGGCAGGTTGTCACGGCAAGTGACCAGGGCAGTCTCTGGACAGGCAGGTTGTCACGGCAAGTGACCAGGGCAGTCTCTGGACAGGCAGGTTGTCACGGCAAGTGACCAGGGCAGTCTCTGGGCAGGCAGGTTTGTCACGGCAAGTGACCAGGGCAGTCTCTGGGCAGGCAGGTTGTCACGGCAAGTGACCAGGGCAGTCTCTGAACAGGCAGGTTGTCACGGCAAGTGACCAGGGCAGTCTCTGGACAGGCAGGTTGTCACGGCAAGTGACCAGGGCAGTCTCTGGACAGGCAGGTTGTCACGGCAAGTGACCAGGGCAGTCTCTGGACAGGCAGATTTGTCACGGTAAGTGACCAAGGCAGTCTCTAGACAAACAGGCATATACGACCTGAGCTGGTGGAGCCTCCTGGTAGGCTGCAGTCGGATGGCAGATGATCGCTCCCAGGTGAGCAGGCAAGAGTCTCTGGAATAGCCGGGGATCTCTGCTGATGATGTCCGAACCTCTAGATAGAGCTGCAGTCGGATGGCAGATGATCGCTCCCAGGTGAGCAGGCAAGAGTCTCTGCAATAGCCGGGGATCTCCGCAGATGATGTCCGAACCTCTGGATAGAGCTGCAGTCGGATGGCAGATGATCGCTCCCAGGTGAGCAGGCAACAGCCGGGGATCTCTGCTGAAGATGTCCGAACCTCTGGATAGAGCTGCAGTCAGATGGCCGACAGGCAAACAGACAGGTAACAGGCAGGCAACAGGAAACAGGAGCTGATGGCTGAAGCAGAGTTAGACTGCACAGAAACAACATTGCTCGGGCACCTCCATTAAGGAGGAAGCCCTTAATATAGGGTGGAGTCCACCAGCATTGGCTGGAGACTGATTTGGAAAATGCGCGCGGCTCCTTTAAGAGCGGGGGAGGGTGCGGGCGCGCGCCCTAAGGCCAGCAGCAGGGAAGGAGCGCGCGGGACCAGCAGGGCGGAAGGAGGACGCCGAGGATGCCAGAGGCGCAGAGGAGGCTGGGAGCACTGAGGACGCTGAGCGCAGGTGAGGAGAGCGACGTCCCTGTCTGGCAGCAGGCAGGGACGCGGGCGCTACATAGGGTTTGGAGCATATATGGGGCCTATTCTGTATGGAGCATTATATGGAGCCCATTCTGTATGGAGCAATATATGGGGCCCATCATATACTGTATGGAGTTTTATATGCGACTCATTATACTGTATGGAGCAATATGTGGGGCTCATTGTACTCTATGGGGACCGTCCTATACTTTATGGCACATTATATGGGGACTATCATGCTGGAGCAGTATGTGGAGCTCATCATACTGTATGGAACATTATATGGTACCAATTATGTATGGAGCAATATATGGGGCTCATTATTCTGTATGGCGCACTATGTGGTGGTCATAATACTGTATGGAGGAATATACTGTCCGGTTTTTGAGCTATTGTAGAATTTAAAATAGATATCAGTCATGTAATGTAAGAAGTGAAGTATTTGTCATTGTACTATACCTATATTTCTGTGCCGTATCGGAGCATCATGAATTGTGGTATGTGTTAAAGGGGCCCACTGACACTTTCGCCCGGGGCCCACGAAAACCTGGAGCCAACCCTACCCGCCCCCACAACTTTAGCCAAATAACCCCTAGTTTTCAATGCGTAACTATTATTATAAAGTAAATTAAGGTTGCCATGCTTAATTAATAAGAATTGATGTCGTTGGCATTGAAATGGGCACTGTATGTGTGTTTACTGTCCTCCACTCCCTGCCGACTTTGCTTCCCCATTGACTTGCATTGGGTTTCATGTTTCAGTCTGACCTCCGACTTTTCCCGATAGTCGGCCTATTTCGTTCGACTGGACTTTTGAGATAGTCGGGTTTCATGAAACCCGACTCGACCCTAAAAAAGGCAAAGTCGCTCATCTCTAGTCCTGACCAATGCTAGACAGCAGGCAAGATCTTCAATAGGTTATGAAGAAATTATCTGCTTTTAAAGGGAATCTTTTACCTGGTTTTTGCTATTTAATTTGATCAGCTCACTATTGGGGCAGAAACCCTTATTTCAGTGCTGCCAATAACTGGGCTGCGTGTTGTTTAACCCCTTCACCCTGAAACTTGTTTTCACCTTACTGACCAGGCCAATTTTTACAATTCTGACCATTGTCACTTTATGAAGTCATAACCTCTAGAACACTTCAACGGCTCCCGGTGATTCTGAGATTTTCTGTGACATATTGTACTTTGATAGTGGTAAAATTTCTTTGATATAACTTGCATTTATTTGTTAAAAAAAACCTGAAATTTGGCGAAAATTTTGAAAATTTCGCAATATTCAAACTTTATTTGTTTGGGAACACCTCACATTTGAAGCTACTTTGGGGGGCCTATATGGAAGAAAAAAATAAACATTTACTTTTCTTTCACAAAAATTTTCCTTTAGACCTATTTTTTTTTTTACTTTCACAAGGGTAACAGGAGAAAATCGACCATACGTTTTGTTGTGCAATTTTCCCTGAGTGTGCAGATACCCCATATGTGGGGGAAATCTACTGTTTGTGCACACGGCAGAGCTCGTAAGGGATGGAGCGCCATTTCACTTTTTGAATGTATAATTTGCTGTCATAATTCGCGGACGCCATGTCGCGCTTGGAGAGCCCCTAATGTGCCAAAAAAGTGGAAACCGCCCCACAAGTGACACCATTTTGGAAACAAGACCCCTTAGTGAACTTATCTAGATGTCTATTGAGCACCATGAACCCCAGGTGCTTCACAGAAGTTTAAAACATTAAGCTGTGAAAAAAACCCACATTTTTCCCAGATAAAACTTTTTTAGCTCCAAATTTTGCATTTTCATAAGGGTAACAGGTGAAATTGCTCCATACAATTTGTTGTGTATTTTCTCCTGAGTACACTGATACCCCATATGTGGGGGAATACTACTGTTTGGTCGCACGGCAGGGCTTGTAAGGGAAGGGCTTGATTTTTTTAATGTAAAATTAACTTGAATAATTAGCGGATGCCATGTCTCGTTTTTAGAGCCCCTGATGTGCCTAAACAGTAGAAAACCTCCTCAAGTGACCACATTTTGAAAACTATAACCATTTGGGAATTTATCTACAGATGAAGTGACCATTGTTACTCCATGGGTGTTTTCCAGAAACGGGCAGCAGTGGATGTTGCTGAGTGAAAATTGCAAACTGCCGCTGTAGTGACTCCCAGCTCATGCTTCTGGAGTCACGCACCTGTAAATTAAACGGGCTCTCATCACTACAGAAATGCCAAACATGTGGGCGCAAAATAATTTTTAGGCCAACTGGGGCTCAGAAGGGAGGGGGGAGGATTTGGGAGCGGAGAATTTGCTTATTTTCTTTTGGGGAACGTGAAGCCATTTAGCTTTTCCAGAGCCTTTGTGCTACCATTGACGTGGAAGCCCCCTATATTTCCGTTAACAGATGACGGACCTGAGTGGGGACTTGCTTTTTTTGTGGATTTAGTTGAAGCTTTTATTGGGAACATTTTACATAATGTTAGGATAACATTTATCCGTCGCTCTATGCTGAGCACTTACTTTGGGGTTTACATCTAAATCTCTGAGTGACGTGACAGATGAAACCACCGAGCGATTCATTCACTATAATGAGGCAGCAGAGTTACTCTGGACTCCGTCTGGCCTCTGTTTAGCAGTGTCCTTTTCAGAAGTGCACAAAAATGTGGCCGATGGCACTTTTATGCAATCCTAAAAAGACACACAGAGCCGGATCGCAGGTCAGACGGCGTCCGCAGTGCCTCCATCTGCCTTATTATAGGGAATTTTCAGCCGGGGGTTCTGTCTGAATCACATATTTCAGAGATTTACACAGATACCCCAGTGTAAGCACTCAGCGCAGAGCGCAGGATAAATGTGCTCCTGGCATTACTGCGATCTTTGGGAGGCAGAATGGAAAAAATCAACAGCATGTGAAGAATTGCTTTTATTTTTTTTTGCCATTCCTCTTGCGGTATAAGCGATTAGGCGACTTTATTCTTTAGGTCGATTCGATTGCAGAAATATCAGAATTGTATCGGGTTTTTATGTTTGACAGCTGTCACACACTAAAAGACGCTTTTTATTGCGAAAACTAGTTTTTGCATCACCATATTTTGAGAGCTTATAATATTTTCAAATTTCGGCCGATAGTCATGTTATGGCTTGTTTTTTTGCGGGTTGAGCTGACATTTTTATTGGTACCATTTTCGGACACATGCCATTTTTTGATCGCTTTGTATTCCGATTTTTGAAAGACAGAATGAACAAAACCAAGCAATTCAGGAATTGCTTTTTGTTTTTTATACCATTCCGCGTGTGGTAAAATTGGTAAGGCAGCTTAATTCTTTGGATCGGTACGATTACAGCGATACCACAGATATATCTTTGTTTTGGCGCTTTTACACAATACAAACTTTTTATAGAAAAAATAATTATTTTTGCATCGCTTTATTTTGAGAGCTATAACTTTTATTTTTCTGCTGCTGGAGCTGTATAGCGGCTTGTTTTTTGCGGGACAAAATGACGTTTTCAGTGGTGCCATTTTTAGTTACTTCCGCGTTTTATTGCACTTTTTGTGCGGCGTATGACGATAAAGCATTTATTTTTTTGCTTCATTTTTTTTTTAATGGTGTTCACTGAAGGGGTTAACTAGTTAGTTTCATAGAGCGGGTTGTTACAGACGTGGCGATACCAAATATGTGTACTATTTGTTTTTTTTATTATTTACATGTATTAATTGGAAAAATGTATATTTTTTTTATTTAGGAATTTAAAAAAATTTTTTTTTACACATGCAAATAACTTTTTTAAATTTTTTACATTGTCCCTGGATGGGAGTTCACTATATAATGTCAGACTAACATTGTGCACTGCTGAATATCAGATCAGCGATCTGACAGGCAAGGAAGGAGGCATGCCAATGTTTGCTCTCAGCAGGCGCGCACAAACCTCCTTACCTGCAGGATCCCGAAGGTCGCCGCGGCCATCTTGGTGCCGGGGGTCTCTATTGAGACCATCAGAACAACATAATTGCATCACAAAGTCCCGATGGAAGCGTGCAGTGAGCCCCCTCCCTGCACGATGCTTCTCTATGCCGCTGTCACTACTGACAGCGGCATCAGAGGGGTTAAATGACCACGATCGGTGCTAGTACTGATCGTGGGCATTCCTGCGGGGTATTAGCTGTCACATACAGCTGACACCCGCACCCGATCGCCGCTGTGATCGGTGCGCTGTACTAGTACTGCTGTTTATCTGCATCTCCCGCAGAGCAGTACTAGTACGGGGCATGTCAGGAATGGGTTAAATAAAATCAGTGGTTTTATCTACAAGAGATTATCACTAGAGGACTATTTGTCTTGTGTTATATAGTCCTCCTCTGTTTTTACCATGCCCCCACCACAGAACCATGATTGGCAGCTTTCTGTCTATGCACAGTGTACACAAAACCTGCCAATCAGTGGTGGGGGTGACGTTACCCAGGGCTTAGTATTCAGACAGTTGCCAGAGCTTCAGCCGAAAAAACAGTAACTGTATCAAAACTGTAGCAAGCAGCCTTGCAAGTTATATACTTACATAGATCACGGCCTCAGCCCCTACATCATGCTGCTCTCAAATAACAATTGCAAAAAACTGTCATCAGATTCCCCCTAAATGGTTGTTCAGGACTCACACACGCTTCTCAATCACAGTAGTTGCCCCATGTAAAATAGCCGCTATGCTCGCCTCAAGTCTGGGCGCTATTTGTGATATCTGCACCTTTTTCCCTAGGGCTTGCAAGACATCATGTCACTGCCCTGCAGCCAATCATTGTCCCCTTCCCTCTCACTTCCATTGGATGTAACTGACATCCAGAATAAGTCCAAGAACAGCACGCCCTTGCTTCTTCTGGGTGTCCGCTTCGCTGACGGAAGTTAGAAAGAAGAAGCTGCTGATTGCCTGCAGTGTTCGCATGACAAACCAATGTCTCACTAACCCTGGGAGGATACAGGCACCGTCATCGCTGGAGTGGCGCTAGTGCTGGAGGCGAGTATAGTTTCTTTTTTTATTTGGGGCAATTATTGTGATTGAGAAGGGGTTGTCTGAGTAGTGGACACCTCTCTAAACTAGGCTACTGTAAGTAAAACAGTGCAGCTAAGACATGTTGCATTCTCTAATGAGCAGTTATTATTGAAATTCAGTGATGATTATAATTAAAGTTTCCTTTTTTATATAGAATTGATTTTTGCATCTCCCGTACCTGGTCTACAATCAGTTACAGGTTGGAATTGCAAGTTGATAATCTGTATTAGATCTCTTTTCTCCCAACTTCAAACATTTTCTGAATATAAATTTAAGTATATCTACTAAAGGAACCATCGTCATTCCCTTTTATGTTTCTCTCCTCTGAAAACTTTTTTTAAGCATATTTTTTGCTTAATAGATATTTTAAATTCTTGGCATGGTGTTACTGCCATCTGCCCGATTCATGGATCTCAATAACTGCAGTATCGAGAGGGATGAGGACCGTATTACGTATTCTGAAACTCTGTACTAGTATTTGCCTCTGGGTTTCATTTTATTTCTGTATGATTAAGTATTAAAAATAATGTAATTGGACTGAACCTAAGGTAAAATCTGCCTAACTGGAAGCAAGTCTCATTTTACCTATC
Organism: Oophaga sylvatica; assembly: GCA_033576555.1. NCBI lineage: Eukaryota > Metazoa > Chordata > Amphibia > Anura > Dendrobatidae > Oophaga > Oophaga sylvatica. The sequence continues at coordinate 148,219,713 of JARQOD010000002.1, forward strand.
TCTATCCTATTTCCACACAGTGATAATCTTTGGAAATTCTGATTAGTGATCTCTTTTAGGCTATGATCACATGTTGCGTTTTTTCTGTGGGTTTTTTGTATGCAAATTTTAAGTTGCGATTTACAGTACCAGCAAAAACTATGAGATGACCGAAATTTCATTCACACACATTGTTTTTTTTCCTGACTGAATTGGAAAACTGCTGCTTTTTTGAAAACTGCTGCATGTCACTTTTTTCAGGGTTTTTTCCAGCGTTTTTCCACCCATAAAAAGCAAAGAGTAAGTGCAGAAATGCAGCAAAAAATGCAGGTATCAGGTTTTGCTGTGTTTTTGGTGCAGAAACTTAAAGAAGTTGCATCATGTTTTTTTTTTATGCACTAAATTTTATTATGTACAAGAGACAAGTGTACCTGCTAAAAACACCTTACAAATGTTTTATAATTCATAATCTATAATATAATCAATTGCAAGATTGAAAGTTAAAGATGCACTCCCATGAAGATAATGAGTTTTTTTTCTTTAAATCTGTGTATGAATGTTTGTACTGTAGTATGTTAATATACTCGCCTACTGCCGCCTTCTCCAGGATCCCACCCCATTCTGCTCCTCTTCTCAGTGATAACACTGCTCTTCAGACCATCAGTCTCACTGTATTTTCTATGCTAGACCTGGAAATCTTTTACATTGTAGCGTTTGAAGCCTCGTTCTGATGCGCTATAGACTTATGTTGTAAATGCCCCTCTGGATCATGCAGAACACAGCGTGACCCTGAAAGTCTGCAAAGCGGTGACGTCACTGAGAAGAGGAGCAGAACGACATGGGACCTTAAAGACAGTGGCGGTATTGGAGTATATTAACACACACACCCTTCATTACATGCACATATACATAGATTTATAAAAAGTAAAATGTTACTGCCAGGGATTTTTTTAACGGGATTGTTTTGTGTTGTTCAAAACTCAGTAAAATAGTTTGTGGTTTTAAAAATGTAAAACCTCATGTGTTTCTTACATTTTCTTCTCTAATTGTGTCCCCCTTGCTGTTTTTCATTTGCCTGGTATGTAGGTTCTCCTTTATTGGTTGAGCACACATGCTCAGTAGCTGCATAGTGATTGGACAGTGTCACGAGTCCAATAACTGTGGTAATGAAAATTGCCACATCTCAAGTAGATGCAACTAGAAAATTCTTAAACAAATATAAAGATACATATGAGGTAGAGATAATAAAAAATAATTTATTTGTATAGCGCCAACCTATTCCGCATCACTTTACATTTGACAGAGGCCTTGTACAGACAATAAAATACATTACAGAATAACAATAATCCCATAAATCAACAGATACCAGGAGGAGTGAGAGCCCTGCTAAGAAGCTTACAGTTTATGAGGAAATAGGGGTGAAATGAAAAGGTGGATTGTAACAATTGCTTGTGTTGTATGGTCCAGACATCTAAATAATAGGGTGTTCACGTAATGCTGCATGAACCGGTAACCAACCAGTATGTGTAAAAGTACAGACGCAGAGGGCTAATAATTGCATGAAGGGTGTGATAACAGATGATACGAGTGTCCTAGTTTTGAAGAAAATTTTGTGTGGGCATAACAGGGATAGTTAAATATGTTGAGGTGATATGCCTGTATGAAGAAATGCGCTTCTAGGGCAGGATTAAAACTGGGTATTGGGGATTAATCAAAGTATCCTGGGTATTGTATTCCAAAGAATTAGTGCAGCACGTGAAAAGTCTTGGAGATGGGAGTTGGAGGTTCTGATTATTGAGGATGTTAACCTTAGGTAATTAGCAGAACGGAGGTCACAGGTAGGGTGGTAGACTGAGATGAGGGACAAAGTGTAGGGGGGTCATGAACCGTGGAGCGCTTTGTGGGTGAGAGTGAAAAGTTTATATTAAACGCTGTAGCAAATGGGTAACCTGTGCAACAACTGGAACATGGTAGTGGCATCAGTGTAGCGGTTGGCGAGGAATATGATCCTGGCTGCATCATTCAGGACGGTTTGGAGAAGGGAGAGTTTAGTAAGAGGTAAACCAATTAGTGGAGAGTTGCAGCAGCACAGATGAGAATGAATAAGAGCAACAGTAAGAGTATTTGCAGAGTCGAAAGTAAGAAAAGGTCTAATTCTAGAAATGTTTTGGATGTGTAGATAAAATAAGCGAACCAATGATTTGGATGTAAGGAGTAAATGACAGATCTAAATCAAGCATGACCCCAAGACCTTGGGCATGTTGCTGGGGATTAATTGTAGAAGCACACGGTAATGGTAATATCGAGCATAGCTAGGTTAGTGAAGGGAAGAAACACAAGGAGTTCTGTTTTGGAGAGATTCAGTTTCAGATCGAGGGAGGACATGATGTTATAGACAGCAATAAGACAATCACTAGTGTTTTGTAGTAATACAGGGGTGATGTCAGGAGACGATGTGTGTAAGTGGATGTCATCAGAATATAGATGGTAGTGCAAACCAAATCTACTGATTGTTCAGTAGGGGCAGTATACATGGAGAAGAGGAGGGGGTCTAGGACTGATCCTTGAGGAACCCCGACAATAAGGGGAAAAGGAGAGGAAGAGGAGTCCGCAAAAGATACATGAGGGAGCTGTTAGAGAGGTAGAAGGAGAAACAGGATATAACAATGTCCCTGAGGCCGATAGGAGCATTGTCAGGAGGAACTGGTGATCCATAGTGTTTAATGCTGCAGAGAGACCCAGGAGAATCAGCATGCAGTAATGACCATTATATTTAGCTGTTAGTAGATCATAGTAAATGCAAAATTTGGGCTAAAAATCATTTTTTGTTGGGAAAATGTGATTTATTATTTATTTTTATTTTCATGGCTCAATGTTTAAACTTCTGTGAAGCACCTGGGGATTCAAGGTGCATATTACACATCTAGATAAGTTCCCTGAGGGGTTTAATTTCCAAAATGGTGTCATTTGTCGGCGGTTTCCACTACTTAGGCACATCAGGCACCATCAAAATGGCGTCTGCTAATTAATCCAGGAAATTTTACATTCAAAAAGTCAAATGGCGATCTTTTGCTTCTGAGCCCTGCCGTGCGCCCCCACAGTGTTTTTTTTCCCACTTATGGAGTATCAGCATGCTCAGGAGAAATTGCACAACACATTTGGGGGTCCATTTTTTCCTGTTACTCTTGTGAAAATAAAAAAAACTTTGGGTCTAAAGTAAAATTTTTGTGACTAAAAGTTAAATGTTCATTTTTTCCTTCCACGTTCCAAAAATTCCTGTGAAGCACCTGAATGGTTAATAAACTTCTTGAATGTTGTTTTGAGCACCTTGAGGGGTGCAGTTTTTAGAATGTTGTCACTTTAAAGGGGACCTGTCAGCATGATTGACTTTAAATGTGTATAGTAGCGGGCATCACAAGAAATCATACAACAGATAAAAATGAATATCTAGTTCAGGGGTCAACCTAATGCATACTAAAAATAAGGCTAGAAACTAAAAAGAAATAAAGAAAAAAGAAGTATGCATATAGCCAGGAATCACCTAAACAAAATCTTGTTTTATTTATATTTAAATACACAAGAAATAAGTATACAACCACAAACAATAAAAACATTTAAAAATGCCAAAAAAGATGGCAAAACCTGACCAAATAAGGTCCTCCCCAGGACCATGGACAGAGTAACCCAATAAAGCACAATAATGCGTATCCAAATTCAACAAGAACTATGCCTCGTGACTCGTACTTGGACGCGATGCCTCCTCACCACAGCTGGTAATTATTATTGTTGCTTATGGTTGGCATATATAAGAGGCTAATATTGACCTCTGGTGCAACTTCACGCCTGAGGAAGACACTATTCAGTGTCGATACGTGTGGGGTACTTTATCGAGGAAAGGTCCCATGGCTGTCTAGTTATTGCTCTTTGAGCATGTACCGGCTGGATACATATTTGGTAATGGCTCTGTCATTTTTAAACAGCATTTCTTCTGACTGTCAACTATGCTGATTTGCATGGTGTTTATTAACATTTTTTCTAGATCATTTTTTTTAGCTCATTTAGGCTGGTTTCACATTTGCGTATCTGTGCGCAGCGTTTGATCCGCATGCGTCATGCATACATGTCTTTAACATTGTGTACGCATGCGTCTTTCGCGGTGTGCGGCGAACGCAACATGTTGCATTTTTTTTGAAGCGTCAAATAACGCATATACTGTCTTTGGGAACGCATTGTTACGCAAGGACATGCACATAGATGCGTTCGATGCACACGCGGACTTCAGTCTGCGCATGTCCATGAACTGATTACAGCACCTGGAAATATCGAACGCATGCTCAGAAATAACGCAAACACAGCGTTTTTTTTTGCGTCATGTGTAAACTAATGCGGATAAAAAAATGCTGTGTTACCATGCGTTTGCGCATGCAGATGATACACTGCGCACACAAACGCTAATGTGAACCTTGCTTTAATAGGGCTGGTAGCACACCATCATCCCATTTGCTTTTTTCAATGTGATCTGATTTTTCAATACTTGGCTACATTTGTTAATTTTTTCTTAGGCTTGTAGTCACATTGTTGAATTTGGATATGCATTTTTGTGCTTTATGGGGTTACTTTGTCCATGTCCTGGGGAGGACCTTATGTGGTCAGGTTTTGCTAGCCTTTTTTGGCATTTTTAGGTGTTTTTATTGTTTGTAGTTGTATGTATATTTAAGTCTTGTGTATTTAAATATAAATAAAAATTATTTTGTTTAGGTGATCCCTGGCTACATGCATACTTCTTTTTTTCTTTTTCTTTTTAGTTTCTGTCAGCAGGATTGTGCACAGTAACCTACAGACTGTCAGGTCGGTGCTGTTATACTGACTAAAATGATACCTGGGTGATAAAATCTGTGTTGGGGTTGTTGTTTAATCTTTATTTTCAGTTATGAGTTAATGATACGCCCGTACACCAGGGCGGCCTTGTAGGGGGGGGGGGGTCTTCATGTGGTGCTCTGATTAGGTATTCATAATGAAGTCTGCCGATAGGTCACTGATCCCTCACTCACCTGCCCCTAGTTTACATAATGAATATTTTATATACATTCTAAAAAAAAAGAAAATCCCTTCTGCAGGAAGGCGCCGGCCGTGGCACACCATAATCGCATGTGTAATGTGCATATAATTATTATGGTTGAGGTTATCCTGATATGCAAAAAAAATATCCATTTTAAAATGGCTCCCGCCATGCCTGCGCCACCATGTGTCACTTATTTTACTGGCTGCAGCAGTTGTGACACAGTCAGAGTTCTTAGATATAGCTTGTAGCAGAGCTGAGAAAGCTGACCCCACCCATACCAGAGCTTTCTGTGAACATTGCCTATTAACCGTGAGCTGCTTGTCGTAGGAGGGGGCATGGTCGGACCAGTGCTCATGTGTATTGTGGTCAGGGCAGTGATAATCTTCTAGTAATAAAAACGTCACTGTAAGCAAACATAACACAGCCTAATAAATGACTCATAGCTGAATCAGTGTTTTAGCCCCTATGTTATGCTGTCCTTAGATTACATAGCAAACTGCTGACAGATTCCCTTTAAAAATGGATTAAGCTTGGATGGAACTGTGAATTCCAAAGTGTGTCTTCATTGTGTCATCTGTCTTACCTGGATCCCTATAGACTTTAGTGGCAGAGTCTGTTTCGCAAAATAGATGAGTAGGACATGCTCTAAGTCTCACGGACTGGAGACCTCTATGGGTCTGTGTGCTGTCAAAAAAAAACAAAAATGGACTGCAGTAGGTCGTGTCGTCACATGGATGTGTGAATGTAGCCTAATGCTAATGTCTTGTTTGCAGCCGTCAATAGCATTATTAATATGGATGATCGAATTTCTTCAGATAAGTGCTTATCCGAATAGCTATAGCACTTCCCGAATAGCTGCATCGGGAACCCAGATACCTGGAGCTCTCCCGATAATCAGCTGTTCGGTGCCGCAGCTGCATGTGTCGCGGCTGTGTGACAGTCACAATACATGCATGGAGAGCCTGCTTGTTGAGCTGCGACACCGAACAACTGATAATCTGGAGCGCTCCAGGTATCCGTGTTCCCGATGCAGCAATTCGGTAAGCGCTATAGCTATTCGGATAAGCTCTTATCCGAAGCTATTCGATCAACCTTAATTATTAATTATGAGAATCAAACAATGTATCAGTCTGTCCCAATAAGAGCAGCAGTATTGCAAAGTGTCTAATACAAAGCTCAAAATATAAGCAGTTTTACTGAAAATATTTTTTTTCAGTAGAAAAAAAAAGACTTGGACACAGTTTGTTATAACACAATATAGTTGTACATTTATCCAGAACACTTTTTTTTCCTATACTAGCTTTACTCAAGTCAGTTTTTTGTTGTAAAATAAAATGTACGGTAAGTAAACGTCCACTTGCTGTTTTCCCTGTTTGAGCATCATGATGATAAAATTAAAGTTGATTTTAGTGCTATTTTATGACTAATGCTTTGCAGCAGGCAGGAAATAATCTCATTTTATGATTAAACAGGACCCTCTTCCCTGTCTCTTCAGCTAAAGTAAATGAACACCGTGAGGATTCAGTACAATACATTTTTATTGTACTCGAGTAGACTATTCAGAAACGATCATGGCTATCCTATTGCTCTGTTGTTAGAGAGTTAAAGTGAAGCTGTCACCAGATTTCACAACACAAACTATATGGATTATTAAATAGAGCTTACTAAGCCTGCTAAGACTGGTGAACACACTTTGAAAATCAATGTCAAAATGGCTAGATTATTTTGATGCTAAAATGATTTTTTAAGAGCTGAACTGATAAAATGCTCATTTTAATATCGGGCAGTAAAAGACTAAAATTAATCATGCAACCATACTGACATGGATTTTTTATTGTAAGTATGTCAGCTTCATCAGGTCTAAAATACCTATCTTAATAATGTATGCAGATTTTATTGTGAAATCTGTTGACCAAAATCCTTTAAATTTGTAATGCATTAGAAGCAGAAAAAGAAGGGCCCTTTTCTGTAATAATTTGTAAGGGTATCATGAAAATTTAACACTGTTTGATTCATTGATGCCAGGACCGAAGTCGGCACTGATCGTATTGTACCATTTCTCGGTCTTTGTAAACGGATTCTAAGACCCCAAACCGCATGCTCCAGACATTTGGCCTAAAATTGTTTGAAATGGAACAGAATGTTGGGGAAAAAAAATTTGTGATATTTTTATATTAGATCCGGCCAGGCTCAACATCTCTTTTGAAGTGTGGGCTGAGCTTAGCGGGAAAGAGCATAAATTACTACAGAAATGTACTCCAGTCTCAACTAGAGTATGTTCCTATACTGGCGCTGTATTCAGTATAATAACTTAATGAATAATCTGTTGATAAGTCTGCACCCCTTCTGATAACCAGTCATTTGTCAGGTCCTTTTCTTGGAAGGGAGGCATAATCTCCCATTTTTGGAGTGTGTTGGAAGAGGTGTCGTTTACAATGCTATGAAGAACCTTCAAACAACACATTTTTGCTGTAATAAACTTCAGGCCTAATGTTGATTAGAGATGTCTGAAAACCGCAGGGCACAATATAATAAACAGCGCTCAGTAGGCCACATTACAAATTAAGATTCATGCGGCAGAGAAAGTGCTGGATTGCGTTTTAGTAACAGGAAGTCGATAACCTGTAACAAGCTTTACAAACCATTGATTCCACCCCCCTCCAACCGGTTGTATCTCTCAATTAATATGCTAGAGTTGAAGGGGATTGTCACATTACCTGGGTTGTGCATACATGGATGACTGGCTCGAAAGAAATGAAATAAACTGTATTACCTGCACAGCTGTGCTAAAGAGATTCCAATCAACACCCTTGTAAAGGATTTCAATCGTGCGAACGGTAGTCGTTAACGCGATGTTGAGATTCGGCTATGCTTGTCAATTATAAAACTCACAAGTGCAATAAATAAATGCTAATAATGTGTCTGGCTCAATAAACTTTTTTTTTAGAAGAAATAAATAAGGAAGTAACAGAATTTAAGTATGACTGATCGATCGCTGCTAACTTGTGCAGCATAAGCAGTCTTCATGGGCTCACGATTTTGACTGGACGTCTGTCTTTTGTAATTAATTATATGGCTTTGTGGGGCCCATAACCTTAACATATCAGAAGGGAGATCAAGCTAAGGACTTCCGGTACATTAGCAATCGCATAACAACAATGACGCCACTAAGTTCATGTAACGTAGAAATCAACCAAATTCTACCAGAAAAAGTTTGAAGAGGACTTTGAAAGCTTATTAAATGTCTGTTCAAGTGGATATAGGAAAGATGTGTATCTTCGTACTGTGTTAGCCAGTAGATAGAAAAATATTTAGACTTGAGAGTCCTCAGGCAAAACTGAGAACAAGGATGAATTCTCATCGCCACACAATAAGAGAAAAAAGAATGGATTTACCTGTGGCAAAACACTTTTGTATGCCCGGTCATAGCATGATGGATATGGAATTACTGGTATTAAAATCTAACTTCAAATCTGAGAAAGATAGAAAGGTTTGGGAATACAAACTTATGATGACCTTTGACACTCTTAGTGCTGGAATGAATATATCACACGGATTCATGTCATTCTATATCAATTAAGGAATCTGCGTCTCTGACCTTCTAGGGGCATCAAAACACAACACCAGACCCCAATCAGAGGGCAATAAAACTTTCTCTCCTTATCTATCAACCACCGAGGACTCTCAAGTCTAAATATTTTTCTCCTTATCTATGAACTGTTCCAATATTTATGTTCATCCCTCTGCCATAATGACAGTTCTGCTTCACGTCACTTGTCTTACCTATTGCACTATTCCTGTGTCCTGTTGTATATATAAATATGTGATTCTTCAGTTTTTGTTTTAGTCTTTGCCTGATGAAGAGACCTGAGTAGTCTCGAAAGCTTGCAATTTGTTACCATCTTTTCAGTTAGCCATTAAAAGGTATCAACCACTGAGGACTCTCAAGTCTAAATATTTTTCTGTTCAAGTGGAAGCGTTTTGGGTTGGATAACCCATGTGATATTACCTGATGGTACATCATAAGAATGAAACTGGAATTCTGTCTGCTGCTGTAGACAGAGCCTCTATCAGGCCAAGTTCCCATTGTGCGTGTAGCCTACGGTTTTTCCACTGCATATTATATTTCTATCAAAGTACCATAGATCAGGTTTCTATAAATCATGCCTGTTGTAATTTATTTATTTTTTTTTTTAAAGTTGCGGAAATTGGCCTGGGCACAATTATGTAATCTGCCGCATGTCCTTTCTCTTGCCGATTGTGTTTTATTTTGTTTGATTTTCATCATAGACTAGAGTGCAGAATCTGCAGATAAGAACCACATATGCGTTTTTATTTAATTTTTACAGTGGAAACACAATAAAAACACTTGTAATCTAAACATTACTACATCAATAGTTTTATCAAAGCTAGGCAACGCTGCAAGCAAGAAGCTTCTAAAGTAAAATATTTTGCAGATTATAAGACTCACCAGCAGGGTGGATTTGATTTAAATCAAACTGATTTAAATCACGATTTAAATCACGATTTAAATCACTAGTCAGTAAGGCTTGATTTAAATCAGTGATTTAAATCAAAGGTTCTACCTAAACTAGTTCTTGCTACTTTAACATGCAAGTAGATGAAGATTTTTAGAATCACTTTTTACATTACTTTTTTCTCCCCAGTTTAATGGGTTAATCATTCAAATTTGGACACCACTGTTCTGTTGTACTTAGGAAGGAGAAAAATAATCCTGACCTTAATAACAATTTAAATAGATTTATTCAACTGAAACAATAACAACATTACAGCATAAGTTATTTGCTTAAACAAACATCCATGTTTGTTAACTAATTTGGCTAAACAAAATATATAATATATTTTAAGAAACTTAAGGTACTGCCACACTAAACAATCCCGCTAGCGATCACAATAACGACGCATACTAATGCGATCGCTAGCGGGATTGTTTCTATATCGCTAAATGCTGCCGCATTTAGCGATATAGTTAACGACGCTATCGCCGTTAGCGATCTTCTTAACGACTTTAGCGGTACAAAAGTACCGCTAAATCGCTAAGAAAAGGTGCCACACAGCGATTAGATACTTACCCAGCGGGAGCGCCGACGAGAAAATAGGGTCCGGAACGATTCCAGCGACGAGCGAGATCACAGCAGGAAGCTCGTCGCTGGAAGCTGCCGCACTGAACAACATCGCTAACAGGATCGCTAAATAGTGACGTTTTTTAGCGATCCCGTTAGCGATATTGTTTAGTGTGGCATACCCTTTAGACTGTCAGCCCAGCCGACACATGGAAAACTTAAATACTACTGTCCCTGCTGTCCTCTGTAGCTCACTCGTCGTCATCTTCATCATCATCTTCTTCTTTGTTCCTATTCATAATCTGGAAAAGATAAACAAGCTTTCCTGTTATATTACGGTAGCTGAGGAATGCAGGTAAAAAAGGCAATACACCAGAGCAGTTGGAATCTATGAGATTGCAGTACTCTGACTAACCACCACAACTAGAGGCAGCCGTGGAGCGTTCCTACGTTGGTCCTAGACGCCTCGTCACAGCCTGAGAAACTAACTACACCTAAAGATAGAAATAGGAAAGCTATCTGCCCCAGAGCAGAACCCCAAAGATAACAGAAAGCCCCAAACATGTAATGGCAGTTAGACAAGAGGAAATAACGCTGGGGCCCAAACTATCTAAATAGAAAAGGATAGGAAGGGTACTTACTGCAATCCCAGAAAACCCTGAAAAGCACCAACTCTACTAATTTCAAAATCACCTGAGATCACACGACCTCTACCACCTAAATTAGTTCTCTGGTGTAACAAAATCAAAACAGCAGTCACTGAAAAAACTGGAAAAAGCAAAAGTACAAAACTCAGTGGCTGAACTAAACTGAGAGGGCAGAAGCCCCCGGAGGGGACCCTGAAGGCCCCCAAAGAAGTGCAGGACAAAATGCAAAAATATAGCACAAACACAAAAGAATCAAAAGTCTTATCTGTAAGCAGGAGATGCAGACACGAAACAGCAGGCTACAAGGGAAACTGGAATGAAGGATTCAGACCAGAACAATTGATCACCGGCAACCCTGATGGGAAAATGACTCCCTTATATAAGACCAGTCAGTAACACCTGATTCCCAGTCCTAACAATCTTCACTAGCACCGCTTGTAACCACCAGAGGGAGCCTCTGCTCAGAACTCATCTCAAACCCATTCACAACAGTACCCCCCCCTTGAGGAGGGGTCACCGAACCCTCATTTGAGCAACCAGGTCGGTCAGGATGAGTTCTATGATACGCACGGATAAGTCTCCTAGCATGGATGTCCGAAGCAAACACCCAAGAATTGTCTTCCTGACCATAACCTCTCCATTTAACCAAATACTGGAGTTTCCGTCTAGAAAAACGAGAATCCAATATTTTCTCAACCACATACTCCAGATTGCCCTCAACCAAAACAGGGTCAGGAGGCACAGCAGCAGGAACCACTGGCTCAACAAACCTCTTCAACAAGGACTTGTGGAACACGTTATGGATCTTAAATGTCCCTGGAAGAAGCAAACAAAAAGAAACAGGATTAATAATCTCCATGATCTTATAAGGTCCAATGAACCTAGGCTTAAATTTAGGAGATGCTACTCTCATAGGAATATTCTTTGAGGACAACCAGACCAAGTCCCCCACTTTAAACCGAGGAAACATCAGTCCTATGCCGGTTAGCAAACCGCTGGGCCTTCTCCTGAGAGAGGGACAACCTCTCCACTACCTGGTCCCAAATCTGCTGCATACGCTCCACAACAGAGTCAACACCTGGACAGACAGAAGCCTCCGTCTGTCCTGAAGAAAATCGAGGGTGAAACCCAGAATTACAGAAAAACGGAGACATCAAAGTGGCAGAGCTAGCCCTATTATTAAGAGCAAACTCAGCCAAAGGCAAAAAAGAGACCCAGTCATCCTGATCAGCAGACACAAAGCATCTTAGCTAAGTCTCCAATGTCTGGTTTGTTCTCTCAGTTTGACCATTGGTCTGAGGATGAAATGCCGAGGAGAAAGAATTGAACACCCAGTTTAGAACAAAAAGTCCTCCAAAATCTGGAAACAAACTGGACTCCTCTGTCAGACACAATGTTCTCAGGAATGCCGTGTAAACGAACCACGTGCTGAAGGAACAACGGCACCAATTCAGAGGAGGAAGGCAACTTAGGTAATGGCACAAGATGTATCATTTTGGAAAACCTATCACAAATTACCCAGATGGTGGTCATTCTCTGAGAAACAGGAAGATCGGAAATGAAATCCATAGAGATATGGGTCCATGGTCTCTTGGGCACAGGCAATGGCATCAACAAACCACTAGAGCGAGAGCAAGGCTTGGAGCGAGAGCAAGTCCCGCAGGACTGCACAAATTCCCTGACATCACGAGACAAGGTAGGCCACCAAAAGGACCGACTAACCAAGTCTCTGGTACCAAAAATTCCGGGATGCCCAGCCAACGCGGAACAATGAATCTCAGACATCACACTCTTTTTCCATTGGTCCGGGACAAACAATTTTCCAACAGGGCAGCGCTCGGGCCTATCTTCCTGACACCCCTCCAGAGCAAGTCTCAAATTGGGCGAGATGGCAGAAAGAACTACACCCTCTTTCAAAATAACAGAAGGATCAGATAACTCAGGAGAGTCCGCAAGGAAACTCCTCGAGAGGGCATCCGCCTTAACATTCTTAGTGCCAGGAAGAAAGGAAACCACAAAATTAAAACGTGTGAAAAACAAGGCCCACCTGGCCTGTCTAGGATTGAGTCGCTTGGCAGATTCCAGATAGACCAGATTCTTATGGTCCGTAAGGACCACCACCTGATGTTTGGCTCCCTCCAGCCAATGTCTCCACTCTTCAAAAGCCCACTTCATGGCCAATAACTCCCGATTACCCACGTCATAATTACGTTCAGTAGGAGAAAATTTTCGAGAGAAAAAGGCACAAGGGTTACTTTTAGAGGTCTCTGGATCTTTTTGGGAAAAACGGCACCTGCCCCAATTTCAGAGGCATCAACCTCCACCTGAAATGGCAGAGAAACATCAGGCTGCCGTAGAACAGGAGCAGAAGTGAATCTCTGCTTAAGTTCCTGAAATGCAGAGACTGCCTCAGGAGGCCAATTCACCACATCAGAACCCTTTCTGGTCAAATCAGTTAATGGTTTAACAATAACCGAGAAATTACCAATAAATTTACGATAAAAATTGGCAAAACCCAAAAATCTCTGAAGGCCTTTAATGAAGTAGGTTGGACCCAATCACAGATGGCCTGAACCTTGACCGGGTCCATTTCAATAACAGATGGGGACAAAATGAATCCCAGAAATGAGATCCTCTGTACGCCAAAAAGACACTTTGATCCCTTCACATACAGAGCATTCTCTCTCAAAATCTGGAATACAGTTCGAACATGTTTCACATGAGAGTCCCAGTCATTAGAAAAAATCAAGATATCATCCAAATAAACAATCAGAAATTTGTCCACAAAATCCCTGAAAATGTCATTCATGAAGGACTGGAAGACGGAAGGAGCATTAGTGAGCCCAAAGGGCATCACTAGGTACTCAAAATGCCCTTCAGGGGTATTGAATGCCGTCTTCCATTCATCCCCGTGCTTAATGCGAATAAGGTTATACGCCCCCTGAGGTCAAGCTTGGTAAACCAAGTAGCGTTTTTCACCCTGGAAAACAGGTCAGAAATCAAGGGTAACGGGTATTGATATTTCACAGTAATATTGTTCAAGAGACGATAATCAATACACGGCCTTAATGAACCATCTTTTTTGGCCACAAAGAAAAAACCGGCACCTAAGGGTGAAGAGGATGGTCTGATATGACCCTTCTCCAATGATTCCTTGATATAAGACCGCATAGCGTCATGTTCAGGTACAGACAAGTTAAAAAGGCGACCTTTAGGGAATTTACTACCAGGCACTAATTCAATAGCGCAGTCATAGCTCCTATGGGGAGGCAAGGATGCAGATTTACTTTCGCTAAACACATCAGAAAAATCAAACAAAAAGTCAGGAACATCCTGAGCCTGGGGGGAGGCAGAAAAAACAGGAGTGTTGGTATTAACACATTGGCAGCCCCAACTGGTTACAGACACAGATTTCCAATCCAAAACAGGATTATGAGACTGTAACCAAGGGAAACCCAGCACGATAATGTCATGCAGATTATATAGAACCAAAAATTTGCAGCACTCCTGGTGATCAGGTTCAACCTTCATTATCACCTGAGTAGAAAACTGGGGTTTATTCTCAGCCAAAGGGGTAGAATCGATCCCCAGTAGGGGAATAGAGTTCTGTAGGGGTATCAAGGGAAACCCACAACGTTTAGCAAAATCATAATCCATCAGGTTAATAGCTGCTCCAGAATCAACGAAAGCCTGAGCAGAAAATGAGGACAGAGAGCATATCAGAGTGACAGTTAATAAAAACTTAGTCTGAACACTACCCAAGACAACTGAGCGTGAAAAAACGTCTTCCCGCTTAGGGCAGACTGAAATAGCATGAGAGGTATCACCACAGTAGAAACATAACCCATTGCGCTTTCGAAACTCATGACGCTGTGCCCCAGACACCACTCTATCACACTGCATGGGTTCAGAAGCTGGTTCACAAGGCAACACCATTCCACGCATACTTCTCCGCTCACGCAAACGTCTGTCAATTTGAATCGCTAATGACATAGAATCATTGAGACCAGAGGGGACAGGGAATCCCACCATAACATCCTTTACATTATCTGACAGACCCTTCCGGAAAAGGGCCGCCAAAGCGTCGTCATTCCATTTGGTCAGGACTGCCCACCTACGGAATCTCTGACAGTATAACTCAGCGTCATCAAGCCCCTGATTTAATGCCAACAAGGTTTTTTCAGCTTGATCAGTGACATTAGGCTCATCGTACAATAACCCCAAAGCCTGAAAAAACGCATCAACATCACTCAAAACAGGATCCCCAGGTATCAGGGAAAAAGCCCAATCCTGATGATCGCCGCGTAGGAGAGAGATGATAATTTGAACCTGCTGCGCTGCGTTTCCTGAGGACTTAGATTTTAAGGCAAAAAACAATTTACAATTATTTTTGAAATTCTGAAACTTAGCTCGATCCCCTAAAAACAAATCTGGCATGGGGATCCTAGGTTCCACAACAGGCAACCTAGCAAGATATGCAGCAATACTCTGAACCTCAGTGGCAAGCTGATCCACACGGCCAGACAACTGTGCAAACTCCATTGGGAGAAAAGATCCTCCCCAGCACCCAGAGATAGAGGAAAAAAAAAAAAAAATGCAACAAACAGAAAAATATCTCTGACAACTCTGACAACCTTTTTTCTTTCACAATATTTTTTTCCCTTCTGTGAGTACCATACAATTTTCAATTTTTTGGCCGGTGATACTGTTATATTACGGTAGCTGAGGAATGCAGGTAAAAAGGCAATACACCAGAGCAGTTGGAATCTATGAGATTGCAGTACCCTGACTAACCACCACAACTAGAGGCAGCCGTGGAGTGTTCCTACGTTGGTCCTAGACGCCTCGTCACAGCCTGAGAAACTA
This sequence comes from Oophaga sylvatica, assembly GCA_033576555.1. Lineage (NCBI taxonomy): Eukaryota > Metazoa > Chordata > Amphibia > Anura > Dendrobatidae > Oophaga > Oophaga sylvatica. The sequence continues at coordinate 148,235,351 of JARQOD010000002.1, forward strand.
ACTACACCTAAAGATAGAAATAGGAAAGCTATCTGCCCCGGAGCAGAACCCCAAAGATAACAGAAAGCCCCAAACATGTAATGGCAGTTAGACAAGAGGAAATACAGACACAGAAAGAAAATAGTATGAGCAAACGCTGGAGCCCAAACTATCTAAATAGAAAAGGATAGGAAGGGTACTTACTGCAATCCCAGAAAACCCTGAAAAGCACCAACTCTACTAATTTCAAAATCACCTGAGATCACACGACCTCTACCACCTAAATTAGTTCTCTGGTGTAACAAAATCAAAACAGCAGCCACTGAAAAAACTGGAAAAAGCAAAAGTACAAAACTCAGTGGCTGAACTAAACTGAGAGGGCAGAAGCCCCCGGAGGGGACCCTGAAGGCACCAAAGAAGTGCAGGACAAAATGCAAAAATATAGCACAAACACAAAAGAATCAAAAGTCTTATCTGTAAGCAGGAGATGCAGACACGAAACAGCAGGCTACAAGGGAAACTGGAATGAAGGATTCAGACCAGAACAATTGATCACCGGCAACCCTGATGGGAAAATGACTCCCTTATATAAGACCAGTCAGTAACACCTGATTCCCAGTCCTAACAATCTTCACTAGCACCGCTTGTAACCACCAGAGGGAGCCTCTGCTCAGAACTCATCTCAAACCCATTCACAACACTTTCCTGCTTTATTGGGTCCCAACCGATTTCTCAATTTAGAATGAATGAGTCCAAAGGAAGAGAATATTCTTTCAACGCCTGCAGAAGAAGCTACTGCTGTTAAAAGTGAAATCATTACTTGAACAGTCTCTAAATCCAAGCGCTTAAGTGACTTCCACCAGTTTACTGGTGTGACCTTTCTTAAAATATCTTCAGCAAACATATATTTCTTGAGTCGTACACACAAACAGATCCAGACTTGTCTGTGGCTATGCTGCAGTATTTTGCTCAAAGTTTCACTTTCATTTTCTTGTCTGCTTGCCCTTCCTCCTCCTCACACTTAGATTCACATTCTTCTTGTGTTGTGCAGATCTATTCCACTCCAAACAATCAGAAACATATTGTCTAACTTCTTGGACTTGGCACTGAAGGGGTTGATTCTGTATTCATATAGGTTTGTAGAACAATAGGATTAAGGTCTTTTTCTCAACTCTGTTCATGTTGTAACATTTTTGCCGTGAAGAAGAGACTGGGACCTCTGCGGAGTCAAATTCAGTTTTGAGAACTGCGTAAGTAAAGCGAGCGTCTGTGATAATATAGGAGAGAAACTGCCCACTAATCCTACAGAAACCTCTGGAAGAGCATGGCATTGTGAATGTTACACATATACAGCCTTTATTCTACTGAGTTAAACAACTCCGCTTTATCTCATGATGGAAGAACCTTTGGATGGTAAAATATTTTCCTCAAAAAGCAGTTTATTGAAAAAAATCCGATTTAAATCAAAAAAATCCAATTTTTTTGATTTTTTTAAAAAAATCATTGATTTTTATTCACCCTGCTCACCAGATTATAAAACACAACCCAATTTTGGGGAGGAAAATAGGATTTAAAAAAAAAATTAAAATGGTTTTGCGTCTTATAATTTCTTTTACGATGGCTGTCGTCCACCAGGTGTACACATCATTCTCACACATGTTTTAAACGTTATACAATAAAGATCTTTATGAGATACGGTGGGGCCACGTTTCTTCTATTTTTCTGACATATCTGTTCAGACTTTTTCACTGGTTAGCACTCGAGATCCCAAGTTTTCATGAGAAGAACTTTTCTATGAAGCATTATTGTTATAGCGAAGGCTGTATTTTGGTGCCAGTTTTCTTCTTTTGCTCATAAATTTAAATACACCTTCCCACCTAATTGTTGTTCATCTTCACCCTCCCCCCTTCTTTGATTGACCGCTTTGGTTTTATATATCTAGAGAAGGGTGGAGATGGTTGGAAACCAACAGGTGGGAAGGTGTAGTTAAATCATTGCCATATTGCACAGGGCGCCTGTACTTGGTTTGACCAGTCATTCTGTGCTGATAGTCCCTTAAAATCTAAGGGTGAGTTTCCACGATCAGGATTCCTTCAGGAAATGCTGCGTGTTTGGCGCTGTGCGTTGGCGCGGCGCCAAACACGCAGCGTCCAGATGTTACAGCATAGTGGAGGGGATTTCAAGAAATCCCGTCTCCACTATGCGTAACAACACGCAGGCGGAAGACCTGCGTTTCTGGACATGCGGCGCGTCTTTTCAGACCGCAGCATGTCCTAGCGTATTGCGGCGACGCTGCGTCGCCGCAACGGAATTTAACACAGGGCTATGTAGCCCTGCGTTCTTTCCGGATGTGTTCCGGAGGTGTCCGGAACACATCCGGATTGACCGCGCGTCAGAAAGGGGGCGGGGCTTTTTGCGTTGCGGAATCTCCGCTCCGTCCAAAGCGCTGTGGTTCCGGACCGTGGAACCACAGCCTAACAGTTTAATAGCGCTCTGATGCCACTGCACTGAGAGCCCGGCTACCGGGAATAATTTAACTTTATTCTTCCTGGCAGCCTCGAGCTTTTAGTCATAGAGGTGCGGTTCAGTCACTGCTCAGTACATGGTGATCGGTGACTGTAACCACACCCCAGCACTGACTGACAGCCACCTCAGCAGTGCATCAGTGCAGAGCCGGCTGTTAATCAGTGCCGGGATGTGGTTAAAGCCACCGCTTACTGTATACTGAGCGGTGTCTGAAGCCTCGCCGCTATGACTGAAAGCCGGATGCTACCCGGAAGAATAAAGTTAACTTCCTCCTGGTAGTCCGGCATTAAATGTGGCAGCTGCACATTATCAGGACGCTATATGGGGTCAACCTGCAGGTTAATAGCGTTTTTTCATGACAGGTTCTTTTAATATTGTGTATACATTTTTATAGCCGTTAATAATCTGTGTCATTCATATTAGTAAAATAAAATGTGCCGCCATGCCATCGGTTATTCCCCAATATCACAATGGCATTATTCTGTGTAATTCACAGACAGTCCCAGTTGAGATTTTACCTGAAGCATTTATTCCACCTCTTTGGAAGTTTGGATTCCTCTACCCCAGTGATGGCGAACCTTGGCACTCCAGCTGTTGGAGAACTACAACTCCCAGCATGCCTCAACTGCTGCAGGTTGCAAGGGCATGCTGGGAGTTGTAGTTTTACAACAGCTGGAGTGCCAAGGTTAGCCATCACTGCTCTACCCTGTACGATTGATACACTAGCCTTAATGATATACTATATATTATATACCATACTATATACAGGTCCTTCTCAAAAAATTAGCATATAGTGCTAAATTTCATTATTTTCCATAATGTAATGATTACAATTAAACTTTCATATATTTTAGATTCATTACACACCAACTGAAATTTGTCAGGTCTTTTATTGTTTTAATACTGATGATTTTGGCATACAACTCCTGATAACCCAAAAACCCTGTCTCAAAAAATTAACACATTTCAACCGTCCAATCAAATAAGTGTTTTTTAAAAACAAACAAAAAAAAACATCAAATAATAAAGTTCAGTTATGCACTCAATACTTGGTCGGGAATCCTTTTGCAGAAATGACTGCTTCAATGCGGCGTGGCATGGAGGCAATCAGCCTGTGACACTGCTGAGGTGTTATGGAGGCCCAGGATGCTTCGATAGCGGCCTTAAGCTCATCCAGAGTGTTGGGTCTTGCGTCTCTCAACTTTCTCTTCACAATATCCCACAGATTCTCTATGGGGTTCAGGTCAGGAGAGTTGGCAGGCCAATTGAGCACAGTAATACCATGGTCAGTAAACCATTTACCAGTGGTTTTGTCACTGTGAGCAGGTGCCAGGACGTGCTGAAAAATGAAATCTTCATCTCCATAAAGCATTTCAGCCGATGGAAGCATGTAGTGCTCCAAAATCTCCTGATAGCTAGCTGCATTGACCCTGCCCTTGATGAAACACAGTGGACCAACACCAGCAGCTGACATGGCACCCCACACCATCACTGACTGTGGGTACTTGACACTGGACTTCAGGCATTTTGGCATTTCCTTCTCCCCAGTCTTCCTCCAGACTCTGGCACCTTGATTTCCGAATGACATGCAAAATTTGCTTTCATCAGAAAAAAGCACTTGGGACCACTTAGCAACAGTCCAGTGCTGCTTCTCTGTAGCCCAGGTCAGGCGCTTCTGCCGCTGTTTATGGTTCAAAAGTGGCTTTACCTGGGGAATGCGGCACCTGTAGCCCATTTCCTGCACACGCCTGTGCACGGTGGCTCTGGATGTTTCTACACCAGACTCAGTTCACTGCTTCCTCAGGTCCCCCAAGGTCTGGAATCGGTCCTTCTCCACAATCTTCCTCAGGGTCCGGTCACCTCTTCTCGTTGTACAGCGTTTTCTGCCACATTGTTTCCTTCCAACAGACTTCCCATTGAGGTGCCTTGATACAGCACTCTGGGAACAGCCTATTTGTTGAGAAATTTCTTTCTGGGTCTTACCCTCTTGCTTGAGGGTGTTAATGATGGCCTTCTTGACATCAGTCAGGTCGCTAGTCTTACCCATGATGGGGGTTTTGAGTAATGAACCAGGCAGGGAGTTTTTAAAAGCCTCAGGAATCTTTTGCATGTGTTTAGAGTTAATTAGTTGATTCAGAAGATTAGGGTAATAGGTCGTTTAGAGAACCTTTTCTTGATATGCTAATTTTTTGAGTCAGGTTTTTTGGGTTATCAGGAGTTGTATGCCAAAATCATCAGTATTAAAACAATAAAAGACCTGACAAATTTCAGTTGGTGTGTAATGAATCTAAAATATATGAAAGTTTAATTGTAATCATTACATTATGGAAAGTAATGAAATTTAGCACTATATGCTAATTTTTTGAGAAGGACCTGTATACTGCATCACCACGTTTAGCTGCAAATGGGCGTCTGTAGAAGATACATTTATCTCCTAATTATCGTCTTACCAACAGCATAGACCATTCACCAAGAACATAACTTGTTATTTTTTGTGTCCATGAGGTTTGTAATATTTCCTGGGCAGACAATCATTTATCACTGTGGCAAATAAATGATATTAATTTCAATAGCTAATTAAAGTTACATTCCAAATGTATAAGCTCTAACATGAATTCTGATCTAATGTATTCTACCCTAATTAATAAATGGAGTGATACATCTCCTTTTACAGGCCTTTGTTGGACATATACAGCACTGAAAAAAGAGCTGCTTTTTTAGCAGTTTTTTTCTATGTAATCTGAAGGCTGCAGGGAATAGAGGCTGAAATGCAGAATTCAGGGAAGTGTCACTTGTCAAAGTGTGTGCTGTTGTTTACGAACTGTGAAGGATTTATCTCTGTGATTAATGTTAGTGGACTAGTGCAGCACGCCGCTCCTGTCATAAGAAGTTCATTGTCTATGGACTTTTTATCCAGCCTGGTGTGGGTGGGGCTAGCTTTCTCAGCTCTGCTTCATTCTAAATCTAAAAGTTCTGATTATGTGAAAACTGCTTCACCCAGTAAACTAAGTGATGCATCGTTGGATTCAGCGTCTCTTTGCCTACATCATGCTGTTCTTAGATGAGGTAGCAAAAATCTGCTGACAGATTCCATTTAAGCTCAGAAAACAAAGCAACAGTTAGTTTGAATTTGCATATGGAAGTTCATTTTCAGATTTTTCCACAAGAAACAGATAAATCTACAAACCTCAAAATTTCAAACATATTTTCCTTTGTCTGTATATTTGACATAAAGAAAAAGATTGCTCAACGCTAACTTAGCTCCCAACTTGATTTGGGTTTTTTTTGTTTGTTTTTTTTAAAATATAGATTTATTTTTTGGCATGTTCCTTATTGCACGGGTTGTATTAGGACTATTTGCAGTTCATCTGCATTACTTTCCACACACAATGCTCCCTGTGAATTTCATGGCAAACATGAAGCAAGAAGTAGTTTACTTTAATGAATACCTTTTCTTAGCAGCCTCAGTTTTAGAAGTGGGTGGACAGTTCTAGCGAAACATTGCCAGCCATCCACAAAGTATTCCATACAGTTCTCTTCAGCCGTCTGTGTACCTTCTAGCTAGAAATACAAGCAACTGAAGTATAAAAATACCCTTTGGATTCTCTAGTGTTGTGGGTTACCACCAGTGCTATACCATAAGAACAGTAGGATTCACGGCCATATATTATGACTTTAACTTGTTTTGATTCTTAGTGAAGGCTGTGCGCGCTCGATCGCCACCGGATGTCACCTGATTCTGACAGCTGACACCAGGCACTCTGAGCAGGAGCGGTGCTATGCTTTACTAGCGATCAGATTGCAAAAAGTGAAAGTCCCATAGCAGGACAAAGTAAAAAACAAAAACTGTTAATATAGATTTTTTTTTTAATCACAAAATAATAAAAAAAATAAGAATATATTGTACCCATAAATAAAAATTTTAATGAAAAAGAAAAAAAGTACACATATTTGTTATCACCGCGTCCGGAACGACCCAACCTATAAAACTGTACCACTAATTAACCCCTTTAGTGAACACCACAAAAAACAATACTTTTTCATACCGCCGAACAAAAAGTGGATTAAAAGGCGATCAAAAAGATGAATGTAAATAAAAATGGTATAGCTGAAAACGTCATCTGATCCTGCAAAAAACAAGCAGCAATACAGCTCCATCAGTTGAAAAATAAAAAAAGTTATAGCTCTCAGAATAAAGTGTTGCAAAATTTTTTTTTTTCTGTAAAATAGTTTTGTGTAAAAGCGCCAAAACATTAGAAAAAGAGTTATAAACCTGGTATCGCTGTAATTGTACTGACCTGAAGACTAAAGCTACCTTATCAATTTTACCACTCGTGGAATGACATAAAGAAAAAAAAAAAAAAAAACAGTTCCTGAATTGCTGGTTTTGTTCATTCTGTCTCCCAAAAATCGGAACAGGAAGCGATAAAAAATTCTCATGTCTAGAAATGGTACCATTAAAAATGTCAACTCGTCCCGCACAAAACACGCCATCACATGTCTGTCGGCCGAAATACGGCGATGCAAAGACTAGGTTTTGCAACAAATAAGTGTCTTTTAGTTTGTGGAAGCAGCTAAACATAAAAACCCGATATTTATCTGGTATCGCTGTAATTGCACCAACTCGTTGAAGTATAGTCGCCTGATCTCTTGTACCGCACAAAGAACAGCGTAAAAGATAAACAAAAACAATTGTTCACATGCTGTTGATTTGTTCATTTTAGCTTCTAAAGATCGCAGTAAGGCTTTGCACACATCTATCCTGTGCCTTGCGCCGAGCGCTTGAACTGGGGTTTCCATGTAAATCTCTGAAATACGTGATTCAGACGGAAACCCTGGCGGAAGATTTTCTATAATGAGGCAGATGGATGCGTTGTGGACACTCTCTGGCCTATGATTCAGCTGGCTAAGTCTTTTTAGGCTTGAATAAAAACACTGTCTGCCACAGTTTTGTACACTTCTAAAAAGAAGGATATCACTGAACAGAAGTAACTTTGCTGGATCCTTTGGTGGTTTCATCTGAATACGTAGCGCACAGGATAAATGTGATCCCAAATGTTATGTAAAATGTTCCCAATAAAAGCTTCAACTCAATACACTAAAAAAGACCTCACTCAGGTAAGTCATCTGTCAATGGAAATATAGGGGCTTCCACGTTACTGATAACACAAAGGCTCTGGAAAAGCAAAATGGCTATGGCCCCCCCCAATAAATTCAACAAGTTATGCGCGCTCAAATCCAAATGCCCGTCTCCCTACTGAGCCACAGTGTTCCTAAAACCACATTTTGTGTCCACATGTTTGCCATTTCCGTAGCGATGAGAGCTCGACTAATTTATGGGTGTCTGTTTCCAGAAACATGAGCTGGGAGCAACGTACTGGTCACTACAACATATTGGTCACTACAACGGCCATTTGCAATTTTCACTCGGCAACATCCACTGCTGCTTGTTCCTGGAAAACACCCAAGGAGTCAAAATCATCGCTACACCTGTAGATAAATTCGCAAAGGGGTATAATTCCCAAAATGGGGTCACTTGAGGGGGATTCTGCTCTTCTAGCACTTAGGGGCTCTGTATATGGAGTCCACAAACTATTCTAGGAAAATCTGCACTCCAGGAGGCAAATAGCGCTTTGTCCATCCCTCCTGTGTCTCGCCGTATGGCTAAACAGTACTGTACAGCCATACATTGGATATTTCTACATTCAGCAGAAATTGTGGGACAAATTTTGGTGCCATTTTTACCCATTTTCCACTGTAAAATTGTAAAATCTCGGGTTAAAAAAAATTTTGGTGGTAAAAATGTATTTTTTTATTCACTGCCCAATGATATGAAATTCTGTGACCCACCTGTGGTGTAAGTATGAACACTGCACCCCTAGATGAATTCATTGAGAGGTATAGTTTGCAAAATGATTTCTCTTATGGGGGGGGTTGGCTGTTCTGGAATTTCAGGGGCTCTTCCAATGTGACATAACACCTTCCAACCAGTACAGCAAAATCTTGACTCCATTATGGCACTTCTTCCCTTGTGAGCTTTGCAGTGTGCGTCAAAAGTAGTTTTCTGGCGACATATGTGGTTTTAGCGTACTCAGGAGACATTGCACAGCAAATTTTAGGGTCAATTTTCTCCTGTTACACTTGTGAAAAATAAGATTTGGGCCTAAAATAACATTTTTGTGGGAAAAATTAGATTTTTTTTATTTTCATGCCTCTTAATGGTAAACTTCTGTGAAGCACCTTATAATAATAATAATAAAATAATAATAATCTTTATTTTTATATAGCGCTGACATATTCCACAGCGCTTTACAGTTTTCACACATTATCATTGCTGTCCCCATTGTGGCTCACAATCTAAATTCCCTATCAGTATGTCTTTTGGGGTTCAAGGTGCTCACCACACATCTAGATACATTATTTGAGGGTCTAGTTCCCAAAATGGGAACACTTGTGGGGGGGTTTCCACTGTTTAGGCACATCAAGGGCTACTCCAAATGCAATATGGCATCCTCTAAGGGTATGTTTCCACGGGGCGTATGGATTGAGTTTTTGCTGCGGATTGAATGTTGTGTACAGCCGCAGTGTCCAGTCCACAGCGTCCAGATGTTGCAGCATAGTGGAGGAGATTTTATGAAATCCCATCTCCACTATGCGTGCACAGCCGCATCCGGCGGCCCTGCGTAACTGGACATGTGGTGCTCTGTCTCCGCAAGATAAATACCACAGTCTGTGCATAGAATGCGGTGATTCAGTGAACACAGGCGGAATCACTGTGCGTACAATAGGGGGCAGCGCTTTGGGTGGAGCGGAGTATCTGCTGCGTCCAAAGCGCTGGATTTATGCACCGTGGAAACATACCCTAAATATTCCACCAAATTTTGCTTTCAAAAGTCAAATGGTGCTCCTTCTCTTCCGAGCACTGCCAAGCGCCCCACCAGTGGTTTCATACCATATATGGGGTATTGGTGTACTCAGGAGAAATTGCACAATATATTTTGGGGTCCTTTTTTTTTTTTTTTTTTTTGCCTGTTACCCTTGTGAAAATAAATTTTTTTTGGGTCTACAGTAAAAAATTTTGTGAAATAATGTTCATTTGTTTCCTTCCACATTCTAAGAATTGCTGTGAAGCACCCAAACGGTTAATAAACTTATTGAATGTGATTTTAAACACCTTGAAGGGTGCAGTTTTTAGGATAGTGTCACTTTTGGGTATTTTCTGTCTCTCAAAGTCCCTTCAAATGTGGTGTGGTCCCTAAAAAAAAAATAGTTTTTGTAAATTTTGTTGTAAAAATGAGAAATTATTGGTTACCTTTTAACCCTTATAACTTCCTAACAAAAAAGATTTTTAAAAAAATTGTGCTGATGTATAGTGGACATGTGGGAAATGTTATTAACTATTTTGTGTAACATATCTCTGATTTAAGGGCATAAAAATTAAATGTTTGAAAATGGCAACATTTTCAAAACTTTTGGCAAATGTCTGTTTTTCTCACAAATAAACGCAAGTCATATCGAAGAAATGTTACCTCTATATCATAAAGTACAATATGTCACGAAAAAACAGTCTAAGCATCAGTGGGATCCGTTGAAGTTTTCCAGAGTTATTACCTCATAAAGTGAAACTGTTAAGAATTGTAAAATTTGCCCTGATTATTAAGGTGAAAAACTGGCTTGGGGCTGAAGGGATTAATCTTGCTATACAAGAAGAAAAGCAAATACATCAACAATAGAATAGCTAATTATTTTTCAGAATTTCCTGCCCAATGCAAAAGTCAAATATTAATGCGCTATGTGGGTAAAACTACTGTGCCAAGTCCACACGACTTCCTAATCTTTCTCTGATACTGTGCATTACAGAGGTTGTCTTAACAAGCATTTAGGGCATGTGGATCACACCTCTGGGTCTCACAACTGCGTCCAGAATTGGGGGTACCCTTACCCCATGTTCCAGCCAGCATCCGACAACCAAGTATAGAGATGGTGGTGCATCTGCCTGCTCTCCATTCGTTGCTATGGGTGTTTCGAATATAGATGAGAGTATTTGCTCAGCGGTTTTTGGAGCTCCTATATTAATAAATGGAGAGACACAGTACATCTGCCACCACCTTTTCAATCACTGTTCGTCATACTCCATCCAGGAAGAATAGGAGGACCACCGTTCTGAAGATAGTTTTGGATCCCAGAGGTGACATCCACAAGTATCACATTCATTGAATATGTGTGGGCTATGCCATAAACATTTTGGCATAACCTCTTTGAGTCACTTAAATTAATTAAAAATGGCAGAGTTTTTTAAGCAAAAATATTACTCAAATCCTTTGAAAAAACTTTTCTCCTGAGGCGCACACCACCAATGAGATACCTCAAATTCATTGACTGGCATTCGCATTGTGTTCCTGCACACCCCTCAGTAAGGCTGGTGCATGAAATGCCAGTCTTAATGAATTGTGGCCTTGATGTTTGGCTGCACTCCATCAGCTGACTTGTTCAGGATTTTTTTTTAAAGTAACATATCTTCACTCTCAGTTAATTAGTAAGTGGATAGTAGATTATTACATTTAAGAATATATAGTATTATTCATTAGACTTAAAAAGTAATTTCAGTAGGTTTATAATCCCACATATGGGTCTGAAAACTCTAAACCGTCCTATCATTTAATTGGCCCCTTATTAAAATAATGTACTTTGGACAATCCTTTTTATCCTAATGCGTTTTGTGGTTTTAGTTTTAACATGAAAGGCAGCACTAAATACAAAACACATTAACCTTTTTCTGGTTCACCTTGCCTGCTTTATCTGCGTAGCGCATTGCTGACCCATTTCAGTGTGGATGTTAAATTAAATTGCAGAAAATTGCTGTAATACTTCATGATTATCCTGAGTTTTCAAGAAGTAACCATTTTTTATTTTTTAAAGACAGATGACTTGGGAACTTGAGAAAACAACAACCTTTTACCAGCCTTCCGAGACTGTATAACCATCAATAAAGCTGAAAATTGATGGTTCTACTGAAGTGAGATTTTTTTAATTCATTTATCAATAATCTAGACAACACCTGACTGATGTTATTACCCTTAAAAGCCCTGGGCAGCACCGCAATCATCCAATAGGGCAATTTGTATGTGTAAACAATAGCATTCTCTCATTTATAATGTGAGCCACGAAAATATAAACAGTCACTTCATCATAATTGAGGGATCATTCAGCCATAGAAATTGTCAATAGGGAGAAATGGAAATCTTGCTTGATGCAGAAATACAACAGGAAAATAAAGCGATATTTACAGAATAGTTATATTTTGTGTGCAATTTGTGTTAAGAGATGTGTTTATTAATGTCTGACACTTGTGGAGCTGCTGTTAGCTTGAAGTTTCCTTTTAGGCTGATGCCTAACTTATAAAACATATGTATTAACTGGTCTAGAGTTATACATGTAGCCCTTATGATAGATGTGACTTAGAATCTCTCAAGCCATAGTCTTTATTTAGCACTTTTTGTAAGGTCTTATTCAGACAATTGTTTTTCACTGGGTCCACAAATACAATCTGAGAGACTTGTCTCTGTTTGATCTGAGTCATGGATCAAAGTCACCCATGCAAGTCTATGGATCAGTGATAATAACACACATCACACAGATGTTGTGTGCTTTTCATTTTTAACAATGTAATGGTTAGTAAAAGCTTTGCAATTTCTTTTTTGGGAGGGAGATGGGGGGTGGCTCGGCAGCAAACAGTAGATAAAAGCAGTGTTTTATTGCTGCTCAGTATCCTCCTGATGGTGGAATCATGGACAATAATATTAGCTAATGTGAGAGACCTTTAGTTACTTAGAAGTTACCTTTGCTTCCTTTGTGACTTTCACAGACTATGATTTGCCTTATACTTGGAGTGAGCGTTGTGGTCAACCACTCCTGAGGAGGGTAATAATGGTCTTACAAATTTTTTTCCATTTGTACACAATCAGACTGTGAATTGGTAAAGTTCAAACTCTTGAGAGATGGTTTTGTTCATGCTTTGATATACTTCCATAAAGTGTTTTGGGATGTTTTATAGACTCCTGTTCTCTAAAGCAGGTTGTCCTGCTCACACTGTATTGTCATCCCATAGTTTCACCTTCTGCTATATTTAAAGGCTCACATGTGATATTGGATCATCTTTTTTTCGATAAAAAATGCCATTATCTATTTTTAAATTACTTTGCTTTTTTTGTTCTCTACTTGTGTGAAAATCTAATGTAGATTTAGGTAAAAATTATGCAGGAGCAAAAGAAAATTCTGAGAAGTTCACATTATTTCATGCACACTATAATAGCAAATGACAAAGCCTCTCTAAGTTAAAAAGAAAAGACCCTCGTAACAGTTTGTATAAGGCAATGGTCACACGTGCAGTACTTGGACAGTATTTTACATCAGTATTTGTAAGCCAAAACTAGGAGTGGAACAAAACTTTCTATAAGTGGAAATGATAATAGTGATAACCGTGTTAGAACAGTCAGTTTTGGATAAGAGAGCATCAAGAAAATATATTGCTGGGGGTTAACATAACATCAGGTGTTCCTCATTGACCCATCAGATGAAATTAGGGTTGCTTGGTACTATTGAAGTCAATAGTCTTTTTGTGTGTTGCACGGACAGTCCAGATCCTCCATATAGACAAGCTTTCTTTGTAGCTACTTTCCATTTGGGCTAATTAATAATGGCTCCTAATTTGTACAGGAGCGCCTTTTTTAATGCCCCAGTAGGTTATTAGAAAATGGATTTTGTGAACCAGTCGATGTCTTTAATTAATCTTAGCTACTGGTTTGTCTTTGCACAATGAGAGGAAAGTGCTCACACAGCTCGTCTTGATGTGCTGGTGTAATAGTGCAGTGGTTAAACATGTCTTTATCCAACAACCTCCGGGGGAATATCCTTCCTCTGTAAGGGAGGCCCAGAGCACCCAAGCAGAATGCATCTTTTTGTCACAAACACTATGCAAATTCCAGCAGAGCGCGGCTTGTCACTCCCTGGATTGTGATCAATTTCTTTGACTTTTGGCTTCACTTACAGATTTCTAAAGGTAAGTGCCGGAACGTGAACCTGTTTACTCTATCGATTGTGTTGCTGCTTTTTAAAAGTACAAGCTCAAATTTTGTGCTATCCGGATTATTGTGTTGTCGCCTTGGAGAAATGAGATCAGTGATCTATATCGCTCTGCCTTCCAGGCAGGTGAAGACTGTCACTTGCAACAGCTATTTGTAGAGTTTAAATGCTACTTATTCCCTGTGTAGAATCCTCTTCTAGGGTTTGGTAGAACACAGAAGAAAATGACTCACAGCTGATCATGCAAGTGCGGTAATCCAGACATACCTGCAGAAGTTTAGCTCTAGTGCTTATGATTTATTCCCATTCATTGGCCTCCTCTTTTTTTCTTTCATTAAAAAATTCTCATTACTCCCAAAGAGTGGAAGAAAAATGACAGTAATTTTGGATGAAGCCGCAAAATAGTGCTAAACAAATCAAAATACTAATGTGCTAGTCAACATTCCAGCACGGCTCACCGCTCATTAAAATAATGTATCTGTGAATGATACCTGTGTTTATCTTCAAACTTAATTGTCTGCTGTGTTCCATGGAGAATACTACAGAATTGATATTACAGATTTGCATTTATTTTCTGCCTTGCTGTAGACAGAGCAACAATACTGTTGTACGTGAGCTGCCAATTTTCTCATGCAAAGGCCACAGTTCTGTTTATATGTACCTCTTATGGAAATTGATTTCTGGGCTATAAATCAAAAAATGTCATCTATTGAATGTCCAGTTGTTGCAGGTGGATAAAATATGTTGAGATTTCTTGACGTCAGAAAGTTAAATCTATAAATTTTATTTATTTTTACATTTTTTTTAAGCACTGACCTCCATTTTTTTCTTTGTCAGAGCTAGCTATAGTGACTTTTTTCAGATTTATGTGACCTTTCTTTTTTCCCCTTCACTTGCCAATTGAAATGGCAGACTAAAATGATGAATGCCTGTGTGAGTATTGCGGTATTTTTACAAACTACATAGTAATGGCATGGATGTCAATATATGAACAGTATAGTTTTTCTTTAAGTTGTTAAATAAGTTGTTAAATTGAGTTTTCCAGTACTTCAGTGTATTGGTGTTTTAATGGGCCAATAACATCCAATTAGCTGGGGTCTAACACCCAGCACTCCACAGCCACCTCCCTGAAGGAGCTAAGGGGGTTTGAAAGGTTAGTAATAGTAATTGTTTCATATGACGTAGAATATATGAGTCATGAGAAATGACCGGAATAGAAAAAGCTGTTACAGAAAATATAAATATTGGAATATTTAGAGAACATATGGGGCTTCTTTCACACAATTTATTGTTTGAGTATTGTCCATGAAAAAAGCCGACAGCATATGGACCAGTGGATTTTTTTCTTTTTACATGGATTCAATTTGCACGTGAAAAAAAATCACTGCACACACTCTTCTTTTCTGTATTTCAAATGTGAGTCTCGTATTGAAGTCTATGGGTTTGTAAAAAAAAAAATTGTATTCCATAATAGACTGTATACTATCCACTTTCTATGGATACAATTGGGTCCAATATATATTTGGACAGACAACATTTATTTAATTTGGGTTCTAGACATTACCACAATGAATTTTAAACAAAACAATTCAGATGCAGTTGAGGTTGACTTTCAGCTTTCATTTGAGGGTTTCCATATTAAAATTGGATGAAGGATTTAGGAGTTTCAGCTCCTTAACATGTGCCACCCTGTTTTTAAAGGGGGCCAAAAGTAATTGGACAGATTAAATAATTGTAAATAAAATGTTCATTTCTAGTACTTGGTTGAAAACCCTTTGTTGGCAATGACTGCCTGAAGTCTTGAACTCATGGACATCACCAGACGCTGTGTTTCCTCCTTTTTGATGCTCTGCCAGGCCTTCACTGCCACTAATTTTTTAAATATTTAAATAAATAATTTTATTTTAAAAAATGACGTGAGGTCCCCCCAATTTTTGGCAACCAGTAAGGTAAAGCAGACAGCTGGGGGCTGTTATTCCCAGGCTGAGAAGGGCCCATGGATATTGGCCCCCCTCAGCCTTAAAATAGCAGCCGCAGCCGCCCAAAAAAGGCACATATATTAGATGCAGCAATTCTGGCTCTTAGCCCGGCTCTACCCACTTGCCCTGTGGCGGCGGTAAGTGGAATTCATATTTGTTGGGTTGATATCACCTTTTTATTGTCAGGTGACATCAAGCCCATGATTTAGTAATGGATAGGCTTCTATAAGACATCTATCCATTGCTGAACCTATAGTTATATCATAAATAAAGGCACAGCCAGAATAAAGTTTTTTATTTGGAAAAAAAACAGCTCACTTTTACTTTTTTATTTAAAAATAAAAACAGTTTTACTCCCCTAACACCCATTCCATTGAAGCCATGGTCTCCTGTAAACAAACGAAAAAACAAAACAAAATAAAAACAACCATATCCCTCACCTGACCGTCTTTCTGCTGCATGCCATAATCCATGTTAAGGATTAATAGTTTTCAACCTGGACGGTGCCAAGATGCGATCGTCCAGGCTGAAAGCCACTGAGGAATGAGCTGCTGCAAGCTTAGCATCAGTGACTAGTGGTGACATCGATGTTACCGCCGGTCCCTCAGGCTACATTTCCAGCTGGGCTCCTGAACTACTGACCTCTGTGAAATCACAGCTAGCACAGTAAGATAAAGCCTTACTGTGCAGCATTGAGTTCACTGCAGTTCACCTGGAGAAATTAGAAATTTCTCCCAGTGAACTCACCGCTGCACCATGAGACTTTCTTAGGGTATGTTCGCACTGTCAGTAAACGCTGTGGGTGTCCAGATGTTACAGCATAGTGGATTTCAAGTAATACCATGCACACTATGCATGCACTGATGCCCGGGTGTTATGAATGTGCTGGAGATGGTTTCTGAGCAGAGGCTCCCTCTGGTGGTTGCAGACAGTACTGAACCTCACAGCGAGGAATGGCAATCTGGGATCACAGACTGGAGTGATATAAGGGAGATTCCCTCCCATGATGGTCGGCGGTGATCAATTGTTCTTGTCTCAATTGTGGTTCCTGGTTCATTTGGAAGTTTGCTGAGTCTTGCCTGCATCTTCTGCTTTCAGATAAGTATTTTCTGCTTTTATTTTTGTGCTTGCTTTTTGCATAGTTCCCTGCACTTCTGTGGAGGTCAGCCGGGTCCCCTCCTGGGGGCCTGTGCTCCTCAGTTTATCTGAAGCCACTGTTATTTGTTCATTTGCTTTTTCTGTTTTTTCAGTGGCTGCGTCTTAGTTTTGTTACACCAGAGATCTGATTTAGGCGGTAGAGATCGTGTGATCTCAGGTGTTTTTGCAATCAGAAGAGTTGGTATTTTTTAGGGTTTTTTTTGGATTGCAGTGAGAATCCTTTCCTGTACTATTCTGTCTAGACAGATTGGGCCCCAACTTTTGCTCATTCTATTTTGTGTCTGTGTCCGTGCTTCTTCTTGTCTAACCGCCATTACATGTTTGGGGGCTTCCTATTTTCTTTGGGGATCTGCTCCGGGGCAGATGGCTTTCATCTTTCTGCCTTTAGGTGTAGTTATCTCTCAGGCTGTGAGAGGCGTCTAGGATCAACGTAGGAACGCTCCACGGCTACCTCTAGTTGTGTGGTTAGTTCAGGTTACTGCAGTCCAATAGGTTCCAGCCTCTCTGGTGTATTACTGTTTTTGCTTTTTCTCCTCAGCTACCTAAACATAACACCCGGGGCTCACCCGCTGAGACAGCCATGCGGTGCGTCTTTCCAGACCGCAGCATGTCTATCTTGCGTAGATGCGAGTCTCCGCAAGATAAATATCACCCGTACAATGTATTTGACTGTGGTTCCGCACAGTTCAATGAACACATGCAGAATCACCTGCGTTCAAAAGCCGGACGCGGTTTGGACGCAGCGGACATGTGCAACGTTCAAAGCGCTGCCTATTACTGACCTTGGGGACGTAACCTTACAAGCTCCTGTGCTATTGATTTTATGCAAAGTTTTTTGAAAGTACAGTTCCTTTTTCACCAAAAAGGCTGGTGTAATAAAATTTTACAAAACTCTTCAGGAATTGCTTCTTTTCTCTGGCGTATTCTCAGCATTTTGTTTTCCTGAAGTCTTCCTCCTAAAAAATATAATGTACACTTATACTAATGCCACCTGTACGTTGCTATAGGTAGTCAATAGCCAACCTATAAGAGATCCTGATGACTAGCAATATTGGCCAAACTAGAGTCTCCAACACATCCTTAAACAGCTGTTTTGCTCTTGTCTTTTTTTTTTTTTTAATTTGTACATGCAGACCAGGATACTTGTTGGGTGGTGAGAGGCTTTTGATTTTCTTGGGTGTGGTGGAAGGAGCATGTTAAAAGGAAACTGTTATTTCATCAGCGGCTATTAACTTTCAGGTATATGGTTAATTTGTAGAATAATAGCGTTACAATGCTGTTCAACCACTTTCCTATTGATACTATACAATAGCATTGTTGTGAATACTTTGTTGGAAACATAAAAAGTGTGGCAGATGTTTACTAAAATGTTGTAAGTCTGTTGAACACACTATTGCTTCTATCAGCTTTAATTATCGTATTTTTGTTCTGAGTCCTGTCTGAAGAAAAATGGACAGCACTCAGATCAATATTATTTTAATGAGGCCGTGCAGATTACCTTCCCCCCCCCCCTCTGAATCTGCGTGTGAAAAAAAAAATGGTAGCATGCACTAGTTTCTTCTGTAAATTGGATTCAAGTCTGTAGGTTTTTAATGATACCATTTTGGTGCAGATACAATCTTTTGATCGCCCATTATTGCATTTTAGTGCAATGTTGGAGCAACCAAAAAAATGTAATTTTGGCGTTTTGACTTTTTTTTTCTTGTTACCAGTTTATCGATCAGGTTAATTCTTTTTTTATATTGATAGATCCGACGATTGTGAACCCAGCAATACCAAATATGTGTGGGTTTTATTTTTTTTTATTGTTCTATTTTTAATATGGCATGATTTGAACTTTTATATTTTTTAAATTTTTTGTATATTTTTAAAACTTTTTTTTAAACTTTTGACATGTTTCAATATTCTCCACGGGAGACTAGAACTGCGATAACCCGATCAGCTCTGCTACACACAGGTGATGATCAGATCGCCTGCATGTAGCAGAATT
>JARQOD010000002.1:148254164-148297614 GCA_033576555.1 Oophaga sylvatica
TTCACACTTCCTACCTTCTCTACAGGGTCACCACGTTCACATATTTTCGGACAACCAAGTGACGGTGGCCTATATGAACCACCGGGGAGGGGACGAGATCCCGGACCTTGATGTAAAGAGGTGCCTAGTTCAGTACTTGGAGGCCACCAAGGGATATAGGAAGGAAGGTTCTCTCTTGGTGTGTTTTCAGGGGCCCAGAAAGGGACTCAAAGCGTCCAAGAGTACTCTGGCAAGGTGAATAAAGGATGCAATTTCCCTGACCTATTCTTCCAACGGGAATACATCCCGGAAGGTTTGAGAACCCATTCCTCTAGAGCTATTGCGACCACATGGGCTGAGAGATCTGAGGTATCAATAGAACAGATCTGTAAGGCGGCCACCTGGTCATCACCTTCAACCTTTTTTAGACACTATCGTCTAGATCTAGCCTCTGCGTCTGACTTGACCTTCGGGAGAAGGGTCCTTCAGGCTGTGGTCCCTCCCTAAGCTACCAATCTCTCTAATTCTCTCCGTGGTGCTGTCATGGGTGAGAGAGAAAATAGTAGTTACTTACCGTTAACGGTATTTCTCGAAGCCCATGACAGCACCCGCTTATTCCCCCCTATCACGTGTGCGGTGAGCACGCCTTTTACTGTTTGGAGAGTGTTTTTGTTTAGGCACCGTGTTACTTGATACTAAGCAATATTATAATGTTATGTATATATTTCTCTTGTGTAACTAACCTTGAGACCCTCTGATGCTCTGTAACCAACTGGGGGCGGAGGAGAGGTGCCGCCCTTTTATCTGTAGGTTCCTGTCACTGAAGGGCGGATCCCTCTCTCTCCGTGGTGCTGTCATGGGCTCCGAGAAATACCGTTAACGATAAGTAACTACTATTTTCTGGATCCTTAACTCCCCAGACAATTGTCCAGGCCAACGCCCCCAACATACACATTGGACAAATGGCTGAACCCATTGATACGCCAAAAGAACCTATATATTTAATAGGCGAAAGATCCGCAGTATCCATCTTAGATAATATAAAAATGGAAGTTATGGTGCCAGTGTGAACAGAACCTTCCAATATGGTTAGAGAGTAACAGAGAAAAAAAAATCAGCATGCACTGTATTTTCAATGACCTTCTTACCTTAATTTAAGTTCTTTAATGTCAGACATTCACAGCTGTAATTGTTCTCATTTCAGCAATGTTTTGAAGCTCCCCTGTACCTGGAAGCCTACTAGATTGATAATAGCCGTGGTCTTCTAGTCAAATATTATGCTGTAAAAATTAGCAGAGCATGCACAAGCGTTACGCTGCTGCTATCTGTATTTCTATCCAAAGTGGAAGCTCATTTCAGAATCTCCTCTTCTGGCTTATTTGTTGCTGAAGGCATCAGAACCCAGAATGGTTAAAGTTTCTATTAATTATACATTTACAACTGGAACACAACAGTAGTGGCTCTATCTAATCATTTGCATTTTTATTAGCCATAGTACTTAGTTTTGCTGGGATTTAGTCATTTAGTTTACAGCATGAGTTATTAACAGACAATAAAGAGTTTTCCTTTGAATATCATGATGTATGAATCCATTACTTATGCTAAATAAAATAAAAAATCAGCTTGTGAACGAGTGTTGGGTAGGAATATATGAAGTCTATGTATAAAGCTTGGTCCTATTCCAGCACTGTGACTTGACACGTAACATTGTCAGTCTTGATGCTGTAATATTGTTGTGTACAGCATGAACTTATAGCTCAGTCTGAAATATTTAATAGAGGAACTTGTAGGTTATTGCTGTATTTATCTAGCATTTTGCTGATAGGTTCACACTAATGTTCCTTACAGCCACAAGCAGGGATCTTCTGGGAATCTTGAAGTTTCCAAGTGCTGCTATAATTTCTCAAACATTGGTTTATGCCATAGGTAATCAGTGGTTTATATTCATGTTTCAACATCCCCATTAACAGCCCTATTTCATTCCACATCTGCATCTCGGCTTCTATCACTAACCACTTCTCTAGGCCTCTCACAGCTTTCAACCTCTGAGACACACAAGGATGGTAAAACGCTTGACCTGGTCTTTGTCCGCCTCTATTCAATCTCCCACCTAAATAACTCACCGCTTCCACTCTCTGACCACAACATTCTCTCCGTCATCCTCACAAAACCTCGACCACCCCAGTGCACTCCTACCTACCACACATTCAGAAATCTACAAGCCATTAACCCTCAGACACTTTCAGACTCCCTACACTCATTGCTGTCCCCAATCTCCTCTTTTTCTTGTCCTAATCTGGCAGTTCAGCACTACAATTACACTCTTAGAAGCACCCTTGACCAAGTAGCACCGCTCACCCTCAGAACCGCCAAACACACAGTAAAACAGCCCTGGCTCACATTGCAAACTCGACTTCTTCAGCGTTGCTCTAGGAGTGCTGAACGCCTCTGGAGAAAAACCCGCACACCAGAAGACTTCATCCACTTTAAATTCATGTTAAGAACTTATAATGCTGCCCTTCACCTCGCCAAACAGACCTACTTCACCACCCTGATCTCCTCACTAGCCAACAACCCCAAGAAACTTCTTGACACTTTTCACTCCCTCCTCAGGCCAAAAGCACAAGCCCCTATCACAGACATTTGTGCTGACGACCTGGCCTCCCACTTTATAGAAAAAATAGATACTATCCGTCAGGAAATCTGCTCTCAACCACCAAGTGCTGTGACTCCCATCCCACCCTGCATTTCCCCTGGCTCACTTTCCACATTTGATCCCATCACAGAAGAAGAAGTCTCCAGACTCCTCTCTTCCTCTCGTCCGACTACATGCACTACTGACCCCATTCCCTCACATCTCCTCCAGTCTCTCTCTCCCGTTGTCACAACTCGCCTAACTACACTCTTTAATCTCTCACTCTCCTCTGGCATTTTCCCATCTTCCTTCAAACACTCCATCATTACTCCACTACTAAAGAAACCCACTCTCGACCCTTCCTGCACAAACAACTACAGACCGGTCTCCAATCTGCCCTTCATCTCTAAACTTTTGGAGCGCCTAGTCTACTCCCTCCTCACCCGTTACCTCTCCACTTACTCCCTTCTAGACCCTTCACAGTTCGGCTTCCGCCCCCTACATTCGACTGAAACTGCACTCATCAAAGTGACCAATGACCTTCTGACAGCAAAACGTAACGGCGACCACTCTCTGCTCATTCTTCTCGACCTTTCTGCAGCTTTCGACACAGTTGACCACTGTCTCCTACTGTCTAGGCTCCAGTCACTAGGTATTAAGGACACTGTTCTCTCCTGGTTTCCTATCTTTCTGATCGCTCCTTCAGTGTTTCGTTCTCTGGCTCCACGTCATCTCCTCTTCCTCTCACTGTCGGTGTACCCCAGGGCTCAGTCCTTGGCCCCCTTCTCTTCTCTCTCTACACAGCCCCAATTGGACAGACCATCAGCAGATTTGGCTTTCAGTACCATCTTTATGCTAATGACACACAACTATACATATCATCCCCCGACCTTACCCCCGCTGTTCTACAGAACGCCACCGACTGTCTGTCCGCAGTCTCCAACATCATGTCCGCTCTCTATCTGAAACTTAACCTCTCCAAAACTGAACTCCTTCTTCTCCCGCTGTCTACTAACCTCCCTAAATCTGACATTTCCCTCACCGTGGGCGGCACCATAATAACAACCCGGCAGCAGGCTCGCTGTCTGGGTGTTATGTTTGACACCAATCTCTCCTTCACCTCCAATATACAATCTCTTGCCCGCTCTTGCCGCCTACACCTAAAGAACATCTCTAGAATCCGCCCTTTTCTCACCATGGAAACAACAAAAACCCTCACTTTTGCATTGATCCACTCCCGCCTGGACTACTGCAACGCTCTATTACTTGGCCTCCCCATTACTCGACTATCCCCTCTCCAGTCCGTCCTTAATGCAGCAGCCAGGGTCATCCATCTGGCTAATCGGTACTCGGACACGTCTGCTCTTCGCCAGTCTTACACTGGCTGCCCATTCATTATAGGATCCAATTCAAAGTACTGGTTCTCACCCACAAAGCTCTCCACAGTGCAGCACCCCCCTACATCTCCTCCCTCATTTCTACCTATCGGCCAAACCGACTGCTGCGCTCTGCAAACGACTTTCGACTAACCTCTGCACTAATCCGTACCTCCCACTCCCGACTCCAAGACTTCTCCCTCGCTGCGCCAATCCTCTGGAATGCTCTACCCCAAGAAATTAGGACTATCCACAATTTGCATGGTTTCAGGCGCTCCCTCAAAACACATTTGTTCAGAGCGGCCTATCACATTCACTAATCAAAGTCATTCTATGTGTAAGTGTGTATGTGTAGCCCATTCACTATCTCCATCCATCCCTCACTCCCTCAAGATGGCTGGACCATCATTGTAAATGCACCATTGTATATACACACCTGTACTTTGTATCTCCCCCACCTCATTATAGATTGTAAGCTCTCACGAGCAGGGGCGGCTTATTTTGCTTTAATTATTGTATTGTTAACGTTGTTACTTATGACTTGGGTTTTGAAACTGTTAAACTGTAAGGCGCTGCAGAATATGTTGGCGCTATATAAATAAAGATATATTATTATTATTATTATGTTTTTAATGCTTGGGAAATTATTTGTAGTTTTTTTTACAGTAGGAAACAGTTGAGATAACATTTCTATTCGCATAACTGACAAAACTAGACAATATATAGGCGGGGTATGCTATATGGAGCAATTCTAACTCTAAACAGGCATACATCAATTTGAGAACTCAATTTCCAAATGTGGCAGAGACGTTATATATCGGGTGGGCAATTAATTTTCCCAAAGGCACACATGACAGACCGTAACTTTTGAAGAGGGCCGAACCAATAGGCAGAAATTAGTTCTGCTCCATATTAATATTAATTGTAATTATTTTTTATTTATATTAATTGTCACTTAATATTGAGCAGAATTAACATCATCCTATACACTGTATGATCCCAAACACAGTCCCCTTATATATCATAAGAGCGCACACACAGCTACCTACATACAGTATGAGCTCCCACATAGCCCTTGTATATACAGTATGAACCCCCTGGGTAGTGAGCTCCCAAATAGCCCCTCTTTATACAGTGTGAGTTGCCACACAGACCCCTGTAATACAGTATGAGCCCCCACACAGCCCTTATATACAGAGTGAGCCCCCACACAGCCTCCTATACAGTGAGCCCCCGTACAGCCTCTCAAAACCATGAGCCTCCACATAATATCTTATGTACAGCATGAGCCCTCACAACCTTCCATGTACTGTATGAGCCCCCACATAGCCCCTTGTAATCTGTATGGCCCCCACATAGCCCGCTGTATTCTGTATGAGTCCCACATAGCCCCCAATGTACAGTATGAGATCCCATCTACAGTATGAGCCACCACGTAGTCCCCTAAGCAAAGTATGAGCCCCCATGTATCCTAAATACTGTATGAGCCCCCACATAGTCCGCTGTATACTTTGAGCCCTTACATAGCCCACTATGTACAGAATGAGCCCCATTTACTCTCCTAAATACAGTTTGAGCTCCTACATAGCCCTCTATATACAGTATGAGTCACCACATAACCTATACATAGTATGAGCCCCCGCATAGCTTCCTAAATACAGTACAAACCTCTACATAGCTTCATATATATTATATTCATGCACATATGCTATGCAAATCTGAAAACAAAAAACACATACTCTCCTTGCTCCTGTACCCCCAGCGCTCATGCTCCGGTCTCCGGCGCACTGGGTTTCCACACAGCTGATGCGATGAAAGTGATGTGATTACATCAGCTGGCTCAGTCACACATGCTGATTGGTGGAAGAAGGAGCTGACTGCTCTGTCCCCCACCAATATATTCACCGCTGTCTGTATCCCGAGGAAGCGGACGGAAGACTGGTGAGGGAATGGTGTGGCCGATGGTCCACTGTTTCAACCCTTCAATGTCTTGGTCCGCGGGCCGGATGTGGCACCTGCTGCATTTTACCCAGCTCTGCTATTTATGTTCTACTACGGGTCTTAAAGGAGGGGGGGGGGTTTCAAAGATTAAACAATGTTTCCCCAAAGGTAGAATGTTTTTTAATCCTTGAGTTATCTTCCATCCCTTCCAGTATCAGAACTGATGTTCTGTTCTTCCAATAACTGACTGCTAGTCAGATACTGGCCTCTGCAGTGAAGCTGTACAGTATGTGATCTGGCCATTGATTAGGTACAGGTATCTGGTGCTTATTGGACAGGACATCACATCTGATAACAGCAGTGACCTTCTGAGCAGCCATGCTGGAGCATCAGGGGGTTCATGGGGTTAGTATGTTATAACATTGACTTTGTTAAATATAATTTTGCATAATTCCAGAAAAAAACCTTTAACCACTGAAGTGAGTTGTGTGTATTTTAATTTTATATGGTTTTCCAAGGGTTTGGCCCACAAAGCTCATTTATCGCTGATACTCGGTGCTTGGCTGTTCTGCAACAAGGTCTGCAATATTTGTTGCAGTTTGTACTATTGAGAATTTCTTTGAAAATTACTGATTATATCTGTCCATGCAGTATCGGTTTAATGGAGATATGACCTAAATCAGGTGTGCCCATCTAGTGGCCCAGGGCCACTTACTGCCTTTGAATGACATTTTGTGAGGCCCCCCCCCAACTATTTGGACAGAAAAATGCTTGTCTGGCAACTTAAGTATATGTGGGCAGCCACACAGAGAAGAGTAATGGCAAGAAGCTGATGAGACAGAAGACAATAACGCTTTAATTTTTAGTGCAGCCCCTGGATTTATTCAGTATGACAATGTGGCGATGAGACCAAAAACGGTTGTGCCCCTCTGCCCTAAATGTTCTTGGATATACATAAGTCCAAATTCAAACATCCATTTATCATGGCCAAAGTACGGACCGCAATGCACAGACTGGTCATGGGTCTCCTGACCTGAACTTGACAGCCCCCTATAATGCTATGAGGCTGTCTAGTTAGGAAACCCGTGGCCAGTCCATGCATTGTGGTCCGCTATTGGACCGTCATGCATGGATATCTGAATTCAGCCTCAAAGTTTGACACATCAGTTTAGTCACCAGTAAAATAACATACCAAGTAAAAGCCAAGTAGCTTAAGTAATGGCTCTATTTTGAAGGTTTTGGGTTAAAATATTACATTGTCTAGTTAAATACTTGAATCCTGATTACTTAAATGATGGTTGTTCAGTGGCAAAAGCACTCAATACATAAGAGTACAATTAAAAATCTCAAAAGGCAAAAACAGCAAGAGCTTTTACCTGTTAATGTTGGCTCAATAAACTGACAATAAGTGAATCTAGATAGAATAGCTTAGACTATATACATCATATATTGTTTATACATTTCTAGATGTATTTTTCTAGAACAGCTCATTGCTGGTTTCTCACAGTACGGCAAGGAAACCACATACAATACAGCAAGACTTATGCAAGTTCTGTAACCGGAGAAACAGAAGTATCCTGCCTCGAGTAGCTTAGTTTAATTAGGTAGGAAACAAATTGAAACAGTAGGTGTTAATTTAATCTAAAGCTTTAAAATGGGCATGCTTGTATTTCAATATTAGTAGCATCTATTTATGCTGATGGAAATCAACGATACAATATCCATTTGTAGGATGAACTGTATGTACAAGTGCATAAAAATATAATTTTCTTGATAATCTGCAAAATAGTTCACGTTGTTCATTTACAACAGTTATAAATTTTATAATATAAAATAATCCCTAGATTTGGAAATAACATAGCAAGAAATTGTCCCTGTGATATACTGTAGACCCGTATATTACAGTGTTCAACTGAATCAGGTAGCGTCCCTAGGTTAAATAAATTTGTAATTGTATTTTTTGGTGTCTTTTGTTGTATTGTATACGGTATTTAGTTAACATGTTTTTTGATAGAAAAAATTCGAAAGCCATCACTGTGACCATAATAGGGACAGTCCTTACCCTAATATTAAAAACCTTAACGTTTGTCAAGTGATGTACATGTGGATAAGGGCTGAGGGACTGGGACCAACTGGTGGATGCATGGCCGAGGGAAACCACTTAAATGATGCACAGCTCAATACAAAGGCAGGCCCACACCTTTATATGCATATGATGCAATCAGACAGAAAAGAACCAAAGTTATGAACTGGGATATAAGCCACAAAAAATAAAAAAATAAAGACAGAAACATAATAAAATACCCTGCAGTAAATAAATAAATAGCATAGTGCATGAAAATATATGGTATTTGGTTAAACTGAGGCCTTGATACAAATTTATTACGTAGCTTTGAGTGCAATATACATGTTCCAGTGATAAACTCCTACTAATATTGAACACCATACAATCGTAAGTATAAAATAAATACTTTATTATGATAAAACAGGCAACAAAACATTCATTAAAAACCAAGATAGTATAGCATAGATGGCACATCCACACAAACCTAAGCTGCAAACTGTATGGATAAGTAGTAATACACATGTGGTCAAAATTGTTGGTACCCCTAGTATAATGACAGAAAAACCCATAATGGTGACAGAAATAACTTGAATCTGACAAAAGTAATAATAAATCAAAAATCTATGAAAATGAACAAATGAAAGTCAGACATTGCTTTTCAACCATGCTTCCACAGAATTTAAAAAAAAAATAAAACTCATGAAATAGGCCAGGACAGAAATGATAGTACCCTTAATTTAATGTTTTGTTGCAGAACCTTTAGAGTCAATCACTGCAATCAAATGATTCCTATAACTTGGAATGAAATTTCTGCACCTCTTGACACAGGTATTTTGACCCACTCCTCAAGAGCAAACTTCTCAAGTTGTCTTTTGTTTGAAGGTTGCCTTTTCCTGACGGCGTGTTTCATCTCTTTTCAAAGATGCTCAATAGGATTTAGGTCAGGGCTCATAGAAGCCACTACAGAATAGGCCAATGTTTTCCTCTTAGCCATTCTTGGATGTTTTTAGCTGTGTTCTTTGGGTCATTATCCTTTTGCAAGACCCATGACCTGCGACTGAGACCAAACTTTCCGACACTGGGCAGCACATTTCTCTATAGAATCCCTTGATAGTCTTGAGATTTCATTGTATCCTGCACAGATTCTAGACACCCTGTGCCAGATGCAGCAAAGCAGCCCCAGAACATAACAGAGCCTCCTCCTCCTAGTTTGCAAATTCCAGTCTGGCTTTATTTATTTATTTTTTTTCAACAATTGTGTCCTCCTTAGTCGTCTCCCATGAAGTCCACTTTGGCTCATACAACGACGGATGGTGCGATCTGACACTGATGTTCCTTGAGCTTGAAGTTCACCTTTAATCTGTTTAGATGTTTTTCTGGGCTCTTTTGTTACCATTTATATTATCCGTCTCTTTGATTTGTCATCAATTTTCCTCCTGCGGCCACGTCCAGGGAGGTTGGCTACAGTCCCATGGAGCTTAAATTTCTGAATAATATGTGCAACTGTAGTCACAGGAACATCAAGCTGTTTGGAGATGGTCATATAACATTTACCTTTAACATGTTTTTCTATAATTTTCTTTCTAATCTCTTGAGACAACTCTTTCCTTTGCTTCCTCTGGTCCATGTTGAGTGTGATACACACCATGTCACCAAACAGCACAGTGACTATCTGTAGCCCTCTATACAGGCCCACTCACTGATTCCAAGATTGTAGACACCTGTGATGCTAATTAGGGGACACACCTTGATTTAACATGTCTCTTTTGTCACATTATTTTCAGGGGTACCATCATTTCTGTCCAGGCCTATTTTATGAATTTTATTTTTTTTTAAATTTTGTGGAAGCATGGTTGAAAAGCAATGTCTGACTTTCATTTGTTCATTTTCATAGATTTTTGATTTATTATTACTTTTGTCAGATTCAAGTTATTTCTGTGACCATTGTGAGTTTTTCTGTCATTAAACGAGGTGTACACATAGTAAATGAATGCTTAATCTACACTGATAGGTATAATAGAGCAGTGTAAAGTAAAAGTAAGCAAGTAAAAGTAGGGAGTATATAAAAATGACCTGAATATATACACTGAGTAGCCAGTAAGCATAGAAAAGCATGCACAACGTAAATGCAAGCCATGAGTTGGAACACAAAGTGAGCCACAAACAACATAGCAACATAGTGATTAAGATATTACTATACACTGACAGGGCGGTGTGAAGTAAA
The DNA here is from genome assembly GCA_033576555.1 of Oophaga sylvatica. Taxonomy (NCBI): domain Eukaryota; kingdom Metazoa; phylum Chordata; class Amphibia; order Anura; family Dendrobatidae; genus Oophaga; species Oophaga sylvatica. Next base: position 148,264,385 of record JARQOD010000002.1, read on the forward strand.
ACTTAGAAAAGAGCATGTGGCCCATAGTATACACCAGCAAGCATGAGGAGCAATGCACAAAGGTAAATACTCCACACAAATGCAGCACAACCCAAATAAATGTTTCGCCCACAGCTTCCTCATGGGGAATTATTTTGCAAAATGAACTACCATAAATGAATTGTCTGCCTTTTTATTCTTGAGACAGCAATGTCACTTGAAAATTTAATTTCTTTCAAGACTTCAACTTTTTTTTTCAGTTTCTCTACAAACAGTGGCAATAGATCACAGCGTGAATAACAGGAAGAGAACCTCGTACATGTCATGTGAAAACCGCACTTTAGCATTAGTCTTTGATAAAAAAAAATTTGTACAATTCCCAACATATGACCTATATTTATGCTTTTGATTGAAATTTTTGTATTTTTAAGAGCGCTGGGTAATGCTGGAGGGGAGATTTTACTCATCACTGGTTGTGGGTTTTCCTTACAATCATGGCAGTTTGGCCATTTTAAATCCTTTGATGTGTATTAATTTTCTAATTTTGGGGTTCTGTTCACTTAGTGTAAAAAAAAAAAAATATTTGTAAAGGTGTTGTCTCTCTAAAGCCTCTTTCACACATCCGTCTTTTTGTATCAGGCATGATCCGGCGTGTTGGTAAAAAAACGGATCCGGTACCAGATGCGTTTTTTTACCATTGACTTTCATTAGTGCCGGATCGCGCCTGATGTCATTGCGTTGTATCCGTTTTTGTCCGGATCCGGCGGAAATGTACATTCCGGCGGCCGGACAAAACGGAGCATGTAACGTTTTTTTTTTTTTGCCAGAGCCGCCTGATAGTGCCTGAAGCGGCGCATCAGGTGGCCGGAAACAATAGAAGTCAATGGAACCGGATCAGACTTTTGTGCAATCCGGCAAAAGTCTGATCCGGATTCTGGAAATCAGGGACTACTACTACTACTACATTTTCCAGTGTCTCCGGGCATCCAAAACCCTCTTTTTCTGGGTTCAAAAGTTCAGGTCGGATCCAGCAAAAAACCGGATCCGTTGCATCAGGTTTTTTTTGTTTCAGCGCCGGATCCGTCCTTTCAGGTGTTCGACGGATCATGCCTGATACAAAAAGACGGATGTGTGAAAGAGGCCTAAGACTATTTGGGCATATAATCATTTTGGAGGTAATCCTCACAGGACCCTCCTCAGAGCCAGAAACGTCCATCCGTGTGCTGCATAAGGCCTCTTTCACACTTCAGTCATGCGACGTCAGTCAAAATCCGTCAAAATGTGAAAAAAATGGATCCGCCATTTTTTTTGGGCGGATCCGTTTTTTTCCCATTGACTTGCATTAGTGACAGGATTTTGACAGATGGTCGTCCGTTAGGTCTGTTTTTTGACGGATCCGCCAAAAAATTGGCGTCCGTCATTTCAAAAAAACGTCCAATGCTACGTAATGGCCGCCTATGGGCTGCAGATCCGCTGGCATCCGTTTTTGAAGGAATCCGCCCGCGGATCCGTCGCCTCCATAGAAAATCATTGAAAATGCTGCCAAAACTGTCCGGGGTCTCTCTCTCTCTCTTCCTCTCCCCCTCTCCCCTCCCCTCTCTCTCTCTCTCTCTCCCCCCTCGGTCCAGACTTACATTTCCGGAACAAAAATTTCATAATTTCTGGGTCAAAACTTCTTGGCGAATCCGTCAGAAAACTGATCCGTTTTACATCCGTTTTTACACTTTTCTGATGGATCCGCCATTTTCACACTTGGGCGGACGTCACACAACTGAAGTGTGAAAGAGGCCTGAGTGACACTTTGAATGGCCGCCATACAGTACTACATTTCTGCAAATGAAAGCTATAAGCCTCCTTGATCACCGGGTGTCTGACGGAGCCACTGAGCCTCAGATTGCAGGAGCCACTTCTCTAATTAGAGGCTGCAGCTACTTCACAGTTATTGCATTTGCTTTAATTAAGCGGAGTTGCAGTTGGTTAGGAGAGCAAGTATCCATGAGAATGCCAAGAAACCTTGTCCCAAGAGTTATCAGATGCCCTGAGGTTGGAGCCTTTGTGACCATAATCTAACTTCAGCTTTTTTGCCTGCAAATTCTCCATATATAAATGTTGCAATCCACTACATATTATGTGACACGTTCTCAGAGATGATATTAATACCTACGTTTTCTTCTAGCATCATATGACACAAATCCAGTAAATGCTTTTTCTCTGAAATACTTGTCAATCCCTGAATTAACCACGTCAGCATATGACTGTAAAAGATGCAATTTCTAGAAGCATATTCTGAGAAAGAAAAAGGAATATACCGTACTTATTTTCTTAAATACTTTCTGTATGAAAGACCTATAAAAAAAAATTTTTTCTTGCACACACAATTTTGTGGACTAATTTTTCTGCTATGTAGCACATCCCCAGATTGCTCTGTAATATCACACATGGTTGGCTAAAACTTAACAGACCAAATCATCTTCTTCACAGCATCAATCCCTCGAGGCACCTTTATATTTTTAAATATATTCTTTTTACAGCAGCTTGAGCAACACTTTATTACTGGGACCTGAATAATTATTTCTGCTTGCCTGCTTGTTAAGTTGGTTACAAGTGTGCAGGTATTATGTGTTACACATATCCCTTGGGGTTAAACAAGCGCTGCCCAAAACCGGAGCTGCTTGCCGTCTGCGGGAAGCCTCCCTTGGTCTGGAACATAAATCATGCTTCAAAATTTGCAGTGAAATGTGTTTTTCTATCGACTTTATTAGAATTTGTTATTCACTCTTATCTACACTGTTGTAGAAGCACAAATGTGTCAGCTGTTCCTTAAATCGCCATGTTCTGCCCCATTGTATCCATGTCACACAAAGTCCTTGTATTAGTCCGATTCCCCTATCTCATTTTGAATTAAAGGGAATCGGTCACCCCCTGCGATGCTTTTAAGCTATTGCTATGGGCATGCAGGTGGTAGAATTGTTAAAATAGTCCTACCTGTATGCCTCATAGCTGTGGTCTTGTTGCTGAGAAACAGAGTTTTAATGTTTTATGTTAACTAGTTGTTGGCTTCAGGGTGTGTGGTGCTTGGAAGAAAACTCTGCCTCCGGTGATCATTTGCATACCATCCCCCTCCCATGCACGTCTCAGTGCCATGTGACGTGCAGTTGTGCCGCTGGAATCTCGCGCCTGCACTCGCACGATTATGTGTACATGTTCCGCCCTGCTATAGGCATTGGCTTCATTGTTCTGATCCACAGGCGCCAGCGAGTCACCGCCCTTATAAGGGCAGAAAATGTTCACATAATCACGAGAGAGCAGGGCGCAGGCGTGAGATTCCAAGACATATTCTACATAGTTACTACAGACTTGAACCACAAGCCTGGACAGCTGAGTTAATGAAATTGGTGCCTTTTGCTCCATCCCTTGTCATGACTTGCATACAAAACGCCAGTATTGATGATTTATGGCATTATAAATCGGATGAGTACTGTCATATTTAACACTCGGACCAATGTTATTCAGTGTGTCAGACTGCACTTTCACTCTGAAATCAGATGAGTGCAAGAAAAAAAATAGGATTCCACACATAGCCACAGTATAGCATGCCATTTTTACAGATACATTACAATTCTGTATCTTAGGAAATTTTACATGTTAATATCTGCTGAGTAAAGAAAAACAGATTGCACATGGATGACAAGTGATTACTTCAAAGTGTGTCTGTGAGTTATCCGTCTGGGAAGTACGGTGGCTCAGTGGTTAGCACTGTTTCTTTGCAGCTATGGGGTCTTGGGCTCAAATCCCACAAAAGGACAATATCTGCAAGGAGTTTGTTCTCCCCGTGTTTGTGTGGGTTTCCTCCTGGTTCTTCGGTTTCCTCCCACACTCCAAAGACGTACGGGTAGGGATCTAGATTGTGAGCCCCAATGGGGACAGCGATGATAATATCTGTAAATCACCATGGAATATGATGGCACTGTATCAGCAAAGCATAATAAATAATGAAGAGAAGAAAGATACTGATTTCTCCAGGATATGTTAAGGTACTGCCACACTAAACAATCCGCTAGCGATCACGATAACGACGCATACTAATGCGATCGCTAGCGGGATTGTTTCTATATCGCTAAGTGCGGCCACATTTAGCGATATAGTTAACGACGCTATCGCCGTTAGCGATCTTCTTAACGACTTTAGCGGTACAAAAGTATCGCTAAATCGCTAAGAAAAGGTGCCACACAGCGATAAGATACTTACCCAGCGGGGGCGCCAGCGATGAAATAGGGTCCGGAGCGATTCCAGCGACGAGTGAGATCACAGCAGGAAGCTCGTCGCTGGAAGCTGCCGCACTGAACAATATCGCTAACGGGATCGCTAAATAGTGACGTTTTTTAGCGATCCCGTTAGCGATATTGTTTAGTGTGGCATACCCTTTAGAGTTTCTTATCTTCATTAGTACTATTGATTTCAGTTTAAAAAAAAAATATATATATTATATATGTCTTTTACAATTGACCGCCATAAACACGATGTAAAAGGGACTTCATGCTCAGTGGAGTGTGCATTCTTATATCGGCAGGGAGAGCAAATGAAGCCACTGCCATACGCTTTCTGACAGTGGTTTACATCCTGCGGCAGCGAGTTCTTCAACTTGCCCGGTCTTCCTGACCCTCAGCATCTGCCATTTAGGGGCAGATAATTAGCCCATATACACATTAGATCATAAATGGTGGCTTAGGTGACTTTGATTGTATTTCTGACTTGTGTATGAACTCTCGATCTGACAAACTAATTAGAATATCTTTTTGTGTTCCAGCACTAATTAAACAGCTAAGAGAAAAGTCAGAGATTTGAATAAAACCTCTTCAGGCCGTTGTGTCTCGGGGTGAACTGTAAAGCACATTTGCTTGTTAAGTATCTCATCTCTTGCCATTCCTTTCTTGCTGTTTTAGCTCGTGCTCTCAGCTATGTTTATTATGGAAGTCACAAAGAATAATCAGCAGCTATCAAATCATACCCAGGTCCAAGAACTGGAATCGGTCACAGGATTTTGCCACCTAATCTGAGAGCAGCATAGTTTAGAGACAGAGATCCTGATTCCAGTGAGGTCACTTACTTGGCTGCTTAATGTAGTTTTGATAACATCACAATTTTGTCAGCAAGGTATGATCACTAGAGGACTAGTTAACCTTCTAGCAGTTAGTCCTCCATATTCAAGAGTTCTGTATAACCACACCCCCACCTCTGATTGGCAGCTTACTGCCTACGCACAGTGTACACAGAAAGCCACCAATCAGTGGTGGGGTTATACAGAGCTCAGCATTCAGTGAACTGGTAGCTCTGCAGTGGTGATTTTCTAGTTAAGTGTCAATCTAGTTAAGTCCTGAAGCAGAGACAAACGAGGAGACCGGGACTGTTCCCAACTGCAGCACCACGCACTTGATTGGAATGACGAGCTAATAAATTAGACCAGGGGCATTTTCTCATACAGTTTTGCAGTGGTTTAGTTGTGTAAATTGGGCTAATGGACTACTTTTAAGAAATATTCTTGGTCCATGTTCACATCTCGACTTATCCCTCCCCTAACCCCGCCCCTCATAAAAAATGCACATTCATATATTAAATACACCTCTTGTCGGTCATAGACTGACCTAGTAGGGTCCTCCATTCAATGAATATTATGTAGACTTTCCATGAATGCACTAATAGGCAGAGTCCTTTGGATTTTCTATTGTCTAGCAATAGTCAATCTTCTAGGTTATGAAAAATGCCTGAGTAGGTTTTTTTAGCATTCGTTATAGGTCCAGGAATTAGGGTGCATGATTAGTGTAAAGTGTAAACAGTCTGCTGATCACTAGATGAAGAAGCAAAGTACTTGTTAGGTGAATTAAGCTTTGTTTGCTTCAAAGTTCAACGTTTCCTGGAGTTGTCCGGTGTTTACAGGACCTTTTTTGCCAAAAAATGTCATCCTATGTGCACCGAATAATCTATTATTGATAATTCTGTGTGCATGGTAAATGCAGACTCGATAGCATATTAAATGACTGCCGATTGCTGCTCATTTCTCCCCTCCAGTCAGGCCGTGTAAATGCTAAGAAAACTCTCCAGAAAATTTGTCACCAGATACAGATGTGTGTCCACTTAAACCAGCCCTCCAATGAAACGTTTGTGTATATGGAATGTATGTGCCATACTATACTTCTATGATTTCCAGCCCTTCTCTGGTTCTTTTCTAATTTGACAGCTATTCTGACTCTGGACTCACTGCTCTCTGTCCAGAGTCACCAGCAGTGATTTTATTTTAGGAATAACATTTATTTTTAGATTAATTAAAATATCCAGTATGCGTATTTCAATTTTTGAATGAAAAATGTTTGATTCCTATGCTGTAGAGTAAGCAGTCCACTTGCTATCATTGTCTTTTAAAAAGATCTACTTTTCTTTGAAAAGTAAACCTTACCTTATTAAACCTGACAAGGCACACCGGTAAAGTGAAAACCATTTCTGGTGACTACCTCTTGAAGCTCATCAAGAGAATGCCAAGAGTGTGCAAAGCAGTCATCAAAGCAAAAGGTTGCTACTTTGAAGAACTTAGAATATAAGACATATTTTCATTTGTTTCACACTTTTTTGTTAAGTATATAATTCCACATGTGTTAGTTTTGATGCCTTCAGTGTGAATGTACAATTTTCATAGTCATGAAAATGTAGAAAAAAATTTAAATGAGAAGGCGTGTCCAAACTTTTGGTCTGTACTGTATATATTGTAATTACGTTTTTTGTTATGCACAAGTTTATTATCTTTGTGTGTATTGTAACAACACAAAAAAAACAGAGGAAGAAAGGCAAATTGGACATAATTTCACATTAAACTCTAAAAATTAGCCGTACAAAATTGTTGGCACCCTCAACTTTATATTTGGTTGCACACCCTTAGCAATAAATAAACTGCAAATAATCGTTTCCAGTAACCATCAATAAGCTTTTTGCACCTCTCAACTGGAATTTTGGACTACTCTTCTTTTGCACACTTCTCCAGGTCTCTCATATTTGAAGGGTCCCTTCTCCCAACAGCCATTTTAAGATCTCTTCAGGTGTTCAATGGGATTTAGATCCAGTCTAATTGGTGGCCGCTTCAGAACTCTCCAGCGCTTTGTTTCCACCCATTTCTGGGTGCTTCTTGAAGTGTGTTTAGGGTCATTGTCCTTCTGGAAGACCCATGACCTAGGACGCAAATCCTGCTTTCTGACACGGGGCATTACATTTCAACCCAAAATCCTGTGGTAATCTTCAGATTTCATGATGCCTTGCACACAGTCAATGTATCCAATGCCAGAGGCAGCAAAACAACCTCAAACTTTCTTTGAACCTCCACTATATTTGTTCTTTTCTTGGTAGGCCTCATTCCATTTTCAGTAAACAGTAGAATGATGTGCTTTACTAAAAAGCTCTATCTTGGTCTCCTCTGTCCTCAAGATGCTTTCCCAGAAGGATTTTGGCTTACTCACATACATTTTGGCAAACTGCAGTCTAGCTTTTTTATATCTGTGTCAGCAGTGGGGTTCTCCTGGTTCTCCTGTCATAGGGTTTCATTTCATTGAATTGTCGATAGATAGTTCGCGCTGACACTGATGTACCTGTCTGTGTACATATATGTACATATGTATTTTAATTTGTGTCTTTTTTCCTTGTGACTGCTTTATTGGCCAGTGTAAAATCTATAATGTCACAATTTTATTTTTATTTTTGTTATATTAATAGTCACATCAAAAAGTAAAAAAATTAAAAAATCAGAAAATCCTGTATAAATAAAAATAGTGCATTGTACATAATTTTCCCATGATGCATTGCCTTTAATGTGCCAGGTTCAGCCTGTCCCTCATCTCTCTGATATGTCTTTTGTGTATCTCACTCTGTGAAAAGATGTAGTGACAGCCAGCTTACTTTCATAATGATTGCAAGACTTCTGCTTTCTACATCCTCTTCTATTATAATTATCACACTTATTCCTGTCAGGTATATTATTTTGTGGACAGACAAACTTATAAGTGTAAATCAAGAGTATTCATGTGACCTTTTTATCTGTAAAATGACATATTTACTAAATTGCACGTACACATTTCTACTAAAACCAAGTAATATGATTATGTATATTACAGATATACTAAAACCACCTCAGCAAGCCATCATCTCTGTGGACATCTTTGCTGCGCAAATTTGAAGTTCATTGACATGCTCAGTTTATATCTGTTCTACCGGTGTGTACCAAGTCCACTCACGTGCGCAGTAGCTGTGGCTATTAAGGATATAAGTGCTAAAGACATGCACACTTTGAGTTTATCTTCTCTGGCCCTAAGTTACTGTGGGTGATTTTTCTGGGGCCGTTTTATCTTCTTAGACATGCATATTTTCAGCCCATCTGTTCAGTCTTTGACATGCACAGTAATGGGTAATCCTGCTGTGTAGGCACGAGCACATCATATGTCATACCTGGAAGCATTTTGTTATAGGATGCATATGGCTCATAATAAACCTAGATGATGACTATCTCCTTCTGGATTGGTTGTTTGGTCTTCCACCATCGTTGGATGCCCTCCATGGTCTTCCATCATCATTGTGCCCTCCATGGTCTTCCACCATCATTGGATCTCCTTAGTCTTCCACCGTCATTGAATGCCCTTCATGTTTTCCACCATCATTGGATGCCCTCCAACCCTGCCGGCTGTACAGTGAGTGACATTAGTGCTCACTAATTTAATTACTTTACTTATAAGGATCTGCATTCATTCTTTAGTTGATTGTCTCAAGATGTATTGTTTGTAAGTGATGACTTATTGTTTTTTTTGTGAAAGATGGGTTCATTTGCTTACCTCATATTACATCATAATCAAGCCTTTATAATCCTTGACTGTCTGGATGTCAGCTCACTATAGCATCATAGCCCTGATGACAGTTTGGGGAAACATGTTGGGGAGGCTAATGGCTGTTAACATTTAACAAGCTGATAGACTGACACCAATTCATCTAGCATAGCACTTGAATAGCACAGTGACGGTCCGCAGCTGCACAGTACTTAATGCCTAATACCCGATTATATTTCCTTTTTGGGATCCACCCAGTTAAAGGGTAATATGTCACCCCATTTTTCGACTATAAGCTGCGGCCACCGCCATCAGGGGCTTATCTACAGCATTCTGTAATGCTGTAGATAAGCCCCGATGTTACCTGAAAGAGAAGAAAAGCGAGTTATATTATACTCACCCAGGGGCGGTCCGCCTTCCGGTCCGATGGGCGTCGCAGTCCGGTCCGGCGCCCCCCATCTAGCGAAGCCCTCCTCTTCTTAGCTTCCTGGCGCAGGCGCACTGCTCTGCCCTGGTGAGGGCAGAGCAGAGTACTACAGTGCGCAGACCCCGGACCTCTCTGACCCTTCTCGGAGCAAAAAGAGTGCAATACCACACTTGTTTTTGTTTGGCTTTTTTTGCTAGGTTCACTAGTTCATAGACTACAAACATGTCTAGGTTCGTTTTCATATAAGTGGTGAAAAAAATGCCAAACTCTGTTAAAAAAAAAAAATTGCCTCATTTTCCGAGACCCATAGTGTCTCCATTTTTCATGATCTCGGGTTGGTGGGGGCTCATTTTTTGTGTGCCAAGCTGGCGTTTTAATGATATGATTTTGGTGCTGATACGATCTTTTGATCGCCCCTTATTGCATTTTAATGCAATGTCACGGTGACCGAAAAGACCGTAAATCTGGAGGTTTTTTTTTCTTGCTATGCCGTATAGCAATCAGGCTAATCCTCTTTTTTATTGATATGGTGATTCTCAACGCGGCGATACCAAATATATCTGTTTTTTTTTTTTTTTTTTGTTTTGAGTGTGGCGAAGGGGGGGTGATGATTTGAACTTTTATTTATTCTATTTTTTTATATTTTTAAAAACATTTCTTTTTACTTATGGCATGCTTCAGTAGTCTACATGGGAGACTAGTAGCTGCCACAACTCAATCGGCTCAGCTACATAGAAGCGATGATAAGTTCGCTCCTGTGTAGCTGAATTACTGACTTGCTATGAGCGCCGTCACTGACAACCATAGAGGTCTCCAGGAGACCTCGGGTTGTCATGCCGACACACCGGTGACCCACGATCATGTGACGCAGGTCACCAGTGTGCATTTTTATGCCGCGAATTCCAGAAGTGCCACTTAAATGCCGCTGTCAGCATCTCATAACAGCTGACATGTCCCAGGAAAGATGTGGGCTCACCGCCGGAGTCCACATCAAAGGGAAGGAACCCGACATCAGCGTAAATGTACGCCCGATGTCGGAAAGGAGTTAAAGGGGAAATCTCTAAAATCGATCATAAATGCTCAATAATGTTGAGGTCTGGGGATTGTGGGGGCCAGATGAGATGCTCAACTTCATTAGAATGTTCCTCGTGCCATGCTTTAACGATTCTAGCTGTATGAATTGGTGCATTATCATCCTGAAAGATGGCGTTCCCCTCCGGGAACAGTGCTTGAACCATAGGAAGCACTTGGTCGCCCAAAATGCCTAAATAATCGCGGCTGTTAATTCTTCCATGAAGGGATATCATTGGCCCGGCGGATCTCCACGAAATAGCACTCCAGCTCATCACAGAACCTCCGCCATGTTGTACGGTTGGGAGAAGGCAGTCTGGATGGAATGCTTTTTTTCGGCTGTCTCCAAATGTACACGCGGCCGGAGGTCGGAAATAGAGTAAATGATGATTCGTCTGAGAATATCACATGTTTCCACGACTCGGGGGACCAATTCTGGAGGGTTCTTCACCACTCTAAATGCTTGGAAACATTTGTCATTGAGAGCAGCGGTTTTCGAATTGCAGCTCTTCCGTAGAATCCAGATTTGTTCAGCTCCTGACGAACAGTTTTTGTGGAAACTGGGTTCTGTAGGTGTTCATTGAGCTCAGCATTGATTTTCGGAGCCGTGGTCTTGCGAGTCTCTCTCACAATTCGCTTTAGAGTCCGACGGTTTCTCTCAGTCAACTTCGACTTTCGGCCGGACCCGTCTTTGCTGCAGACGTTTTTCCTTCTCTTTGAAACGCAGTCATTACTTTAGAGACAGTCCCTATTGACACGCCAAGCATTCGGGCATTTTCGGTTACACTTTCGCCTGCCATACCAGCACCAACAATTTGGCCTCTTTGAAAATCCGAGAGGTCTACCATTGGTATCAGGTTCTCATCAATGTTCTTACAATTATGCAAAACAAACAGTTAATTTACATACACATCACATAACACAAATAATCAACTACAAAACATACCATATGTCACGGTTTGCATGTTTATAACATGTTCGAAGATTGATGCCAAAACGTTTGGTGTTTCCATTATTTTGTCCAACCCCTGTATGTGAGGCATACAGATTTACCAAAAATCTAACTTAAGAGCTTATTTTTATTAAAAGGGATGTTACCAGTGTGATATGTAACTATTACAGTACAATAGATCTGAACTGTGTAAGACAGCGCTTACTGCATGTGTTTGGGGACACTTGCTTGGCAACGGGATTAAAGCACACAGACACGTTTTCCTCACAAAACAGTCTTATTTCAGTTTATTTGACGATCGTAAACCGCACCACACATAGTCCATTACACTCCACAGTTCACGGCTTAACTCGCAGTCACTAAGCACGCCAGACTTTGCACTCAGTCCATTTACCGTGGGTGACCGCACGCTGAACAGTTCATTAATGTCCACGGAACGTAACAAACACCAACAGTCCGTTCCAATGGCAGATACCCGTCTGCCGTTATTAAACCCCGTTTATATGGAGTTACCTTCCGGGAGCACCTGCTCTCCACGCTGACTCCTCGTCAGACCTAGGTTCCCAAAGAAGCTGCCTAACTGGGATCACCGTCCCGGACAATGCCTTGCTCACCAGGCCACCCGACAGTCCAGACCCACAGAAGGTCGGTAGCTTCCCCAACGCAGTAGCCGTCACAGGCTCTGCAGGTACATGGCCTCACCCCGTGCTTTCCAGGAATCCAATCCACACACACACAGGACCTTCCAAACCCTGAGACCTTCAGGACCTTACAACTCTCTAACCATTCCGGTCCATACACTCAGCCCATGTGACCCAACCATAGTCACCTTATGTAGCTTAACCATCGCCACAAGTGGGTGGTGTATGTGTGGTTAGTCAGTCGCGCCCAGCTCTCCGACGAACCCTGTAAGCCCCCCTTACAAAATAAACAAAACTTGTGCAACTTCAAGTCGCTTACAGCGCAGACTTTTACTGCGACACATACTGGCCATTTACAATGATGCCGGTTGCTGTCTCACCATAACAGTTATGTTATGCGTGTCCTCAGAAGCATATACAGCGCCCCCTAGCTGTAACAGGAGTCTCTGCGTCACAAAAACACATTTGCTGGAGCTCTTTCAGATATGTATCTCAACAATCTTGCAGCCCTCTTTGCCTGTGAGATGGAAACTGATGCTGCAGATGTGTCAGGTGTAATCACACACAGCTCTGCAGTGATCAGGAGAGCAGAGAGCGGCCATCACACTGATAATTCCTTTTATTTGAAGTAATCTCTGGTGGAAGATTCTCCTGCAGATCAGTGGCCGGCCCATAGACCTGAAAAGCTCATTTACTTATACAAAACGTTGATTTCTCTGTAACAAAACATCAGATCGCAAATATCAAGGTATCATTTTATTTTATTCAGCTTTCTATAACCTGCAAGCCCATATGGGAGCTTTGATACTAATGACAGATTCCCTTTTAAATTTGCTTATTTTGCACATTTTTTTCAGATATCATCAATATACTAATAATGGCTTACAAATAAAGACCCATGCAAAGATGCAAAACAGTATTGACTTAACCAAACTTAAAAGAAACAGAGCTTACAAACTCAAATGTGCAGTAAAAAAAAGTATCATTTTATGTAATGATTATCAGACGTTTTTTTCTAATGTCTATTTGCCAATTTTTTTTTTTTTTTGTTGGCCTTATCCCCATAGCAGTGGCCTACCCTGATGTTTAGTTAAAAAGTGTAAACTTAAAGAAGATGATATATAAACAGAACAGCACAATCCACCCCCTAAATATGTAAATTGTGTTATATTATCAAATCTGGTCTAATAAGGACACACAAGAGAATTGTCTCAAACTGGTAAAATAATGCTACAGTCTATGGCATGGCCAAAATGGATATTCCAAAGATGTAATGAGTAAGAGAAAGCTGTCAAATCCGCAGACATGGCTGACGTAAAATCAATTGTCCCAATCTATAGATGTCAGATTGCTGAACAAATGTGGTTTGTGCTGGACGGAGAAGAATAAAGTTCTTCATCTGTTCAAACACAATTCACACTAGGGACATGTATGTTTTTGCTTGAGCCTAAATTTTGTGGTTTTTTTAGGATGTGTTTCATATTATATATTGTTGGTTTATGATCATCTCTCTACTTACTGAAAATATTTTTTGAAAGTCTCAAGACAGAATAGTCCATTATGCTGTTTTTTAAAATGTTTTTGAAGTCCATAGTGCTAGGAATAATAGTTGTTTTTTTTTAGTTGTATCTGTTCTTAAAGGGAATCTATCAAGAGATATCAACACTCGTAAGCTGTCTATATAGACATGTAGGTCATAGGAAGCTGAATAAAATGATACCTTGATCTCTCCGACCTGATGTCTTTTTTTCAGAGAAATCCACATTTTTCTTTGTTACAGGCTATGGGGCGGACACTGATCTGCATTAGAATCTGCCTCCAGAGATTATTTTAATTGAAACTAGGAGTTGCCAGAGTGAGTGACATGTAACTAGCATAGAGCAGTAGAGATGAACTTTGTCTCCTTACAAACACATTTCTGCAGCTCTCAACCCTGTCAGAGATGGAAGCTGAATCTGAGAGGAAACCTGCAGGTATGTCAGGGCTCATGCAAACAACTGCAATTTCCAAAATGTATTGCCTATTTATCACTGCTTTTATTGGTACTTTTTCATATATAATTCTGCTTCATAGTGTTCTTTTGTAACAAGTGAGTCACAAACTTTTCTGTGTTTTAGTCATAGCGTTTTTAAATTTTTTAGATGATCGATCAAAAGAAGCCCTGGAAGCTTTAACTCATACCTGTCATTTTTGGTGACTTTTCAGAATAAACTTGTTGTATGTGTATGTCAGGAATAAAACTATTCCTTATATAACTTGTATCCTCCATTGTTCACCAGTTTTCCCCGGCCAAGTGTAGACTTACTGCTATGCTCGCTCCTATGTACAATACACAGTATCAGAGGTGTTCTTGCTGTACTTTTCCTTTGTAGCGCACAGACAGAAACAACAGCAGCATGGAAGACATTGTACGTACTGCAGTACTGAGCAGTGTAGCTGTGAAAACAGCACTGAAGTGAATTGTAATTTCTGAAAACTGCTGCCAGTTTGATGCTGTGTATTTATGAAGCGTAAAACCCACAGTGGCCAGATGTTAAGTGCAATAACAGCTGTAACCTGCCTCCTCACTGTGCTGGCAATATGTCTGGCTTTGTCCAACATGGATTTGAGCTATTTCATCAGACGAGATGAGTTGCTCAGGAGATGAGGGATTATAAGTAGTGGCTCATAACTGGAGTAAGAAGCAGATTTCTCTAATATAAGATGTATTAAAAAGTTTCTTCTATTCATTTGTACTATTGATTTCTGTAAATTTTGTTGAAATTGCACTGACTGTTGCTTGGTACTCTTTCTGGACATCTTATGAATGGTTTAAAAAGCCCCTTCTTTATGACAACAGTGCTTGAACAATACCACATTAACTTTAATTTTTTTTTTACAAAATAAAAAATCAAAAGTCACAGGCCTTCATAAGTTGTCATTCTATATGCCTAAAGTCCTCAAAAATAAGTTGTAATAGTTTTTTGATTTGTCTATTTTGGGGGCTTCCACGCAATGTAATTTTTATATTGCCGGTTGCATTGAAAAGGTGTTTTGATTTAATTTTTTCCTTCCTATCACCCTATACCTACATGTTATTTATGAATATAGCTCAACTTTTTGGAGCTACAGCGTTTTACATAACAAAAAAATTAAAATCCAGAAGCAAAAATGGTTTTATTGGTGTAGAAAGTAGTGAACTAAGTAACCATCCAGGATGAGTATTATTTTATTAAAATAAGGAATGATATGTTTATTGTTTTGGTATAATAATGATATTTCTATTGTGGCTTCGCTGTTCTCTATATGCCTGGTTGTACTGCATGGCCGTATATCAGTTTATTCTTTTTTTTTTTTTTTTTGTTTTCCCAAGAAATGTAAGAAACGACCTTAATAAACAGCAGATGACGGTTTATGTCATGGATTCCATGTGGGTCCCTTTGATTGCTAATGCTCCGCCAAATGGACTATGTTGTACTGTCATCCAAATGTCTTGGGACATCTGTGAAACATTCTTCTCCAGCAAATAATAAAATACCGCCGCACATCTGTGTCTCACATTGTGACTGCCATGTAGTATAAAACTAGAAAAGCAAGGTAACCTAGATATACAGCATGTGTATATGGACTGTGATCGAGTAATAGAAGAGATCATAACATGCCTGGTTAACCCCTTAACGACCGCCGATACGCCTTTTAACGGCGGTCATTAAGGGTACTTAAACCACATCGCCGTTAATTAACGGCGATGTGGAAAAAGTGAATAGCGCCCCCCAGAGGCGCATTTTCTCCGGGGTCTCGGCTACCGGGGGTAGCCGAGACCCCAGAGAACATGAATCGGGTCGGTTTTTACCGACACCGATGTTGCGATCGCCGTTATTAACCCTATAACGGCGACCGCAACAAAAAAAAAAATCTGATGTGCCATTTAATTTCTCTGTCCTCTGATCAGAGGACAGAGAAAAAGGGTCCCCGATCCCCCCCATTGTGTCCCCCAGTGTCCCCGTTGTGGCCCGCGGGGCCCACCTTCCTCCTCCGGTGGGCGCCGCCATCTTGAATGGCGGGCGCATGCTCAGTGCGCCCGCCGCGTTTTGCCGGGGGGGGGGGAGGTGGGCAATTTTCTCTGGGGTCTCGGCTGCCGAGGGTAGCCGAGACCCCAGAGAACATGGTTGGGGTCGTAGAAAAATGATTTCTCTCCCCTCTGATGTGATCGCACATCAGAGGGGAGAATATGAGGGTCCCCCGGTCCCCCGATCGCCCCCCCTATACTTACCGGTGTCCTCCGTCCTCCTCAAGGCCCCAGGAAACCGGCGTCTTCTTCCTGCAAAAAAAAAATGGCAGGCGCAGTGCGCCCGCCGATCTGCTTGGCGGCAGATTTAAAAAAAGTTTCATTCATTCTCACAAAAGTGCATTTTGATCACTGTGATAAACTATCACAGTGATCAAAATAAAAAAAACAGTACATAACACCCCCTTTATCACCCCCTTAGTTAGGGACATATAATAAAATATAGAAATTATATATTTTTTTTTCATTTTTCTGTTAGGGTTAGGCTTAGGGTTATAATTAGGGTTAGGGTTATAATTAGGGTTATCCTGGGTTCATACTGCGTTATGGCAGTCCATTAGACGGACTGCGTTACACCGCGGTATAACGCGGTGTAACGCAGTCCGTTAACGCTGCCATTCACCCCCATTTGAGGGCGCATCGCGACGAATGCCGTAAAGCGGCATGCGTTCGCGACGTGCCATCATTCAGTGACGGGCTCCGTCACCGCTAGCGCAGATGAATCATCTGCTGATTCCTCTGCGCTAGCGGGTATAGCATAACGCGATCGCGTTATGCTATACCGTTACCAGCCCGTCAACGCTATATGTTGAACGGGCTGGTAAAACGCAAAATTAACTTAGGGTTAGGGTTATAATTAGTGTTAGGGTTACAATTAGGTTTAGGGTTACAATTAGGTTAGGTTACAATTAGGGTTAGGGTTACAATTAGGGTTAGGGTTACAATTAGGGTTGGGATTAGGGTTAGGATTAGGGTTAGGGTTGAGATTAGGGGTGTGTTGGGGTTAGGGTTGGAGCTAGAATTGAGGGTTTCCACTATTTAGGCACATCAGGGGGTCTCCAAACATGACGTGGCGTTCAAAAAGTCAGATGGCGCTCCCTCCCTTCCGAGCCCTGCCGTGTGCCCAAACAGTGGTTTACCCCAACATATGGGGTATCAGCGCACTCAGGACAAATTGCCCACCAATTTTGGGGTTCTAATTTCTCTTGTTACCCTTGGGAAAATAAAAAATAGCTGGCTAAAAAAATCATTTTTGAGGAAAAAATGATTTTTTTATTTTCACGGCCCTGCGTTTATAAATTTCTGTGAAGCACTTTAGGGTTCAAAGTGCTCACCACACATCTAGATAAGTGCCTTAGGGGTCTAGTTTCCAAAATGGGGTCACTTGTGGGGGTTTTCCACTGTTTAGGCTCATCTGGGCACTGCAAACGGAAGATGACCCCCATCAACGTCTGTGTTCCAAAGCTTTATTACTTCCTTTCCAAGCCCTGCCGTGCGCCCAAACAGTTTTCCCCCCCCACATATTTGGTATCAGCGTACTCAGGACAAATTGGACAACAACTTTTAGGGTCCAATTTCCTTGTGAAAAATAAAAAATTTGGGACTAAAAAATCATTTTTGTGGAAAATTGTTTTTTTTTTTTTTTCACACCCAGGCATTATAAACTTTTGTGAAACACTTGGGGGTTCAAAGTGCTCACCACAGATCTAGATAAGTTACTTAGGGGTCTAGTTTCCAAAATGGGGTCACTTGTGGGGGTTTTCCACTGTTTAGGCACATCTGCGGCACTGCAAACGGAACATGACCCCCATCAACGTCTGTGTTCCAAAGCTTTATTACTTCCTTTCCAAGCCCTGCCGTGCGCCCAAACAGTTTCCCCCCCCCACATATTTGGTATCAGCGTACTCAGGACAAATTGGACAACAACTTTTAGGGTCCAATTTCCTTGTGAAAAATAAAAAATTTGGGACTAAAAAATCATTTTTGTGGAAAATTGTTTTTTTTTTTTTTTTTCACACCCAGGCATTATAAACTTTTGTGAAACACTTGGGGTTCAAAGTGCTCACAGCAGATCTAGATAAGTTCCATAGGGGGTCTAGTTTCCAAAATGGTGTTACTTGTGGGGGTTTCCACTGTTTAGGCGCATCACGGCTCTCCAAACGCGACATGGTGTCCAATCTCAATTCCAGCCAATTTTGGTTTGAAAAAGTCAAACGGTGCTGCTTCCATTCCAAGCCCTGCCGTGCGCCCAAACAGTGGTCCCCCCCCATATATGGGGTATCAGCGTACTCAGGACAAATTGGACAACAACTTTTGTGGTCTAATTTCTCCTGTTACCCTTGGGAAAATAAAAAATTGGGGACTAAACTATCAGGTTTGTGGAAAAAATATGATTTTTTATTTTCATGCCCGGGCGTTATAAACTTCTGTGAAGCACTTGGGGCTTCAAAGTGCTCACCACACATCTAGATAAGTTCCTTAGGGGTCTAGTTTCCAAAATGGGGTCACTTTTGAGGGTTTCCACTGTTTAGACACATCAGGGCCTCTACAAATGCGACATGGCGTCCAGCCAATTCCGCGTTGAAAAAGTCAAACGGAGCTCCTTTCCTTGCGACCTCTGCCGTGCGCCCAAAAAGTGGTTTACCCCAACATATGGGGTATCGGCATGCTCAGGACAAATTGCACAAAAACTTTTGGGGTCTTGTTACCCTTGGGAAAATAAAAATTGGGGTGAAAAGATCATTTTTGTGGAAAAAATATGATTTTTTATTTTCACGGCTCTACGTTATAAACTTGTGTGAATCACTTGGAGGTTCAAAGTGCTCACCACACATCTAGATAAGTTCCTTAAGGGGTCTAGTTTCCAAAATGGGGTCACTTGTTGGGGGTTTCCACTGTTTAGACACATCAGGGGCTCTCTAAACGCGACATGGCATCCAGCCAATTCTGCGTTGAAAAAGTCAAACAGCGCTCCTTCCCTTGCGACCTCTGCCGTGCGCCCAAAAAGTGGTTTACCCCCACATATGGGGTATCAGCATACTCAGGACAAATTGCACAAAAACTTTTGCGGTCTTATTACCCTTGGGAAATTAAAAATTGGGGTGAAAAGATCATTTTTGTGGAAAAAAATTTTTATTTTTTTTTTCACGGCTCTACGTTATAAACTTGTGTGATGCACTTGGAGGTTCAAAGTGCTCACCACACATCTAGATAAGTTCCTTAAGGGGTCTTGTTTCCAAAATGGGGTCACTTGTGGGGTGTTTCCACTGTTTAGGCACATCAGGGGCTATCTAAACGCGACATGGCATTCAGCCAATTCTGCGTTGAAAAAGTCAAATGGCGCTCCTTCCCTTGCGACCTCTGCCATGCGCCCAAAAGTGGTTTACCCCCACATATGGGGTATCTGCGTATTCAGAAGAAATTGCACAACAAATTTTGTGGTTCATTTTTTCTTTTAACACTTGTGAAAATAAAAAAACTTGGTTCCGAAGTAAAGCTTTTGCAAAAAAAGTTAAATGTCAATTTTTTCCTTCCACATTGCTTCAGCTCCTGTGAAGCACTTGAAGGGTTAATAAACTTCTTGAATGTGGTTTTGAGCACCTTGAGGGGTGCAGTTTTTAGAATGGTGTCACTTTTGGGTATTTTCTATCATATAGACCCCTCAAAGTGACTTCAAATGTGATGTGGTCCCTAAAAAAAAATGGTGTTGTAAAAATGAGAAATCGCTGATCAACTTTTAACCCTTATAACTTCGTAACAAAATAAAATTTTGTTCCCAAAATTGTGCTGATGTAAAGTAGACATGTGGGAAATGTTATTTATTAAGAAATTTGTGTGACATATCTCTCTGATTTAAGGGCATAAAAATTTAAAATTTGAAAATTGCTAAATTTTCAAAATTTTTGCCATATTTCCGTTTTTTTCATAAATAAACACAAGTCATATCAAAGAAATTTTACCACTGACGTGAAGTACAATATGTCACGAAAAAACAGTCTCAGAATCAGCGGGATTCGTTAAAGCGTTCCAGAGTTATAACCTCATAAAGTGACAGTGGTCAGAATTGTAAAAATTGGCCCGATCATTAAGCTGCAAAATGGCTCTGTCACTAAGGGGTTAAAGTAACACTCAGACAAAATTGATCCACAGTGTTGTGTATAAAACAGGGCCTGAGGATCCATTGTGTGGCACATGAATCCAAAGTTCTCCAAAGAGGACCACAGTATCATGCACTCCTACACTGAACTTGCTCTAAACATATCACAATAGGACACATTTATCAGTGTATTCACCGTTTTCTTTTGTGGTTGTAACGACTTTGGATACTCTGACATTTTGTTTCAACCACCAGATTTTTGTTACTTCTATGCTACAATCTGACACATACAAATGTGGCGTAAAAAGAAGTATAAGGCCTCATCCACATGTAAGTTTTTCACGTTTAAATGCTATCTGTTTTTTTCACGTATACAACTTGTACCTGTGATAGTATGAGGCTATTCATATGTCAGATTTTTACCTCTGAACGAGAGTGCAAAATCGCATAGACATGTCCAATATTGATCCAAGTTTCTGATCAAAATTGACAATGCGAGTCTATGGGTCAGTGAAAAAAAATCTGATAGCATTCGGATGACATCTGTGTGCTGTCCATCTTTCACTGACAGGTAGGAAAAAGTAGAGAAACTTTTTTTTTTTTTCCTCCCCCATCAGTGAAAAAAAAAAAAAGAAAACTTGACCAATCTCGAAAACATAATGACATGCTAATGGAAATCATTGATGAAACTCAGTCCTTTTTTCTCTTATGTCAAAAATACTGACATCTGACTGAGTAAGAAGTTGTATGACCATGACAGATTTGTCAGTAGTCCGTGCATTCTGGTGATCGAGCCGAGGCTTGTATCCCAGAGGGATAGGCAGCTATAGTGCGCCAGCTACCTGTAGTCCACCAGAATAGTAAATTGACCCCCAGTGCCTGGAGTGATATTTTTTTAATAGTTGTCCAGCCAGATTAAAACTTTTTAATGTATTTAAAATGCTAATGTATGAAACTTGCCAATTGTCTTTTAACCATTGACTTCAATGTCCTGATTTTATCAAAAATCTCACAGTGGCTTGCTAACCTAGTGTGCTGATCCGGATAGCCAGGCCCCTTTATCACACCACTCGTCTTTTTCCAACACAGAGTTATGTGCGCTCCATTTCTATGTCAGAAATTGGTGGTGAAATCTGGTCATACTAAAATTTTTAGAAATTAGCATTTGTAATACCTTTAAAATTAGAAGAATTATGGCGACTTAGTTGGTAGCACTGTAGCTTTGCAACGATGGGGTCCTAGCTTCAAATCCCTCCAAGTGCATCCTCTGCAAGGATTTTGTATGTTCAACCCGTGTTTGTGTGGGTTTCCTCCTGGTTTTCCATTTTCCTCCTTCACTCCAAAGACATACTTTTACTGATCCCCAATGGGGCAGTGCTGTTAATGTCTGTAAAGCACTGTGAAATATGATGGCGCTATATAATCAAGATAAATAAAGAGCTATACTTTTATCAGAAGAAGCTCGTTAAAAATTTAGAGAAATATACAGTAATAGGCAAAAGTGTTTGCACCCTTGAAATTGTTCCAGAAAATGAATTATTTCTCTCGGAAATTGTTGTAATTACCAGTGTTTTGTTGGACATGTTTACTTCCTTTGTGTGTATTGGAACAACACAAAAAAGCAAAAAATAAAAGTCAAATTGGATATAATTTCACGTAAAATCCCAAAAACGGACGGGCAAAATTGTTGGTACCTTTTCAAAACTGTGAGTAAACATCTTTGTTTCAAGCATGTGATGCTCGTTCAAACTCACCTGTGGCAAGTAATACTTGTGGGCAATATGAAAATCACACTTGAAACCAGGTAAAAAGAGGAGAATTTGACTCAATCTTTGCATTGTGTGCCACACTGTGCATGGAAAACAAAGGAGAAAAGAACTGTCTGAGGACTTGAGAACCAAAATTGTTAATATCAACAATCCCAAGGTTAGAAGTGCATCTCCAGAGATCTTGTTGTTCCTTTGTCCATGGTCCGCAACATAATCAAGAAGTTTACACCCCATGGCACAGTAGTTAATTTGCCTGGATGTGAACGGCAGAGAAAAATGTATGAAAAGTTGCAATTCAGAATAGTCCTGAGAGTGGATAAGCAGCCCCAATCAAGTCCAAAAGAAATTCAAGCTTTCCTGCAGGCTCAGGATGCTTCAGTGTCAACGCGAACCATCTATTGAATGAAATTAAACTCTATGGCAGGAGACCCAGGAAGACCCCCTGCTAACACAGACATAAAAAGCTAGACTGAATTTTCCCAAAACATATGTACGTAAGCTAAAATCCTTTGTATAACAAAATGTGTAATTGCAATAATTTTCTAAGATAAATGCTTCATTTTCTGTAACAATTTCAATGGTACCAACACTTTTGGCCATGACAATATATATTTTGTACGCTGTGGCCTCTATTAATCCTGTGATCCCATGGATAGAAATTGTTGCAGAAAAGATGAAATGCTGAATTTCATGTTGAACAGTGGGACTTCCAAGTAATCTTTAAATGACCCTCAGAGTCTTACTATTCAAGTATGTATAAGCTTCTTGCACGTCTCACCGGCCTTATGGCTACAGGATGACATTTCCTCAGTACTAACATGCCAGACCTCTGTTGTCCTTAACCTTGCAAACCTTTTCTTATGTTCATCCGCCTGAGGGAGGTCTCACAGAGGAAGTGCTGCCATTACCCTCAGTTCAAGGAGCACTGTGTGCGGAGACGTTAAAACTCACAAGAATCATGCAAGAAAGTGTGTGTATAATCCAGATCTGACTGGCATGAACAACCAGAGTTAACCCTTACAAGTTGTTAATAGAGTATATAAGGGGGCTGACATTTTAAGAGCTGAACATTTTGGTCTACCTAGAGAAGACCGCTAGCTCTCTGCGCATTTTTGCAATGGTGCGTGTGTCTCGCTTTAGTCCTCCAAATCATGAAGTTGAGAAAACTGCTGGAGGTATGTTATGGTTATTGGATTTTTGTATTTGGTAGGTAGGTCTGTTATTTATTTAACTGTCTCCTACAATAGGATCTACACATCTGGAAATAAACATAAGTAGTATTAATAATCATTGCGTATGTTGACGATGGTCCTATTAATTGTGGCAGAACAATCCAATGTCACACTGATTACTGCTACTTCAAAGTTTTTCTCATCTAGGCTTTAGTTCATAATGTGTCCAGCAAATTAGTAGCGGAAATAGACAAGAACCATATTTCATACGACCAATTGTATTATCTATCGGTAATACTTTTCCATCTATGACCACCTCTGTGAATATGGGTCAGATCATGGTGACATAATTTACTTCTGTGGCTTGCTTTAGAAAATGACATCAGTGGAGGTTCAATAGCTGATACTTATTTTGGTGACCTAAATACAAGAGTTCTGGTTATCACCTTCACCATACAGATGTCCATGATCACGTAAATAGGTATTCTACCTTGCTTTCCACAATGCTTAGTCATAGAATCATAGAATGGTAGAGTTGGAAGGTACCTCCTGGGCCATCTGGTCCAACCCCCTGCTCAAAGCAGGATTCTCTAAATCATCCCAGACAGATGTCTGTCCAGCCTCTGTTTGAAGACTTCCATTGAAGGAGAACTCACCACCTCTCGTGGCAGCCTGTTCCACTCATTGATCACCCTAACTGTCAAAAAGTTTTTTCTAATATCTAATCTGTGTCTCCTCCCATTCAGTTTCCTCCCATTCAGTTTCATCCCATTGCTTCTAGTCTTTCCTTGTGCAAATGAGAATAAAGATGATCCTTCTACAATGTGACAACCCTTGAGATATTTGTACACAGCTATTAAGTCTCCTCTCAGTCTTCTCTTTTGCAAGCTAAACATTCCCAAATCCTGCAACCGTTCCTCATAGGACATGGTTTGCAGACCGGTCACCATTCTGGTGGCTCTTCTCTGAACTTGCTCCAGTTTGTTGATGTCTTTTTTAAAATGTGGTGCCCAAAACTGGACACAGTATTCCAGATGAGGTCTGACCAAAGAGGAGTAGAGGGCAATAATGACCTCACGTGATCTAGACTGTATGCTTCTGTTGATACATCCTAGAATTGCATTTGCCTTTTTTGCTGCTGCATCACACTGTTGACTCATGTTCAGTCTGTTGACATGTGTTATTAGATATGACTCCACACGTTTGATTAGATATGACTCCACATTTTTTTTTCTCCTTTGAATGCATCTTTTTATTTGCAGTATGTGTTTTTTGGATGAATTACGCAAATACATGACAAACAAACATCTTCAAGGGTTTGGCTTTAAAACTTTTAACATTACATTCTGCCATTACCTGATAACTGATAAAACAGTTCGAGCAGTCAGATAATTGAATCCTCTGCCAGTTGGCTCTGTGATGTCTAGAAAAGATTTAATTTGGCAAAGATTCCTTTTTGAAAGAAAAATATTTATGGAAATATAGTAGGGGTATCCGCTTGGATATACGTAGCACAGAGTTTTATATCAAACAGTATGTAGTTTATTGTCCGTCATAAACTTTACAGCTTGAAAATGAAAGCAGCCTTCCTTCTGTATCAATGGCTAAGATAAACAGTCCTTTTCTTCAGGAAGAATGAAGCAACATAAATGTTATGGCCTTACCGACTTCGGTATTCCCATCAGCAGCTCACACTTGTATTAAACGCGTTCACCAACAATCTTGGTCTTCCTCCATTCTCAGCACACTCCACGATGCCGAACTAACCCAGCTGCTGTTAATAGGCTTGTAAACCCCAAACTGGATCATGGGATCTGCTTTAACCGCCAGGTTACTCAAGAAACCCATACCCAAAAGCAAGTCACATTAAACTTTCTCGGTAACCTAATGTTTCTGGTACAGTTTACATTACCAACATATCTACCATCCAGGACCTTACCTCCTGCTTTCCTACAATATCTCACACTGTTAATGCCCTCTCTTTTACAATAATCTCTGGAGTAAAGGGTATGCCACACTAAGCGAGATCGCTAACGAGATCGCTACTGTGTCACCATTTATGACGCAGTAGCGATCTCGTTAGCGACTTAGCTGTGTGTGACATGTAGCAGCGATGTGGCCCCTGCTGAGATGTCGCTGATCGCTTATGAACGTTCTGAGCCGTTTTTTGGTCGTTGGTGTCCCGCTGGTGAGCCTGAATCGCTGAGTGTGACACCCTTTATGAACGACTTCACCAGCATCGCAGGTGGGACTAGGTTTTCCCAATGACCGCAGAGGTCGTTATACAGATCGCTGATGAGATGTGTTTGGAATCCAACTAGCGATCACACTAGCGATCTCGCCAGGTTAAGTCGTTATCGTGATCGCTAGTGCGATCGCTATGTGTGGCAGTGCCTTTAGATTCTCATGCAGATCATTGTCCCTCCCATAGTCATGAGCAGCTCATTTACATATAAGAGAAGATATTGGATCACACTTATCAAGGCATCATTTTATTCAGTTTCCTTTGACGTCCATGTAGAAGGAGGATTGATTCTTCTGACAGATTCCCTTTTAAATGTAGATTTATAGCTGTGGCTTACTGTACACTTATAGCAGTTGATTAATTCCCCAGGTCCTCAATGGAGGAGACATCTGAGCCAGGGTCTCATCCTTAATTATTACTGAAATGGTAGATGAAAAAATGGGGAAAGATTCTGTCTGGCACAACCATCCAGGCATAAAATGGATTCTTTATTCAAACATGGTTAAATCATTAAGTGGCGAGGCCTCGTACCTGAATGGGTGACTCTGAAATATCCTGCATTTACCCATTCACGGAAGGAAGGGTCACTACCTGCGTTTCAAAGTAAACGTACATTGAAAAGTCAGTCGGAGATTATGTATCCTTACTGACTATTCCTATACGGACTTGAGCCGGCTTCTCCCCTCAATGCTCCTTATGACTGACCGGTTTCTCACTATGTACACACATAAGAAGAGTCCTGTCGTAAGAAGAGTCCTGTCAGTCAACTGGAGCTGGACAGGGAATAACTGTCTGGCACTTGCCTCCGACTAATCAGCCAAGATTTGGTCCCCTTCTGACTTTTCAAAGTATGTTTTTTACTCTGAAATGCTTCAATGTTTCCGAATAAAACAAACACTGTTGCAGTCTTGCAGTTTTTGGTTCTATACTTTTCTTTGTGTCCTTTGATCTCACCAGCTGTTTGCGTTTTTCAATTTTTTTTTGCATTGTATACTAAAGCGGTGTTCTTAGTCTTTTTTTTTTTCAAGCGAGTGGTTTGGGTAGCAAGAATTCAAATAGTGTTCAGTAAAAATCTCCTGTTGCAGACCTACCTTATGTATCCTTGCACAGTAAGATGCTGGAGTTCCACTCCCTTCTGCCTGTCCTTTCCCTACTAAAACAGTAGGGTGTAAATAGAAGAGAATTGGACTGCACAGATTTGGTTTCTTTGTCTCCTTGACAGCTAGAACTACCTAGCAGTCATAAACAAACAATGGTAGCATTTTTTTTAATGATGATTAGCAAAGTTTCTTTATTTTGCTTTTTTTGATTCTTTGCAGCGTTAGAATAGTTGATCAGCTGAAGATAAGTAGACTTTGGAAAGGTTTAGCTGTATTGCAAGCAATGCACCCCTAGCATTTTGTAAACAACATGATGTTCATCTCAAAACTACATAAAAGTCATGTTGTGATATTCCCTATCTGGGGCTGGGTTAGTGAGATAACCTGTTTTAAAACAATAGTATTAAATTATGGTCAAAATATGAAAGGGTAGCCACTCTCTTATTTCTGTAAATGCCATCCACAGTCTGTGTGACTTGTGCACAAAAGGTTTTATTAGGACAGGAACATGTACAAGATAGAAAGTATTGTGAAGTGTGGAGGAGCCTTGGAGCTACTGTTTGTTCTTCTCTAATGGAAAAACATTCTTTACACAGTTCTGCTTGATTAAGTGACAAATTGGAATGCATGGGCTGCAGCAGCCCCAATGTATACGTTTAGCCAACAAGACTTAAAATGATTATCCGTTCCTGTTTTACTTTCCATAACAGATGCACGCTGTGTGACAGGGGGATTAATCTAAACTCTAGCACCAGTAAATGTGTTTAATGTATTCTCTCTCGTTTTCAAAACCAGGCAAGGCTGATTTGTCTTGCAGAGAAGGAGTTAAACGCTTCTCACTTTTCAATTACCTGGACATGTTTTCCTATCACTGCTCTTTGTCTGTGCCTTTATTTAGTTTGATGTTACGTCCTTAAACAGTCACTCTTTACATTGCACAGATAACCTCAAATCGGTTTGTCCACGTTTTACAAATTAGCGGGAGACCTCCAGCATTGTGTTCCGCACAATAGTTTACAGTGTGATGTCTCTTCTGCTTTGTTTCTTTGTAACCAGCAATCTACCATCACTCGCTTGGCACAGAAACCCAAACAGAAGTATCTAAAGAATTCCGTGTCATGCTCATAAATGAATTGCTTTTTGTAGACTGCAAGAAGCAAGCGAGATTGTATTGGCTTCAAAACACGGCCACTGCTGACCTACATGAAAGTTGTACTTCGATATACAGGTACAACTTTGTCTGAACAGTTTGATATATTGACAGTAGCAGCTGAAACTAAGACCCAGAGAGTGACTGGTAAATGCCAAGCGAGTGATACATCCTTTACACCATATTTCCCTTATTGAGGAATACATATGTTGCAAGTTTTTTTTCACAGAGTTCATAGTAGGATTTTATCTGTTGAGTCCTTTTATACTTAATGTAAGCTGATTCCTGTTTGTTCCGCTTTTGGCAACACACAGATATGGCTAATGCATAGGGCGGCACATGGCTCAGTGGTTAGCACTGCAGTCTTGCAGCACTGGGTCCTGGGTTCAAATCCCACCAAGGACAACATCTGCAAGGAGTTTGTATGTTCTCCCCGGGTTTGTGTGGGTTTCCTTTGGGTACTCCGGTTTCCTCCCACTTTCCAAAGACATACTGATAGTGAATCTAGATTGTGACAATAATGTCTGTAAAGCGCTGTGGAATTAATGGCACTATATAAATAAGCAAAATAAATAATGCATGGAGGAATTTCTACAACAGTACTGAGCTGTGTAGCAGTGAATCCAGCACTGAGGTGAGGAGGCTAGAATCTGCTCATTCTGTTCTCTGCTTCTCACGCTGTTCCTCTCTCCATTGCCACACCTCTCCATAGACTTCAGTATGCTTTGCAATTTAAGACTGCCAGATCAGTGACATATTAACTTGACTTGGATGGATTTGAGACTTTTTTTTCCCCACAGTGAATGACAATTTTAGAAAGCAGAGGAGGAGGGAAGAAGTGGCTCATAAGTGGAGGAAGAAAATGAATTCTCTTATTCTCTTATAACTGTTAAATTTCTTTTTTTTTTGCTTGAACTGCTTTTATTTTATAAGAAATAGCACATTGAGGGTTACGCTTTCTTTGCAGTGTGCTACACTTGTTATTCCTTTTAGAAATGTATGATTAATTTGACAGGATATTACCATTCCTTCAGTCAATTGGGTATGTTACCACACAATCTGACTAGACAGTCTGGAGAGAAATGGCTCAATTGACAAGTGGAGTGGTAGCAGCCAGTCGGCATCAGATTTACTAATTTCTAACACAGGAACTGCACAATGCAAAGTTCCAAGCACATGGGCTACAGATTAATTATTTTGTTATGGTGGTCGAAAGGATTTTCACAAAGTAAACCAGCCTGGAGAGTTCAAACTTTATGACTAAAGATTAAATTCATATTTACAGCCATATTCAGTCTTAAAAGAGAAGTGTATTTTTATGCAAATATGACAAAATGTGCATCCGGCTGTTCTTTTACTTTTCATCAAACATGGGGAAATCTGTGACTGCAACTCCTTACAGAGACTACAACACAGATGTGAACTTTCCTTAAAGAGTGGACTGTCCAACAAGTCTCAGAGTATAAATAATAGCCATTTGTATAAAAGGGAACTTGTCAGTCATTTAATGCTGCCAGAACAAAATTCGCATTAAATCTGTCATGCTCCCTCACTGCAGAAACCTATATACAGAAGCGTTTCAGCAAAACACGCCATGCAGGACAAGAAGAGTCTGCTAAGTGTCTCCCTCAAGCTTCTTCTACCGGACTTGGCATGATTAACCAGGCCCTCGCTTTTTGGAAAGTGAGAGAATCCAGTCAAGAATCCTGTCCCTTCCCAGGTTCCTCTACTATTACTTAATTGTTTATTAAGCCGAGCTACAATGTTTCAGAATAAAATATAGCTTTCTGCAGTGAGGGAGTCGTTCAGACGTTCATGTTACCTGTGGTCCAGGCAGCATTAAATGTTATTCCTAGCGTTTCTGTAGATAGAACATACCTATGTGGAAGTAAACGGGGCTGGAATAACCCTTTGAGGGCCGATAGGTTCTCTTTAAGACATTTGCAAATGATTATAAATGGATCAATAAACTGCAATACCTGCATGGCAGATTGGTTAATCATTTTTCTAATTGCTACAATTTGAATGATGGGAAACTTGTGGAAATAGACATTATATTGGAGTTAATGGCAGTCTTTAATCATTTGGTTAGATGATTATTTGGTTTGATGGTGCATGATATTACCAAAGTCTGTGTCCATCTGCAGTCATCGTTCCTATTTGCCATTGGTCCTCCTTGCCAGACTTGTCAAGATATTATGCCAGTAGAATACATGCTTATATTTTATGTGTAGGCTGTATTATTGGACCAAATTATTTAATATCCATAGAGAAGTGTAGTATAGTTTTGTTTAGGAAACAAAAGATACATTTTTATGAAAAAAAATCATCTATAAATTGCTCTATTGAAACAATGTGACAACAGGATGGGTTGAAAAAAGGACATTTGTCCCTACTAGTGATAAGCGAACGTGCTCAGAAAAGGTGTTATCTGAGCATGCTTGGGTGCTAACAGTGTCTTTGGCGTGCTGAAAAAATCTGTTATATAGCCTCAACACATGCAAGATTGTCTGTTTGTTAGACAATCCCTGAATAAGTTGGAGCTGTTAAACAGCTGCGAGACATGCAGCCGCGGCGACTCGAACATAAGTTAAGCACGTCGAAGACACTAGGTTAGCACACGAGCATGCTCCAATAACACATTATCAGAGCACGTTCGCTCATCACTAGTCCCTACTTATTAGATAAATGACTTCCACATTGAATGGTTTCAGTGGGAACAGCTGGCCATCCAATGTGTAACAAACTTCTCTTATGTCTATTCCCGTTTGCAGATATGAAGGATCATGCATGTTGATTTTTAACATGACTAATCCTAGCATAACACAATCCACTCACAGAAGGATATGCCAAAGACTTAAGGGTACTTCACACATAGTGAGATCATTAGCGAGATCGCTGAAACGTCTCAGGTTTTATGACGCAGCAGTGACCTCGCCAGTGATCTCGCCACGTGTGACACATAGCGGCGACCGACACCCCGCTACGATATCGCTGATCGTGCTGGAATGTCCTAGGCCATTTTTTGATCGTTGGTGTCCCGCTGGCCAGCATGCATCGCTGTGTTTGACGCCATAAAAATGACGAGCGACCTCGTTGGCGACTCAGAACTCGGCGATGCAGGCATGATTTTGCTTTGTCTTTGTCAGAATCGCTGCTGTAACAAGGTCCCAATGACCGCCGAGGTCGTTATACAGATCGCCGTATCATTGCTGCGTCGTTGAGTAGATCTGCCTGCTTGACAACTTACTAGCGACCATGTAGCGATGTACCAGCGATCCTTACCAGGTCGTATCGTTGTTGGGATCGCTGGAGCGTCCCTATGTGTAACGGGGCCCTTATTATCCTCTACCCATTGGGAAAAACATCATACATGCTGTGAAGAAGTCAGGAGAAGTAGATGTTTGACCAATGTAATTTCTCATGAATGTATCTAAATATATGGCTAGCTATACTCCAGGTCATCAATGAAAGGATTCCATCACAAACGAATTATTGCTACAAAACGTATTACTTGTTGTGGAAAACTGCTACTCCTTCAGTTTGCATCAGTTTTAATAAACTTCCTCTGTAATTGCCAGAAGAAGCCAAGCCATTGCAAAAATAAAATCTCCATGTCTGTTAATAATTAATAATAATAATAATAATCTTTATATAGCGCCATCATATTCCGCAGTGCTTTACAGTTTAACAGTTTCAGAACACAAGTCATAAGTAACAACGTTAACAATACAATAATTAAAGCCCTTGCTCGTGAGAGCTTACAATCTACAATGAGGTGGGGGAGACAAGGTACAGGTGTGTATATACAATGGTGCATTTACAATGATGGTCCAGCCATCTTGAGGGAGTGAGGGATGGATGGAGATAGTGAATGGGCTACACACACACACACACTTACACATAGAATGACTTTGATTAGTGAATGTGATAGGCCGCTCTGAGCAAATGTGTTTTGAGGGAGCGCCTGAAACCATGCAAATTGTGGATAGTCCTAATTTCTTGGGGTAGAGCATTCCAGAGGATTGGCGCAGCGCGGGAGAAGTCTTGGAGTCGGGAGTGGGAGGTACGGATTAGTGGAGAGGTTAGTCGAAAGTCGTTTGCAGAGCGCAGCAGTCGGTTAGGCCGATAGATAGAAATGAGGGAGGAGATGTAAGGGGGTGCTGCACTGTGGAGAGCTTTGTAGGTGAGAACAAGTACTTTAACCACCCTTACCAAAATATCTCCTATTTTTTTAGATCATATTTTTTTATCCATCTACGCCTTTTTTTGTTATTGGTAATGTTGCTTATAGGGCTGTAAATATTTTATACAGCGGTTTAATAAATTAGACTTTCAATGTGTATTGGTTATGTAGTTTAATTTCAGAGCTTTCCAAGTGCAAGAAAAGTGTTCATGATCTATAATGTGTATTATGGCCGGAGGTAAATACTTTGTAAGCAGGAGCAATGCAGATAACCTGTTATGTGTCTGAATGTCTAATCTGACTCCTTTCATTGCCTCCAGCCCATGTTACAGCTACTTCATTAGTTACTTATGTTTAAAAAGTAACACAATTTCTAGTTGCGACGATCCACATACATATGTTAAATGGTAATTTGCTGCTGGTTTACACTGGTTTTACACGCTGATGTATAATTCCTTCTAGGTAACTTTTCTCGAATAGAGAAGTAAAGCAGCCTGTATTCTCACGAATATGTCACTGATTTACCCAGGCATCTTAATGACACTTGGCCGGTTCACGGCAGAAAGCCTTTAGAGGTTTCCTTCCTTGCAAGGCTTGTTTTACACGCTAAGTACGCAGCACGAGGTGCCAATAGCTGGTGTATACCGATAGTTTATAAGTGGTGTCTCTTAGTTCCTGCTGAGACCTGGGCAGAATGAACCACAGGTAAGACACACAGATGCAAAACGAAATGTTTCCATAGGAGAAAGCTTCACAGCATAATTGTATATTGGAAATGGTTGCATTAAGTATGAGAAGATTTTTCCTCTCTCCAAGTTATTTGACTAATGACTATATTGTTTTAGCACCTTGTTGGTGACTGTACTGCCATCTGTCAAATGGAGCAATTCCCCTAAAAAGTGTAAAGATGAGTTTTTACAGCATTTGTATAATACAGTCAGTTCCATACAATAAATGCAAGTGATGACTTTTGTTATTTATGATGTTAAATGATTTCTATAATTTATGGAGTATGTGCTTATGTTCTTGAATTGTGGTAAAGTTAGTCTACTAGATGGTGATGAGGAAATTTGTGGCCAATACCTATATATCTACACATTTATTGATGTACCATGTTGAAACCAAGAATTGCTCCTGATGCAAATGACAGATATATGGCGACTGTGTGCCATACACGTAATATACAATTATACAATGTGCCCATTGACTTCTGTAAAAATGCACGGTGCACAAATAAAGATATTGTGTATTCTTAAACAGGATACCAAAAATAAAGAAAATTCAAATATGCATTTATATAAGAAAATTTTGGGCTATAGAAAGCTTTGTGACAACCGTGATGGGCTTTAAAATGTGGTCGACTTTGCTTCATTTGCCTTTTCCATCTCGGGTGGCAAATGTTCAGGATCATGCCTCCTCCAATAAATAACATAATAAAGCACAAGCACTCCATTCACTATCCTACCAACATCCCTTTCAAAGAATAAAGCTGATCACACTCCTTAATATAATAATGTTTATTTATATAGCACCATCATATTC
>JARQOD010000002.1:148305738-148435762 GCA_033576555.1 Oophaga sylvatica
TTTTTTTTCGAGGGTATCCCCTATTTTTGTTAACCAGCCAAGCTAAGCAGACTGCTGTGGCCTGGTATTAGGCTGGCAAGGTCCATGGATATTGGCTCATTACCAGCCTGAAAAACCAGGCCTCAGCAGTCTGCTTCATCTGGCTGGTTAACAAAAATAGGGTGGACCCCACGCCAATTTTTTTTCGAGGGGATCCCCTATTTTTGTTAACCAGCAAAGATAGGCAGACTGCTGTGGCCTGGTATTATCAGGCTGGCAAGCAGGGTCGGACTGAGGCACCGGGACACCGGAGAAACCTACGGTGGGCCCCAGCTCCTGCGTGGTGGGCCCTGATTTGAAAGGATAGGTCGCGGGGCAGAGGGGGCGGTGGCCCCGGGGCCCGTGCTCTGAGGGGGCCCACCCGGAGCTACGATACAGTTACATTCTGCGGCAGAGCAGGGAGAATCGCTCTCCCTGCTCTGCCGCCCGGAAGCTATGGGGCCTGAACAGGCGTTGGGGGGGCCCGGTGCCAGCAGTGGGCCCCCCACCCGTCATCGGAGGGTCAGCTGTTACGGCATCCAGCCGATAAAGCTGACCGCATAGAGAGAGAAGGAGCGAGCGCTCCTTCTCTCCCATAATCCCCCTCTCAGCGTATGACAGCGGGCGCAATAACATCACCTGCCGGCGCCCGCTGTCAGACGCTGAGAGGGAGAACAGTGAGCAGCACAGGAGCCGGGAGGTGAGTATTTTTTTTATTTTTTTTTTAATGGGGGTGCAGTCGAGTCCTGGCTGGAGAAGTCGTCATGTCGGTGTGGGCCAGATGGAAAAGACATGAAAAGTGAACAATTCCATTAGAAAGAACATCAGCAGTAAGTCATTATCTGTACCTGTGCTGTAATCTATATGTTCTGTAGGACTGGTATTATTTAACACAGACCATATGGCGGTAATATCAATATTGGTCTTTTTATATATAGATTATTTTGGCCAACAGCGCGGTCATTTGCTGAGGTTCTCTGATGATGGGCCCACTCAGAAGTTTTGCCCCCACTAAACCAAAACCCTAGCTACGCCTATGGCTCTCTCTCTAGTCTTTCTTTCTCGCTCTCTGTTCTTTCCTTCTCGCTCTCTGTTCTTTCCTTCTCGCTCTCTGTTCTTTTTTCTCTCTGTTCTTTCTTTCTCTCTTTTCTTTCTTTCCTCTCTTTCTTTCTCTGTTTGTTCTTTCTCTCTCGCTGCTCTTTCTTTCTTTTCCTCAGTACCAGCCACTGTGCCCTCATTACCAGTCAGTGTGATCAGCAGTGCTAAATGGTTACGCTTGGGGCGAGGATATGGGTGTGATTAGCTGTGAAATGGGTGTTGTCGGGGCGTGGCCTAAAATTTTCAGCAGCGCGCAACACGCGCCGCAGCCTTTAATCCTCTTTCCTGTCTTCCAAATTTGGGAGGTATGCTGTATGACCTCCCTACAACTTCTGGCCATGCTCCTGATGAGCGCGACGGATGGTCTCGTGAGGGATCTCCTCCCACACCTGGACTAAAGCATCCACCAACTCCTGGACAGTCTGTGGTGCAACGTGGCATGGCCTAAAATTTTCTGCAGCATGCACAGCGTGCCACAGCCTTTGTCCCTCTTTCCCTTATTCAAAGGTTGGGAAGTATGATGTTGGGCCGCAAGAATATATTTTCTCTGGTGGGCCCAAGGTACTCCAGTCCGACGCTGCTGGCAAGGTCCATGTATGTTGGCTCCTTAACAGCCTTAAATACCATGCCTCAGCAGCAGGGGCGTACATATAAATCATGGGGCCCCATAGCAAAAGTCTGAATGTTCCCCACCCCCCCAAAAAAAAAACCCAGAGGCATTGTAAATGTAAAGTGCCAGCACAGTGAGGGAAGTTGAGTCGCACAGAGACAGGGGTTTTGGGGGTACTCGGCACCGATCACGTCGACTTCTATGGGGGATGTCACGAGTAGCACAGCTCGGTCCGTGACCTGGGCGATCACTGGAATGTGGGATATTTCCAGGGGATGATAGAATGTTCGTGTAGTTTGTCGTGACGCCACCTGTAGTACTTGGTCAGGGTGTCCAGCGCTGCTGTGCAGGTCCTCTGGAAGGGATGGTGTAGTGCAGGTAGGTGATAAGTCTTCTACAGGTAACACGCTATCCTTCCAGGGCAGATAGATGTGAGATAGAGCAATGGTGCAGAGTGATGTAGCAGAGTGGACTATGCGACGTAGTAAGAAAGCAGGAAACACTTCAAGTTAAACGTTGCATAATAAAATTTTTAATAATAACATTACAAAAGTGCAAATAGCATTACTGCCGAAGTTCGTTGAGACTTCTTAGGACTACCCCCACCGGGGTAACTTCACAGTGTCCTTTACTTGTGCTTGTGGAGGACCCGCTCCAAACCTCCAACTGTGGTCTTGGGTGGGCTGCAAGACTTTCCTTGAGCAGACCTCACTTTCGGCCACACCAAACGGGTTTTTAGTTTCTGAGGTAGTTGAAAATAGTGCACAGTTAAGTTTTTTGTAAAACCAAGATGGAGCACCGAAGTGCCAACTATTTACAGAAAAGTTTGTGAGCCAGTACAGTTCATGGCTTCAAAGTTCAACATTTTGATTACATTGAAACACCATTACCCAACCTGGGTATATTAAGGCAACAATAAACTTGTTCTTCTGAACATTCACCCGTCCGGGTACATCAAACCATTACCCAACCTGGGTATATTAAGGCAACAATAAACTTCTTTTTATGAACATTCACCCGTCCGGGTACATCAATAATTTAACTATTTACATACAGAGACCCTGTCCGGGGTTATTTAGACTTCTTTGGCTGGCCTCTTCCAGGTACCACCTGGTACTCTTCTGGAGCTTGCCAAACATCCGTGACAGGAGGGTCCACCCAGACCTGATGACGTCGTGTGGCCTTTACAGTTACGTCGTGACCCGCTATCTGGGTCTGTGTGGCCACCTCTTTCGTCTCCCTCCGGGTCTGGAACCCTATGTCCCGGACTGAACGAACCCCAGGGGGCCTAACAGGCGCCGGGGACGGGCCAGCTATCATTATCATGTCCATAGCTGGGGCTGCTGAGGAGACCACTGAGGGAGGCTGGGGAGATTTACGGCGTGGGGTGGGCACTTGTGCAGAGGCCTGGTTGGGGGAGGCTGAAGGCTCGGAGGGTCTGTCAGTTGCCTGACACTCTGGGGAGTAGGGGTCGCACCTGGTAACATTTAGGGCGTCCCATCCATTGTAACCCCAGTGTCGGGTGTAAGTCACCAAGTCTCCTGCCAACAGGTCCCTCCCCAGGTGTCCTTCTGGGAGGTGAGCCTCCACGTCCCGCCGGGTTACAAAGACTTCTAAATAAAGTCCAGGCTCCTGGATGAAGCCCCAACCACCTTTTAACTTAAAGTTCCGTACTGCACCCTTACGCCGCGGCTCCCTCAGCGTACTTTTATCCTTTCTCATACGTGCCTTCTCTGCCAGGTCCTTGTCCAGGTGACGTTGCTGAAGCTTTTGGGATTCCCGCTGCTCCCTTTGTCGCTCTGCTTCCCGCTCCCGACGTCTCCACTCTTCCTCCTGACGCCGGTTGTAATTCTCCTCCACCAGCAGCTCCATGTCTCCACCATCAAACGCCAGCTTACGATGTCCGGTTTGCGGCAGCTCTCCTGGCGCCCGCCAGTCCTGGCGGCGCTCACCTGTGGCGGAAGCAGCCGGCTCTGGAACAGATGACGGTCGGGGCTCCGGTACAGGCAGGTAGAGCTCTGGTGCCTGCGCGGCCTCCTCCATGAGGACGGGTGTCGCTTCTTCTGCCTCAGCGACGGGGGCAGACAGCGGGATCTGGGGTGCTGGTGCGGCGTTTTCTGCAGGAACGGGTGCCTCCACTGTGATACTGGCAACCTGTTCAGATTGCAAGGGCTGGGATGCCCGCTTGGCCTCCTCTACTGGAACGGGTGCCTCCACTGAGATACTGGCAACCGGTTCAGATTGCAAGGGCTGGGATGCCCGCACGGCCTCCTGTACTGGAACGGGTGCCTCCACTGAGATACTGGCAACCGGTTCAGATTGCAAGGGCTGGGATGCCCGCACGGCCTCCTGTACTGGAACGGGTGCCTCCACTGAGATACTGGCAACCGGTTCAGATTGCAAGGGCTGGGATGCCCGCACGGCCTCCTCTACTGGAACGGGTGCCTCACCTTCCGGTACAGACACTTCAGGGGGTAAGAGGGATTGGCGCCGCTCCAACTGTAGTTTTAGGGCCCGCCAGCTCGCTTCCATCCTGGCGACCTCCTCCCGGTGCCAGGCCAGGTCTCTCAGGGTATCCTCCGCTTCTTCCAGCGTAGGAGGGTTTCCAGGCCGGGTGCCAAACGGTGGCTCCGTGGCGATCGGGTCGCTTCCGTGGGGGGAGAGCTCTGACTCCTCCATCCCTTCCCACTTCTGCTCATGTCCGTTCGCCATCTCTGCCAAGTCACATGTGTCATTAGCATCAGGAGAGGCGCCATCTTTTGTAGGGAGGCGGGACCTTCGCGTTCGTTTCCGCACACTGAGGAGGATGAGGAGGCGGAACTCCAGAGCTGTGGGGCACGATCTTACATTGCAGTAACATTTAGAGTGGGCGGACATCGTTTTCGCGCCACGGAGTGAGTGTACGCCCACGAGAGCACGCCCTTATTCTTCACCTGTGCCTCGTGGCGCAGTTATGATGGAAAAATGGCAAATACAGTCTATGATGATTTTTGCAATTCTCAAGCAAAAAAACAGTTCAATTAAGGCACACAGGACTCGCTTATAGCGAGCTTCTGAATCCTGTTTGTGACGCCAAAGTTGAGTCGCACAGAGCCACAGGTTTTGGGGGTACTCGGCACCAAGCCCGTCGACTTCTATGGGGGATGTGACGGGTAGCACAGCTATGTCCGTGCCCTGGTCGCTCACTGGAATGTGGGATATTTCCAGGGGATGATAGAATGTTCGTGTAGTTTGTCGTGACGCCACCTGTAGTACCTGGTCAGGGTGTCCAGCGCTGCTGTGCAGGTCCTCTGGAAGGGATGGTGTAGTGCAGGTAGGTGATAAGTCTTCTACAGGTAACACGCTATCCTTCCAGGGCAGATAGATGTGAGATAGAGCAATGGTGCAGAGTGATGTAGCAGAGTGGAGTATGCGACGTAGTAAGAAAGCAGGAAAGGAAACAATTCTTACTACAAAGACATGCAGCATAAGGCTGCCTCAACCCCTCCCATCCAACTAGCTACACCCTGTTCTAACCAGCCTGAGCTAGACCATCCCATTGGGTCCGCCTACACTCAGCTGGCATAGTGTACTGTTGAATGCAGTGGTTGGAGTCAATGGGGTGTTTCCTCCTTACCTGAGAGTAAGTTGTCACACCGCTGGGTGCGATGCAACATCTCTGTGGCGACTGGACCCTCGGGTGCTTCTGTCTTTTCACAAATGCCTGCTTTACCCGGCAATTGAATCAGAGGCTATTTTACTATGTTGAAGTGAATAAACTATAAATATATGTATATATATATGTCACAATGACATGTGTATATATATATATGTATTCTATGTGTGTATATTTTGTGTTTACAAGGAAAGAAAGTGTTTTTTTAGTTGCGATATTTTGTTCCCATAGACTTACATGGGACTTCCGGTATCGGGTATCGCCGATATTTTAGTGATATCGGCGATACCATTCCGATCCGATATTTTTGGATATCGGAAAGTATCGCTCAACACTAGTGCTGACGTGTTTCTATTTTTCTACTTTTCCTCTTATTCCGCTTTTGATTTTGGCTTAAAAATTGCGATGAGCGCAAGTGCTCGTTACTAGACTTTGCCTATGGTGCTTGCCCGTGTTTGCCTGGCAAGCCCCACATGTTTTGTGTGGTGTTTAACAGCTGTGAAACATGTGGCCGCGGGGACTCGAACATGTCACGCAAGCACCCGCGATACTCTGCGTACCCAAGCGACCTAGGCAAACTCTAGTAACGAGCACTTGCATTCATCACTACTTACAAATACTGATATGAAATACTGACCAAATACTGAACATGTGAACGTGTAAAGCCCCCGTCTCACATAGCGAGATCGCTGCTGAGTCACAAGTTTTGTGACGCAACAGCGATCTCCCCAGCGATATCACTGTGTGTAACACTTATCAACGACCGGCCCCCCTGCCGGGTATCGCTGATCATTCTGGAATGTCCTGGACATTTTTTTGATCGTTGGACTCCCGCTGGCCAGCACGCATCGCTGCGTGTGACAGGTGGGAGACCAGCGAGCTGGAGCTGGTAACCAAGGTAAACATCGGGTTTCTAGGCGCTGCGCGGCGCCTAGAAACCCGATGTGTACGTTAGATTCCAGCGCGCTGGTGCAGGGGAGCTGGTAACCAAGGCAAACAGCGGGTTTCTAAGCGCCCGGCAGCGCTTAGAAACCTGCTGCTTACCTTGGTTACCAGCTCCCTGCACAAGCGCGCTGGTATCTAACGTACACTGCGGGTAACTAAGCGACGTGCATCGCTTGTTACCCGCATAGTCGCTGTCCTGATCACTGCTGAGATCTGCCTGTTTGGTAGCTCACCAGCGATCATGTCGCGACACCAGCGATCCTGACAAGTTCATATCGTTGTCGGGATCGCTGGTGAGTCGCTATGTGTGACGGGGCCCTAACTTAAACTTCATTCACATGTCCTAACTAATTTCTTTCTCGGC
Organism: Oophaga sylvatica; assembly: GCA_033576555.1. Taxonomy (NCBI): domain Eukaryota; kingdom Metazoa; phylum Chordata; class Amphibia; order Anura; family Dendrobatidae; genus Oophaga; species Oophaga sylvatica. The sequence continues at coordinate 148,312,429 of JARQOD010000002.1, forward strand.
CAGCTCACTGACCCTCAGAGTTTCAATGAGCCGTTCACACATTAGCTTTAAAAATGGATCTGTCTCTTCAGTCCTATTCTCATCAGGTTTTGCCGATCAACCTCTACCTTTAAAATTTGTGGGTATCCGTCTGAAAGAGCTGACACTGAACACATACTACTTTGTACTTGAGTTCCATCGGAGTTTCATCTGTTTTTAATTAATACATTATTAAAAGTCAATGGATAAAAAAAAGTCACAGTACCTGCTTCTGTGAAAAAAAGGTATGAGAATGAGCAGATGCAACTAAGATGACGTAAGAGGAAAAAAATCTGTTCTTTTCTCTTGTGTAGTAACATACAGTACAGACCAAAAGTTTGGACACACCTTCTCATTTAAAGCTGTTTCTGTATTTTCATGACTATGAAAATTGCACAATTCAAACTGAAGGCATCAAAAGTATGAATTAACACATGTGGAATTATATACTTAAAGTGTGAAACATTGTTGGAAGACCATTTCCAGTGACTACCTCTAGAAGCTCATCAAGAGAATGCAAAGAGTATTGTTGTGAGCATGTTGGAAATTACTTCTGAGTTGGGACTCCCTCTGGTCGTTGCTGAGGGTATTGAACCAGTGTTGAATAGTAGAAGTCCATCACCTGCGAGCGATGACTGGCAATCAGGAGAGATGGACTGGGCTGATATAAGTGAGCTGCCTTCCCATGACCCTCGCCGGTGATCAATTATTGTTTCCTGGTTCATTTGGAAGTCAGCTGGTGTCTTGCCTTCGTCTACTACTTTCAGTTAAGATATTTTCTGCTTGTTTCTATCGTGTTTGCTATTTCCATTTTTTGTCTGCACTTTTGTGGGAGGTTAGCCGGGTTCCCCTACAGGGGCCTGTTCTACTCTCTGTTTTTCAGTAGCCACTGTTTATTTGTTCCATTTAGCGGCTGCGGGTTAGCCGCTTGTTCACACTGGAGATCTGATTTAGCGGGTGGCGAGATCGTGTGATCTATGCATTTTTGAAATCAGAAGTGTTGGAAGTTTTTCTAGGGTTTTGCCGGTTGCAGATAGTATTCTGTCCTATCTAGGCAGTGTTTGGCCCCAGCGTTTGCTCACTCTATTTTCTGCCTGCGTTTGTATTTCGTCTTGTCTAACCGCCATAATATGTGTGGGGTCTACCTATTCCTTTGAGGCTCTTCTCCAGGGCAGTTAGCTTTCCTGTTTCTATCTTTGATAGGTGTAGCTAGCTCTCCGGCTGTGCCGAGGCGTCTAGGTCACCGTAGGTACGTCCCACGGCTGCTTCTAGTTGTGCGGTTAGTTTAGGGATCTGCAATCCATTAGTTCCCAACCTCTCAGGTGTTCTGCTGCCTTGGCTGTTTTTTGCTCCTGTCCTCCTCAGCTACCAATTCATAACAAGTATGCAAAGCGGTCATCAAAGCAAAAGGTGGCTACTTTGAAGAACCTAGAATATAAGACATAATTTCAGTTGTTACACACTTTTTTGTTAAGTACGGTATTTTTCGGACTATAAGAGTACCGGACTATAAGACGCACACAGTTTTTAGAGGTGGAAAATAGGGAAAAATGTATTTGAAGCAAAAAATGTGGTAAAATATTTAATAACGTAAATAACATACTATTATATATGGTGTTATTATATATAATAGCATGTTATTATGTAGGAAGCTACGGGTAGAAGATGGTGCTGCGGGACCAGCTGTGGTGTCTGTAAACTACTATGTGAAGACGCTGGAGGGTGAGTATAAGGCCGGGGTCACACATGCGAGAAATTTGCACGATTTTTGTGCGAATCTCTCTCGTGAACACCCCCGGCACTGCCGCTGGCACTCAGACTGGAGCGTGCAGCTGCATAGAAAAACGTGCAGCATAGAAATACATGCAGCCGCATGCTCCGGTCCGAGTGCCGGCGGCAGTACCGGGAGTGTTCACGAGAGAGATTCGCACAAAAATCGTGCAAATTTCTTGCATGTGTGACCACGGCCTAAGAATGGGGGCATAGGGCTTATATTTAAAGCCACACTCCAGCACTGATAACACTGGAGTGCTGCTTTAAGATCCCATGGGAGAACTATAACTCCCAGCATGTCCTGCAGTTCCTATGGCATGCTGGGAGTTATAGTCCACCACAGGAGTGGCAGAGTGCTTTTTAATGTGCTGTATTTACTAACCTTTTAATTATTTTTTTTCTTGTACAGTGTGTCTGAAGGACCTGTATGACATCATGAAGAGGCAGGGCTTTGTGTGGTCATGTGATGCTCCAGCCCACCCTCTTCATGACCTCATCACAGGTCCTCCACAGGAGCATTCAGCATCGCATCAGCACAGCCCCTGTGCTGTCAGGTATGCGATGCCTCCTGCTGCACTCTACTCCTGCCGCCTCCTCCTTCCAAACACATCTCCCCTGCTGCTGCAGGAATCAGGCGCTGGGGAACCATGTGGCTCTGTCATTTGCTGCTCACTGCTCAGCTGATAGGTGGGCGGGGAAGCGGCTAATTAATATTCACTGCACTTAAGTATCGGGACCAGTGGTTTCCCCAACGCTGGATTCCTGCAACGGAGGGGATATTTCCTGCCTCCTGCGATCTCACTCCACCACTGCCCCCCCTCCCCACATGTTACATTCCGACCATAAGACGTACCCACACTTTCCACCCAAAGTGCGTCTTATGGTCCGAAAAATACGGTATATAATTCCACATGTGTTAATTAATAGTTTTGATGCCTTCAGTGTGAATTTACAATTTTCATAGTCATGAAAATACAGAAAAATCTTTAAATGACAAGGTGTGTCCAAACTTTTGGTTTGTACTGTATATGGATCTAGCCTTTGGGATATACGGTCTGTATGTGATTTATATGGCTTGTATTATAGAGCATAATTTAACTGTATTGACATTACTTGCTTTTCCTCAATACCACTTTGAGCTACTGTACTCTATGTACCAGATTTAAGTAAAAAAAAAACACAGGCACAACATCATATATTACCAATAGTATACCCAATACTCTGTCAGAATAGATCTCTGCATGAATGTCATAACTGGTTCAGTGCATATCAACGTAAATGATAAAAGAAAACGTAAAACACATGATGTGACAATAATAGATTTTATAACTAAGTAAAAAGATTTAAAAAAAACAAACAAACAAAAAAAACACATTTGCTTGCCGAAACGTACGTCGGATTGTTTGATGTGCTCCACGTCCTGCTTACAAATAGCAGCTGTTTTTTCTTTTCTAGAGTGTATTGGTGTTTGTATCTTATATGGGTTGGGAGTTATATGACCTTTCATTGTGAGTTCTCCTTTCTAGGTCCCCTTATATATATATATATATATGGGCAATATTTTTATGAGAGACATATACTAAATACCTTTAGCCCACATTGGGCAGCACGGTGGCTCAGTGGTTAGCAAAGAGTTTGTATGTTCTCCCCGTGTTTGTGTGTGTTTCCGCCGGGTTCTCCGGTTTCCTCCCACATTACAAAGACATACTGATATGGATTCTAGATTGTGAGCTCCATTGGGGACCGTGCCGATAATGTATGTAAAGTGTTGTTGAATTAATGGCGCTATATAAATGAGTAAAATAAATAAAAAATAATTTATTAGAATGCTATTCTGGATCTTCTTACAGCTGCTGCCTATCCATGTGTAGTCTATGGGACTGGCGGTACCTTGAGGTTTCCCACTTTTTTATAATTGTCTTGTATTTGTAAAAACAAATCTTTTTGTACTTGACATAATACAAATTTCTATTATTGTTCATCATGCTATATTGTGGTTCTTTAGTACACGTTTTCTCTTTGTACCAGATTCTTAGAATTGCTTGGATATACTTAGTTTAGTGATTAAATATAAGCCTGATCACGAGATTTTACTTCATCAAAAAGCTGAGGATCAATGTGCATTGTTGGAGAAAGTGGGATCATGGGAGTTGCACAGAGTAAATGACACCTGAGAAGATAGCCTAGCTAAAGATTAGGGACACAGCAAGAAAACCTCAAAAGATGTACGGCTTCATGTTTTATTCACATTTTGAATCTATATGATAAGAAATTTAGACATTAGTATTCACAACAGCATTGATGCTTATTAATGTCCCACATGGGACGGCATGCCCATATAAATTGTGCTCATCCAATAATATTATTTTTGGGCTTTGCTCCCATTAGTTGCCTGAATAGATTGTTCTGATTTACCGTATATACTTGTGTATAAGCCGACCCATGTATAAGCCGACCCCCCTAATTTTGCCACAAAAAACTGGGAAAACTTATTGACTCGTGTATAAGCCGGGTGTATAAACTGCCCTCCTGCTCTGTGCTGCCCCTGTCCTGCTCCTTGCTCCCCCATCCAGCTCTGTGCTCCCCCATTCTCCTCTGTGCTGCCCCCCTCCTGCTCCGTCCTCCGCTGTGCTCCCCCATTCCTTCTCTGTCCTCCTGTGCCCCCCCGTCCTGCTCCGTGCTCCTCTGTGCCCTCCATCCTCTCCCCCCGTCCTGCTCCGTGCTCCTCTGTGTCCTCCATCCTCCCCCCGTCCTGCTCCGTGCTCATTGTCCTCCTCCATGCTTCCCCGTCCTCCGTTCTCCCCCGTCCTCCTCCATGCTTCCCCGTCCTCCGTTCTCCCCCCCGTCCTCCTCCATGCTTCCCCCGTCCTCCGTTCTCCCCTGTCCTGCTCCATGCTTCCCCGTCCTCCCCCTCCTCCTCCATGCTTCCACCGTTCTCCCGCCCCCCCGTCCTGCTCGTGCTCCTTGTCCTCTCCTCCATCATACTCACCCCTCCCCGTGCCATCGCTGAGCGTCCCTGCAATCCTGCGTTCTCCCCGGCTTCCTGCAGCTCTCCAGCACTGAGCGGTGATGTAATACCGCTCATTAAGTCCATGAATATGGAGGCCACGCCCATGGGAGTGGCGTCGCGTCCATATTACATGACCTTAATGAGCGGGTATTACGTCACCGCTCAGTGCTAGAGAGCTGCAGGAAGCCGGGGAGAACGCAGGATTGCAGGGACGCTCAGCGATGGCACGGGGAGGGGTGAGTATGATCCCAGCCACCGGCTCCTGCCGCGGCATCCCCTCCCCCGCTGGTTTCTGCCCTATGACTCGTGTATAAGCCGAGGGGGCATTTTCAGCACGAAAAAAGGTGCTGAAAATCTCGGCTTATACACGAGTATATACGGTACATCTTACGTGCACAGTGATTTATTACTCATTGTTAACAACTGGCAATCAACAAACATGTGGCCAATTGGTGAGCATTGATCGGTTGCCATCAGCCAACATAATCAGGCCCTAGGGGTAAGGAGTATAGATAATTTAATTAATTGAATTAAAACAGTTGCAAATCGACTTCTAATTTCAAGAAATTTGCCAATCCCTCAAATTTGAACAAGTTGTGATTGGATCATCATAAAAAATGTTCTTTCACAAATTGCTAAATATTGCAGCCACTGGTAGAGCACACATGACGTGAAGTCACAGAGGCTTCTCTACAATGCCTTACAACTATCACTTCACAAGGTCTAGTGCAGCCAATCAAGAGGGTACTAGAAAAAATAAGGGCAGGGAATGATGTGCCCATTGTATGGTTTTACAACCTAGGCATAGGAGGTCAGCTCATTATTACTACCGTATATACTCATGTATAAGCCGACCCATGTATAAGCCGACCCCCCTAATTTTGCCACAAAAAACTGGGAAAACTTATTGACTCGTGTATAAGCCTAGGGTGAAAAATGATTATGCCCCCATATGATGCTCCACAGATTCTGCCCCCATATGCTGCACAGATTATGCCCAATATGCTCCACAGATTATGCCCCTATATGCTCCAGATTATGCCCCCATAGGCTCCAGATTATGCCCAATATGCTTCAGAGATTATGCCCCCATATATTCCACAGATTATGCCCCCGTATGATCCACAGATTATGCCCCCATATGCTCCAGATTATGCCCACATATGTTCCACAGATTATGCCCCCATATGCTCCAGATTATGCCCCCATATGCTCCATATTATGCCCCCATATGTTCCACAGTTTATGCCCCCATATTATGCCCCCATATGTTCCACAGCTTATGCCCCCATATTCTCCATATTATGCCCCACATATGCTCCAGATTATGCCCCACATGTTCCACAGCTTATGCCCCCATATGCTCCAGATTATGCCCCATATGTTCCACAGCTTATGCCCCCATATGCTCCATATTATGCCCCCATATGCTCCATATTATGATTCCATATGCTCCATAATATGCCCCCATATGTTCCAGATTATGCCCCATATGCTGCTGCAAGAAAAAAAAAATGACATACTCACCTCTCGTCGCTGGGGGACAGGTGCCGGTGTCACCGATCGCTCAGGACCCCGGCACCTGAGATATTTACCTGTCCTCTCTGCACTGCAGCGCTGCGTCCTCTTCCTGGTGCTCGGCAGTGAATGATCAGCAGGGGGCGCGGCGCTCACTAACGACGTCATCGCGCCCTCTGCCTGAACATTCACAGCCAGGACCGAGGGAGCAGTGCGCATCGGTGGCACGGGGACAGGTAAATATAGCATATACTCACCCCTCCGCTGCGCGTCCCTGCAGCCTCTCATCTTCTCCCGGCGCTCTCCACAGCGCTTCCTTCCTACAGCGGTCACATGGTACCGCTCATTAAAGTCATGAATATGTGCATATTCATGACTTTAATGAGCGGTGCCATGTGACCGCTGCAGGAAGGAGCCGGAGATCGTGGGAGAAGCAGGGCGGCTGCAGAGACCGCGCCGGCGGAGAGGTGAGTATAATCCGACACCCCCGCTCCCCTCCCCCCGCCGACCCCCGTATATGACCCGCGTATAAGCCGAGAGGGGGACTTTCAGCCCTAAAAAATGGGCTGAAAATCTCGGCTTATACACGAATATATACGGTAAATCAATTTCCTGATTGTTCAGAATGTGAAATCCAGGTATATCAACAGCCACCGATCGCGGAAAATTATCCTCATATGTTACCTTGAACTCAGTTGCAAGAAACAACATAGTAAAAAAAATTCCTAGTTGGAAGGAAAGGGGCAGCTGACTTAGTATCCTGGCACATAAGCAGGATCTGCTCTGCAAAATATCATCCAATATAGCTGGGGCGCCATGTTTTTCCAATTCATCCTGGACATGTCTTGTGTTATGATCAGTTGTTCTCACTGTTTCCATCTTCCTCCACTATTGATCTTATTTCTTAACTTCATGGGAACTGCCTAATAGGTAAATTCACATTCTGCACTCCTACAGTGCGTGCTTGGTTAATTTCTGCATGCACACTATCTGGGTGGACTGGAGAACTCATGTCATTGTACTTATGCTTTAAGAAGCAATGTACTGCATGTAGATCTTAATGTGAATGCAGATCTTTATATTTTAGTAGTGGTGGGGAGCTGATCTTGGCTGTATGAACATGAGCCCTATAGTGGTAATGCGAAAATTAGGATTTTCTGTTTTGTACTTTGCCGTACCTTATTTTCTTGTTTTTACAATTCAACATATTCATATCTGCATTAATTTCTGATTTTCTCCCATGTAGCTAATTCCCATGTTGAAGAAAGCCCTTTCTGTATCTAAGCCAGCATTTATGAGTGAGAGATGTAATAGCAGGGAAAACAAATACAATGCATCCTGTTTAATTTTAAGATATTGCTTGATCTGCAGATCAGCTCATGTTTATTTGACTAAATACTGATCTGCATTGCCTGGAAACGGCCACCAAACTGTGTGATGGAGAGATAGTTTAGCTCTTCATACACTGTTTACATCCACTCTACATCCTGAAATTAGTAATAGTAGTGGACAACATCTTTTATATGGATATATACACTGCTCAAAAAAATTAAAGGGAGCACTTAAACACAATGTAACTCCAAGTCAATCACACTTCTGTGAAATCAACCTGTCCCGTTATGAAGCAACACTGATTGGGAATCAATTTCTCCTGCTGTTGTGCAAATGGAACAGACAACAGGTAGACGTGATAGCCAATTAGCAAGACAACCCCTGTAAAGGAGTGGTTCTGCAGAGGGTGACCACAGACCAGTTCTCTGTTGTCATCCTTTTTGGCTGTTGTCTTAGTCACTTTTGCATTTTGTCATTGCTCTCACTAATATTGGTACAATAGCATGATGTGGTGTCTATAGTACAACCCACGGAAGTTGCTCAGGTAGTGCAGCTCATCCATGATGGCACATCAATGCGAGGTGTTGCAAGAAGTGTAGCTATGTCTGTCAGCACAGTGTCCAGAGCATGGACAAGATACCACAAGTTAGGACAGTACATCAGGAAATGTGGAGGGGCCGAAGGAGGGCAACATCCCAGCATCAGGACCGCTACCTCTTTCTTTGTACAAGGAGAAACAGGAGGAGCAGTGCAGGAGCCTTGCAAAATGATCTCCAGCAGGCCACTAACATTCATGTGTTTGCTTAAACTGTGAGAAACAGACTGGTGGGGTGGTATCAGGGCGGTATGAGGGCCCGACGTTCACAAGTAGGTGTTGGGCTTACAGCCCAACACAGTGCAGGTTGATTGGTATTTGCCATAGAACATCGAGATTGGAAGATTTAACATTGACACCCTACGTGGATGAGAGCAGGTTCACACTGAGCACATGTGACAGACATGACAGAGTCTGGAGACGCCGTGGATAATGTTCTCCTGCCTGCAAAATCCTCCAGCATGACCAGTTTGGTATTGGGTCAGTAATGGTGTTGTTGAGGCATTTCTTTGGGGTTCCGCACAGCCCTCCATGTGCTAGTCAGAGGTACCCTGATTGCTATTGGGTACTAGGATGAGATCCTCAGACCCATTGTGAGACCATATGCAGGTGCCCTGGGTTCCTTCTGATGCATTACAATACTAGGCCTCATGTGGCTAAAGTTGGTCAGCAGTTCCTGCATGATGAAGGCATTGATGCTATGGACTGGCCTGCCTGTTTCCCAAAACTGAATCTAATCCGGCACATCTGGGACATCATGCCTCGTTCCAACCACCAACACCACATTGCAGGAGATCCCTCAGGAGAACATCCGCCGCCTCATCAGGAACATTCCTAGATGTTGTAGGGAGGTCATGCAGGCACGTGGAGGCCACACACACTACAACACATCATTTCCTTGTCTTGAGGCATTTCCACTGAAGTTGGATCTGCTCGTAATTTGATTTTCCACTTTGATTTTGAGTATCATTCCAAATCCAGACCTCCATGGGATATTAATTTTGATTTATATTGATATATTTTTTGTTTTATTCTTCTCAATTCATTCCACTATGTAATGAATAAAGATTTGCAACTGGAATATTTCATTCAGTGATATCTAAGATGTGGTATTTTAGTGTTACCTTTATTTTTTTGTGCAGTGTATTTGAAAATTACACTTAAATTCATGTGTTCCCAACCCAAGTTTTTACCTAAGATGAAAAATGCCTTTATGATAAAGCAAAACTTTAACCTAGCGTCTGTATGACAGTCATACTCATTGTTAGTAAGAAACCCCAGGCAGTGCTTTGGCGATATTGGTGGCTTGAAATGATGCCTGAACATCAGGAAAACCTACCTTTCATTTGGGCTTTCCTAGCAGCCCTGTGTTGGACCAGATGATCCTGTTAAAACCAAGAAGATGCAGTTAGTGTCACAGTCTGGTATGTAGTCCAAATGTCACCTAAGAACGTAGTTGATGCTTTGCTGAAAGCAAGAGTCTTTAAAATCTGATATGTTTATTTTATTTCTAATGCTAAATATAGTATGAACAGTATCCAGCCGCGTCTAATGTGACTGCCACGTTTAGATTGATTTTACACAGGACCCCATAGTGTTGCCGTAAAACATTTGATATCTCCTGCCAAAAGTCTGTATAATGAGGCTGTGCAACACTTGCTATACAATGCTTCTGCAGAAGATATACATATATATATATATTATATAATATTACACACATGTGTATATATATATATTTATTTCTGATTAGGGGATCACCTGGACCGAATCTTTTTTAACGAAGGAAAGTATAAAAAACACTGCTGTGGTGTTCACAATTCATTTGCAATAGGACAGGATGGATAACAAAACAAGTCCTAGTAATACCCAAAAGTAATAGGAATGAAAAAATAACTTTTAACCATGCCAAAGGAGTTGAAAAGAAAAGTCTTGAGAGAGGAAAAGAACGGCTAAATTCTGGCAGAGGGATACAGTGAGCGTCATGTTACCTCGATTCTTAAAATTTGTAAGATGGCTATCCATTACAACAAGGTCAAGCAGCAGACATTGGGGACAACAAAGCTACAGACCTGCAGAGGGCGAAAATGACTCGCCACTGACCAGGATGACCGTCCTACTAATTTAATGTCACTCAGCAACCGCAGGATGACATCAAGTGACTTACAAAAGGAACGGCAAATGGCAGTTAGGGTGAAGTGCACGGAAAGAACAGATCGTAACAGGCTTCTAGAGGCAGGGCTCAAGTCATGTAAAGCTAGAAAAAAATCCTTTCATCAATGAGAAGCAAAGGAGAGCCAGGCTGAAGTTTGCCAAAGACCATAAGGATTGGACTATAGAGGACTAGAGTAAGGTAATACTCTCTGATGGGTCTAATTTTCAGCTTTGCCCAACACCTGGTTGTTTAATAGTTAGACAGAGACCTGGAGAGGCGTACAAGCCACAATGTCTTGCACCCACTGTGAATTTTGCTGGAGGATCGGTGATGATCTGGGGAAGCTTCAGCAAGGTTGGAATTGGGCAGGTTAATCTTTGCGAAGGACGTATGACTCAAGTCGCATGCAAGGTTATCCTGGAAAAACAGTTGATTCCTTCTGCTCAGGCAATGTTCCCCAACTCTGAGGACTTTTTTTTTCCAGCAGGACAATGTGCATGCCACACAGCTAGGTCAATCATTGTGTGGAAGAAGGACAACCACATCATATCCCTGTCATGGAGAGCCCAAACTCCAGACCTGAACCCCTTTGAAAACCTGGAATGTAATCAAGAGGAAGATGGAGAGTCACAAGCCATCAAAGAAGAACTGCTTAAATATTTGTACATTGAGTGGCATAAGGTCACCCAAAAGCAGTGTGAAAGATTGGTGAAAAGCATGCCAAGACGCATGAAAGCTTTGATTAAAAATCATGGTTATTCCACAAAATATTGATTTTTATGCACACACTGCTACAAAAAAATAAAGGGAACACTCAAATAACACATCCTAGATCAAATAACACATCCTAGATCTAAATGAATGAAATATTCTCGTTGAATACTTTGTTGTGTACAAAGTTGAATGTGCTGACACAAAAATCATCAATGGAAATCAAATTTTTGAACCAAGGGAGTCCTGGATTTGAAGAGACCCCCAAAATGAAAGTGGAAACAAGACAAAATTAAAGTGGAAGCAATTCAAAATGATGTTCAGTATTGTGTGTGGCCTCCACGTGCCTTTATGACCTCCCTACAACACCTGGGCATGTTCCTGATCAGGTTGCGAATGTTCTCCTGAGGGATCTCATCCCAGACCTGGACTAAAGCATCTCTTAACTCCTGGACAGTCTGTGGTGCAATGTGAGGTTGGTGGATGGAGCGAGACATGCTGTCCCAGATGTGCTCAATCGGATTCAGGTCTGGGGAACGGGCAGGCCAGTCCATAGCTTCAATGCCTTCATCTTGCAGGAACTGCAGACACACTCCAGCCACATGAGGTCTAGCATTGTCCTGCATTAGGAGGAACCAAGGGCTAACCGCACCAGCATATGGTCTCATGAGGGGTCTGAGGATCTCATCACGGTACCTAATGGCAGTCAGGCTACCTCTGGCGAGCACATGGAGCGCTGTTTGGCCCTCCAAAGTAATGCCTCCCCACATCATTACTGACCCACTGCCAAACCGGTCATTCTGAAGGATGTTGCAGGCAGCAGATCACTCTCCTCGGCGTCTCCAGACTCTGTCACGTCTGTCATATGTGCTGAGTGTGAACTGCTGCCTGCAACATCCTTCAGCATGACCATTACCTATGACGTCCAGTCAGTCAAAAGTTGCAGTCACAAGATGGTGGCTCAGGAACGGAGCAGCGCTGAGAACACCTGAAGACGGTAGCTGGTAAGTATATTACTAGTGGCAGTGAAATAAGACTCCAGCTGATTTTTTTTTTAACAAAACTTGTTTGCAGTGTTTGTAGAGTAGTGTATGCTCATTCAGGTCACCGTCCCTTGCTACATATTATGATACAGGATTGGTCATCAATATGAGATCAGTAGGTCTCTGCCAACCCATGACCAGCTGATTAATTTTTTAGCTTGTTTTGACTAGTTGTTGTTCTGCGGTTTCCAGCAGTGTCTGCTGTATATTGATTGGAGCTGCACAGATCTCTGTTAAGTGTTTACATCTGGCCAGAGCAAGTCACAGCTGATCGGTGGGGGATAAAACGATATCTGTAAATGAAAAAAACACATTTACTAATTTTTTATTACTACTCTTTATGAATGAATCGTTTGTCCTTTTCACACGATGAATGTGGATTCTAGCGCATGTTGTTTGCTTGAGATAATTTTATCTATACTGTTTATTGATGAGGTTTTTTTTTGTTTTAGACTTTTTCTTTCTAAATATTTTCTGTATGTCTTCACATTTGTGTGTAGTTAATAAGCCTGGATGGGTTTGCTTTATGGGATAGTGGGAGTAGTTTCTGTTCTATCATTAACCTTGACTGTAGCCTTTAGGTCTGTGTTACCAGCTGTGATTGCGTGCTGGCCAGAGAATGTGTGCAGGCTCAGCTTTCAGGGGGACTAATAATAATTCCCTAGCAGGGTTCCTTGTTCCATGTCTTAGGTTTGCCTCTGTATTTTGATGTGTGCCAGAGCTGCATTTAGTCACACACACACTGCTCATCTCCTACCTCTCCCAAAAGCAGCAGCGAGCTGGAGGAGAGCTGTTGGCGTTCTCGGCCATTTCTGCTCTGCACCTGCCAACATCATGAACTGGAAGCAAAACAATCACATATCAGCTAATGGCTTCATCTCCTCCTGTGCTCTGAATTGTTATTAGTACGCTTTCCAACACCCTTCTGGTTAAAAAAAAAACTAGATCATTTTTACATCTAGCAACCTATTGTAAAGGAACAGAACACTGATTGAATTTTCTTACCTTATTTATGCCGGTGTATTAATTTACAGTATACTCCTATGGATTGTTCCATTGAGACTAATATGTGTGATATTTTCAGGAGTTTTAATTAATTACACAAGTGTACAATCCTACATTCTAATATCCTATGCACCATCTTTGTAGCTGATCAAATATTAACTTTTCTCTCTTTTTAATATCTGTTCATTTGTTGGACTAACTCAGGTGCCCTTAAGGATGGTCAAATACATTAGACTTAGATTGGTCAAAGCAGAAAGTTTTGGAAGGTCCATCCACCACTAAATGTCTATTAGCTGTTCATTTTGATATAGGAAAGATGTGTATCTTCGTACCGTGTTAGCCAGTAGATAGAAAAATATTTAGACTTGAGAGTCCTCAGTGGTTGATACCTTTGTACTCTAATATCCCACACCAGGATGGATTAAATGCCTGCAAAGTCTTCATGGGAAACACCGGGAATGATTGCTGATTCTGTGGTGAAACTCACAAAATTCATCCTCACCCACAATTACTTCGAATTTGACAACAAGATCTATCTTCAGGAGACTGGCACAGCTATGGGAAGTAAAATGGCTCCACAGTATGCAAATCTTTTCATGGCCAAGCTTGAAAGCGAATTTTTGTCCTCCTGCCCCATCAGGCCTCGGGCCTACTACCGCTACATTGATGACATTTTAATCATCTGGACGGAGTCTGAACAACAGCTAAAGACGTTCCATGAACAGTTCAATCAATTTCATCCCACCATCAACTTAACACTTAACTACTCCAGCACTGAAATTAACTTTTTAGACACCACCATTAAGCTAAAGAACAATGAAATAGAGACATCCCTGTATCAGAAGCCAATCGACCGTCCAACATATCTTAAATGGGACAGTTTCCATCCTAAACACATAAAAAACTCTATTGTCTACAGCCAAGCCATCAGATACAACCGTATATGTTCCAACCCCATGGATAGAGATGAACACCTTGGTCGCCTCAGAAAGACTTTTTTGAACCAGGGCTACCATCCAAGAACAATTGAAAACCAAATTACAAGAGCCACCAGAATATCAAGGAATCACCTGCTACATTACAAAGCTAAAGAAGAAAATAACCGGGTGCCTCTAGTGGTCACCTACAATCCAAGTCTGGAGATGCTAAGGGGAGCTGCACGGAAACTACAACCTTTACTACAAAAAGATGCCCGATTACAATCCATATTTCCAGACCCCCCACTACTATGTTTTAGGCAGCCCCCAAATCTAAGAAGCATCATTGTCAGAAGCTCCCTGTCCTCCCCAACAGCTGCAGGAACCTTTCCTTGCAGACAAAAGAAATGCAAGACCTGTACATCTATAATGACCACGGACAGGATAAAGATCCCCAACTCCCATCAGGACTACAAGATACCAGGTACTTTCAGCTGCATCACATCTAATGTGGTGTACCTAATTATATGTACTAAATGTCCAACTGGGGGTCTGTATGTGGGGGAGACCGGGCAAAAACTGAGAACAAGGATGAATTCTCATCGCCACACGATAAGAGAAAAAAGAATGGATTTACCTGTGGCCAAACACTTTTGTATGCCCGGTCATAGCATGACAGATATGGAATTACTTGTATTAAAATCTAACTTCAAATCTGAGAAGGATAGAAAAGTCTGGGAATATAAACTTATGATGACCTTTGACACTCTTAGTGCTGGGATGAATATATCCCAGAGTTTTATGTCGTTCTACAACAATTAAGGAATCTGCCTCCCTGACCTTTTAGGGTCATCACAACACAATACCAGACCCCAATCAGAGGGTAATAAAACCTTCACTCCTTATCTATGAACTAGTCATATTTATGTTAATCCCTCTGCCATAATGACAGTTCTGCTTCATGTCACTTGTCCTACCTATTGCATTTTTTCTGTGCTATTTTGTGTATAAATATGTGATTCTTCAGATGTTGTATTAGTCTATGCCTGATGAAGAGACCTGAGTAGTCTCGAAAGCTTGCAATTTGTTACCATCTTTTCAGTTAGCCATTAAAAGGTATCAACCACTGAGGACTCTCAAGTCTAAATATTTTTCTATTAGCTGTTCAGCCATTTTTGAATTAACATGTGTTTGGGGCCAAAAAAGAATCGCGAACATTGATTTTTAGCTGACTCTTCCCCACTCAATACATACATTAAGAACTCAGGAACTCTCGGCTAAATGCAGCAAGCGCGAAGATTGGGAGGTCCGAAAAATTATCTGCAGGCAAAATAAGTGTTGGAGGATGTATTGCATGAGTTTCTTATGTACATCAGTGCTTTGGATTAATATAACCCTTAGGGGTTATCATATTTTAGATTTTTTTTTTTTTTAAAAGCCTCCAAAACTTTTTCATGAATAATACTTACGGTACAATAATATAGCACTAAATACTAGGAATTATTTTTTCAAGTCCTGTAAGTTTTGATGGGAGATGTTAAGGGGGCAAAAGAACTTAGTTCCTGTGTGTCAGGCAGTTGTTGGAATGTACTGCACTCAGTGCAAGCGTATTGAGCAAGACCAGAAATAGTCTAATTGGTTTCTGGCCGGGAGTATGCCTATTGCGCACTTGCAGTCACGTTACTGTTGTGGGGAGGATTCACAAGTACAGTCATGGCCAAAAGTTTTGAGAATGACACAAATATTAATTTTTACAAAGTTTACTGCTTCACTTTTTCTAATGGCAATTTGCATATACTCCAGAATGTTATAAAGAGTGATCAGCTTAACAGCAATTACTTGCAAAGTCAATATTTGGCTAGAAAATGAACTTTATCCCCCAAAACACATTTCAACATCATTGCAGCCCTGCCTTAAAAGGACCAGCTAACCTCTTTTCAGTGATTGCTCCATTAACACAGGTGTGGCTGTTAGATCAATCTGTCATGATTAAGTAAGAATGACACCACTGGACACTTTAAAAGGAGGCTGGTGCTTGGCATCATTGTTTCTCTTCTGTTAACTATAGTTATCTCTAAAGAAACACGTGCAGTCATCATTGCAATGCACAAAAATGGCCTAACAGGGAAGAGTATCGCAGCTAGAAAGATTGTACCTCAGTCAACAATCTATCGCATCATCAAGAACTTCAAGGAGAGAGGTTCCATTGTTGCCAAAAAGGCTTCAGGGCACCCAAAAAAGACCAGCAAGTGCCAGGACCGTCTCTTAAAAGTGTTTCAGCTGAGGGATCGGGCTACCAGCAGTGCAGAGCTTGCTCAGGAATGGCAGCAGGCAGGTGTGAGTGCATCTGCACGCACTGTGAGGCGGAGACTCTTGGAGCAAGGCCTGGTCTCAAGGAGGGCAGCAAAGAAGCCACTTCTCTCCAGAAAAAACATCATGGACAGACTAATATTCTGCAAAAGGTACAGGCAGTGGACTGCTGAGGACTGGGGTAAAGCTATTTTCTCTGCTGAATCCCCTTTTCGATTGTTTGGGACATCAGGAAAACGCCTCATTCGGAGAAGACAAGGTGAGCGCTACCACCAGTCTTGTCTCATGCCAACTGTTACGCATCCTGAAACCATTCATGTGTGGGGTTGCTTCTCAGCCAAGGGAATCGGCTCTCTCACAGTCTTGCCTAAAAACACAGCCATGAATAAAGAATGGTACCAGAATGTCCTCCAAGAGCAACTTCTCCCAACCCTCCAAGAGCAGTTTGGCGATCAACATTGCCTTTTCCAGCATGATGGAGCACCTTGCCATAAAGCAAAGGTGATAACTAAATGGCTCAGGGAACAAAACATAGAGATTTTGGGTCCATGGCCTGGAAACTCCCCAGATCTTAATCCCATTGAGAACTTGTGGTCAATCATCAAGAGACGGGTGGATAAACAAAAAACTAAAAATTCTGACAAGATGAAAGCATTGATTGTGCAAGAATGGACTGCTATCAGTCAGGATTTGGTCCAGAAGTTGATTGAGAGCATGCCAGGGAGAATTGCAGAGGTCCTAAAGAAGAAGGGTCAACACTGCAAATATTGACTTGCTGCATTAACTCATTCTAACTGTCAATATAAGCTTTTGTTACTCATATGTTTATATTTCTGTCTGTGATAAAAACAGCTGTCAAAAACACATAACCAGAGGGCAGCAGATCATGTGAAAATATAATATTTGTGTCATTCTCAAAACTTTTGGCCATGACTGTAGTTTGGAGTGGCCATCTCGGTCTCCTGACCTCAATATTATTGAGCCACTCTGGAGAGATCTTAAGCGTGCAGTTCATGCTAGATAGCCCAGGAATTTACAGGAACTGGAGGCTTTTTGCCAAGAAGAGTGGGCAGCTTTACTATCTGAGATAATAAAGAACCTCATCCACAACTACCACAAAAGACTTCTAGCTGTCATTGATGTTAAAAGGGGCAATACACGGTATTAAGAAATGGGGTATGTGAACTTTTGATCAGAGTCATTTGGATGTTTTGGGTTGCCATTATGATTTAAAAAGAGAAAACACAGGAGTTTGACAATAAATGGCTTCACCTAACCACTAACCATGAGTGGAGAAAAAGTTTTGGTGTTATCATTCATATTCTCTGAAAAAAGGCCAAGAAAGCAAAAATTCTGCTGGGGTATGTAAACTTTTAAGCAGGGCTGTGGAGTCAGAGTTAGTTTTGGTCGGAGACGGTAGAAATGTACCGACTCCGACTCCAGCTTTAAAAAAAAATGTATTAATATTTCATAATTGAACTTTCATATGAATTTTATAAATGTTACTAAAATATATATGTTCTATCAAACTATGAACAACAATGATAAGCAGTTCTGCTGGAAATAGACATTTCTTACTTCTTGTGTGTCACTGTTCTCCACTGCCCTTATCTAATCTTATACTTGGTTAACCTCATGCTGCCCCAACCGACCTACTTACAATGTATGAAACTGAAAGTGAAAATGTGTTGTAAATTCTTAGTAGTAAATCTCCTCCTCTAGACTAGATGTTTACTAGGTGTGCATCTTCCAAGCATCTCACAGCTGCTACTTCTTACAGTCTTCCTCTTCTGAGAATTATCCTTTCAACAAACTTTGCATCAGTTAACTGTGAGTACATGAGGAATAACAGTATTACTGACCACTATATCAGTTGTACGACCTGGCAATAATTTTGTACAATTGTTTTTAGGAAAAACAATTGTCATTTGGATTGTGAATGCAGAATTAAAAACCTGAGAATGTCAAAGAAGCGTCACATTAAATCAGCTGTATTTGAACATTTCACCATCAATCAAGATAGAAAACATTATGTCTGTCAGTGTATGACAAATGATCCAGACGAAAACAAATGCTGTGAAGCCAAGAGCAGTGCATATTCAGGCAAAGATGAAAATGCTCCTACCAGAGCTTCTAATCTAAAGAGACATTTACAGCGCTTTCATCCAGAAGTACTGAAAGCAGTGGATGAGAAAGACTGCATCCAAACCAATGAACCAGTGCCCAGCTCTTCCAGCCAAACAAAGGAGCTGAGAACTTTGCAGCCATCAGTTGCAGGATATTTTGTCAGTGACAAAGTTGCTGTGACAATGACAGTAGATACATTTAAAAAAACAGATCATAGAGCTTGTTGTAAAGGATAGTGTGCCTATTTCATTATTTTCACAACCAGCTTTTGTGTGTCTGAATGGGGAAATGGCCCGCAAGCTTGGTGTTTCTCTGGAGAGAGAATTAGAAAATTAGTAATCGAAGAAGCTTTTAAACAAAAGGAAGAACTTAAAAAAACTCTCAAGGGACGCTTTCTGTTTCTTAAAATGGATGCCTGCACACGTCACAGAGTGAACTATTTTGCCATCAATGTCCGATTTGTTTGTGACAAAAATGAAATAGTTACCAAGACATTGGCAGTAAAAGACACCAAAGCTCATCACACCAGTGAGTTTCTCCAGGTCTTGGTGGAAAAGGTTCTGAAAGACTATGAACTTAAAAAAGAGCAAGTTCTTTCTGTCGTAACTGACAATGCTTCAAATATGATAAGTACTATTAAGCTAATGAATGAGAGTAATGATGGTGACCTGCAGCTAGAAGAACATTCTGGATCCACAGACACAGAAATGTTTGAAATAGAGGAACACGGTATTGTAACTGAGGAGCAAACTGAAGTTGCTTCAGATGTACAGCAACATGGTAGTTTAGATGATCTTATTGAAACTGTGTCAATACGTTCTTTCATTCATCACATGCGCTGTGTTGTGCATACGCTACAGCTGGCTATAAGAGACAGTCTGCAAGAAGGACATGCTGCTGCACTGATTGGCAAGGTGAGAAAATTGGCTACTGTTGCCAGAACCCCTAAAGTTGACTCAATTTTGAAGAGACTTGCTGGAAAAGGGGCAATTATTGATCAAGCCACACGATGGGGCAGTACTTAATGATTCAGCGCTTGGTTGAACTGAAAACCTTTCTTGTACACATGGCTAACCCTCAACTGACGCTAAATGAAAGTCAGTGGAATCAGGTGACTGAGCTGGAAAAATTGCTAGAGCACCCATTTACAGTGACTAAAAAATTACAAGCAGAGGACTTAACTACAGGTATTTTCTTAAAGGAGTGGAAGGAGGGTTAATTGCAAGTGGCATTGCTACATCAATGAAACGGAGAGAGGAGCTACTATTACAAAATAACATTCTATTGGCAGCTGTTTATGTAGACCCAATGCATCAGATTCCTCTAGCCCAGGGGTGGGCAATTAATTTTGCCAGGGGCCGCATGAGAAATTGGGATGGTTTTAGAGGGCCGGACTAATATAATTAACTCCGTTCTACCCAATACTGTATATATACATATATATATATATATATATACACTGTATACTGTATATATACATACCTGCCCATTATCATCATCTTCTCCCCATCATCATCAATGCCTGCCCATCATCATCATCATCTTCTCCCCATCATCAATGCCTGCCCATTATCATCAATACCTGCCCATTATCATCATCTTCTCCCCATCATCATCAATGCCTGCCCATCATCATCATCATCTTCTCCCCATCATCAATGCCTGCCCATTATCATCTATACCTGCCCATTATCATCATCTTCTCCCCATCATCATCAATGCCTGCCCATCATCATCATCATCTTCTCCCCATCATCAATGCCTGCCCATTATCATCAATACCTGCCCATTATCATCATCTTCTCCCCATCATCAATGCCTCCCCATTATCAGCAATGCCTGCCCATCATCATCTTCTCCCCATCATCAATGCCTGCCCATTATCATCAATGCCTGCCCATTATCATCATCTTCTCCCCATCATCATCAATGCCTCCCCATTATCAGCAATGCCTGCCCATCATCACACACAGACAGCACATAAGCACTCTCACATACATACACACACACACACACACACACAAAGCACCGCACTACATAGACACAGACACACACAGAGACACGTCTTACCTGTCCAGCGTCCCCGCTCTCTGACACAGCCGGCCGCTGAATGATGACGTCATTCAGCGGCCGGCTGTGAGAGGAAGCGCCGGTGGAGCCCGGAGCTGCAGCAGCGGAGGCACGGGAGAGGTAAGTATTGTGCCAGCTGATGCCGGGGCCCTGAGACTGCCGGAGCGCCTCCGCGGGCCGGTCACTGACAGCCGGCGGGCCGGATGCGGCCCGCGGGCCGCCCCTTGCCCGGGTCTGCTCTAGACGATCAACAGCTAACTAAAGGAAAAGAAGCTCTGTTTGAAATAGCAGTAAGGATGAAAGGGTTGCAGAACAGTCAGGAGTAACAAGAAGAATTTGGTCGTCCTGCCACATCTTCACCCTCATCAACTGATGAAGAATTTAATTTCGAAAAATATTTGGATCACAAGGACCGTGTAAAGCGTTCCCGCATAGAAGAGGAGTCATCCCCATCAAAGAACACAGCCAGTACATTTCAGCAGAATTTTTCATGTGCACTAAAAGAAATTGAGAAATTTGACCGTTCATCAAAAATAACAGTGCAACAAGCGATTCCTCTGTATCCTGACATTGTCAGAGATGTTGCCCGAGTGGTTACTGCTTTGCCACCAATCCAAGTTAGTGTAGAGAGGTTGTTCTCTGCTCTCAAAATAATTAGATCAGATTTGAGGGCATCCATGAAGGAGGATCTGACAGAGGCAATACTTTTTCTGAGGACAAATTTATAGATTTCTTCTTATTAACTGCATAACAGTGTTTATTGCATATTTACTTACAAGAGTTTAGAAAAGTTTATAAAAGTTATTTGCTATATTCTAATTGTATTCTAATAAATATAGTTTTTGCTCTAAGTAGTCTGATTACTTATAATATGATGGTGAGAAACTGAATAAGCACGATGTTAATATTTTAACAACAGTAAATTTATTGTTACGAATTGGCCATTTATGAAGGAGTCGGAACCTGATAAAATCCAGGAGTCGGGGTCGCAACTGTGGCTTACCGACTCCACAGCCCTGCTTTTAAGCACAACTGTGTTTTGCAGCAATTTTTTTAGTTCACATAATGACTTTTATTTATTACTCCAGGAATGCCTGCAAATAATTTCTCCATAATGGAGCACCAATTAACCAAACCAGAAGCATTGGGTGTGGACGGAGTTCAAGACTGTAAGCTAAAGCATTGTAATATATTCAGGACCTGTCCTTTAACTATGATCTGCTGGTTTCCCATGAAGGAGTTAGTCATTTGAAGTGATAAAATGCAGTTTTCTATTTAGAAGAATTCATATTTCACTGAATTACTTGATCAAGGAGGACAAGACACTCAGCTCAGTGATTTAGATCCCATTATAGCTAGGAGAAAAGGCAGGGGAGGGTGCTGACAACTGAGAGTGCCTGTGCAACCTGGGAGTTCCCTTCCCTGGGATATCTATGTAATCTACAAAGGATTAATGGAGACTGAAAGGGTAGCAACACTTGTTTTAATGGTTGTGGCAAAAGTGGGCCCTCTGCCCACAGCTGCACTGTCTATATGTCCGCATATAGCAAAGGTAACAATATCTAAAAAAAATACTAAAAGTTGCAAACAACATTGCAAAATATAACCTAGAGCTTTATTTCTAAACCATCGCGCTTTCTCCAACTGCAGACGGATTCCAAAGCCAGCATGCCCTATCTACCTATACTAACCTATATAGTACAGGGTAAGAGTGACAAATATATACATTATATGACAATTCATAATTTCCAAACATTTTTTTTCCTTTGCTCTAGTTGGTATAGACACTGGAAAATATTTATCAATGCTGTCTAATTTTTTTTACTATAGACAAATGCACAAGATTTTTCCGTATTTGGTGCTTCTTTAGAGTGTTTGGTCTATGCTTATATTGTTATTAGTGCCTGTTAGGCCACGTTCACTCGTTTAGTATTTGGTCAGTATTTTACATCAGTATTTGTAAGCCAAAACCAGGAGTGGGTGATGAATACAGAAGTGGTGAAGTGTTTCTATTATACTTTGATTGTTCTACTCCTGGTTTTGACTTACAAATACTGATGTGAAATACTGACCAAATACTGAATGTGTGAATTTGGCCTTAAACCATGCCTTTTCCCAATAAACCATTCCCCTTTTTGGTAAAGCCTTTGTCAGACAAGGTGCAAAAGTGTCTAAAAAAAAACACATAAACATGGTGCCTGCCATGAAAGACCATGAAAAGCTAAGCCAAACAGCACAGTTTACATCCCGCTAATAGCGTCCACATGGCATGTTTGTCGCAAACTTGTACATGGAGTTACATTAACCCAGCAAGACAAAAAGATCTTTTTGGCCTCTGGCTATTATACAATGCTATACTCTTCCATACATCCCAAAATATGATTTTTTTTCTTCAAGAATGTGACTTTACTATGTACGCTTGTAAAGTGAGATGTATCTGCATTGGAGGTAAACCACGAGAGCTTTCACTGGCTAAACGGCCATCATCATGTGACCAGCATCACAACCATAAATATTGCCATAACTGTTTCTCTAGTGTACCTTGAACTTGTTCTATTCATGACATCCTTCGTGGTTAACCATTAATAATACTTTGAAGTTTTTTTAGGACCTTAGTGGAGTTGTGTCATTATTTTATATGAGAAAAATCCGAAGTGCTTGTAAAAATAAGCAACTTTGCAATGTACAGCTTATTACAAATCCCTCTGTTCATTTTAATTCTCTAGATTTCCGTTGCCTAGTTTCCTGGACACCACTAAATTCTAATAGCGGCCTCTTGTCCCCTAGGCAGGGAGCGCAGTGCTTGCATGCTCTTTTTTTTTTTTACAGCTAATCACTGCTCCATAGTGGGCTAGATCTGGCCAAGTTCAGTGCCCTGTGCTCACCAGATGCTGCAGCGGTAAAAAAAAGTGACTCTGCTTGCAACAATGGAGAGCACAAAGTTCAGAGCCGCAACGGCTCAGCCATACCGCTAGTCCAAACTCAGTCATCAAGCTGGAGAAGAGGAGTTTTTTAAAGATGAAAAATGCAACAGCTGCTTTAAATAACTGGCCTTATCTACTAGCATTGCTGAATTCTTGAATGCAAATGATCTTTCTTGCAAAATAATGAAAACTGTGTCTCTTGTGCTGTCTGTAGGTAGCTGCTCTGTAAGTCAATTTCAAACCCTTTACCACGTCTTGCACATGACTAAAGATATAACCAAAGACATAATGTCTTTAAAAATAGAGACCTGCATGTACTGAAGAATATTTTGGGGTTCTTGTCCCACCTCAGAGTAGGGCACTAATTGACTCACTGGGAGGCTTTTTACATGGGTCTAAGGTGTGCCGAGATCTCGGCAACGAGATTTGAATTTCTCTTGCGTCGGCCATCTTTCCGGAGGCCCCTGGCGGCCATGTTTCAGGAAGCCACGCGTCGCAACAGCGGAGCTGCGGGGGGCTTTCGCGTTTAGGACGAAATGCCGGCGGAGCCCCCCACGCAGCACAGAGCCCCGCTGCAGCCACATCAGAGCCCCGACACCACCGCACCGGAGGCTGCACCGCACTGGAGGCTGCATTGGGACCGCCGCCACCGGACCGCCGCCGGATTGTAAGTACATTGCGACCATAAGATGCACCCCCATTTTCCCCCTAAATTTTTGGGGAAAAAAGTGCGTCTTTATGGTCCGAAAAATACGGTACTTCATTTTTTGGAGAAATTTCAAGGGTGCCCACACTTTCGACCATGACTGTATGCGATTTGCAATCTTGCGGTTATGTGCCAATTTGACTCATCTGGCTTCTCACAATTCACTTCACATGACCACCCACTCACACCCACAATACTGAGTATTTGGCAATCTGCAGTAATATAGTGTCTGCAGACTTTTGTCCCAAACCTGGACAACACTTAATCTCATAATGTAAGCTTAAGAAATGTTTATATCCCGTATTTCTAAGATTCTGAACGTTTAGCTTTAAACAAAACATGATCTATGGCAGTGAATCATTTATACGTTTGAAGATGGAACTAAATGTAGGAGTCTGGGGAATGTATTCATCACGGAATATGCACTTGACACTTTTGTCTTAAGCTAGCATCAAATTTTCATAAGAAAGCTGACAGCTAAATCCTCTGAGTCAAATCATAGAATAGTGAATGGACAAAAATGTGATAGACTAGCAATTAATGTATTATATGTATTTGAT
The DNA here is from genome assembly GCA_033576555.1 of Oophaga sylvatica. NCBI lineage: Eukaryota > Metazoa > Chordata > Amphibia > Anura > Dendrobatidae > Oophaga > Oophaga sylvatica. The sequence continues at coordinate 148,337,200 of JARQOD010000002.1, forward strand.
GTATAGAATTATTGCTTGTCTCCCTCTGCGCTAAGACTCGGCTTCATTGATTGTCACATGTTATATTATGACAGGCTCATGTCTCAGTTCTCCTAACAACGGTACCCAGCGAGTCTCTTGTCTGAGATGACTCTCATCATTTACGTTATCTTCTGTTACCTCAAGGGAGATTATTAAACTGCAAATATTATTTATATGAGTAAAATGATGACACTTGCAGCACATCAAATGCACCTGCCGGCATTCAGCCAGAATTGTTAGGCTAATACTTTAATTCTAAAGCAAAACATGATGGCAAAAATGTAAAAAATGCATGTGTAGTGGCACATTATCTTTAGGGAAGTGCTAGTCCTTGTATTATATAGATCACCAGTCTTATGACATTGTGTTTCTGGAGTTTTTGAAAATTAAATATATGTATGTTTTTTTTAGTGGTTTAAAAAATGTGTTTTTTCTCTTATCCTAGCTCCGGGTTCTCATGAACATTGCAATTTTCTGCTCAGTTAAGCCCACAAATTACAGACATGTCTGGGTCCATGTGTTTCTTGGACCCAGGATGTGTTTCAAGAGCTGTCTTTTATGAATACTAGTACTGTCTGCTCAATAAAATACATGATTAGTACACACTACAATTTTTTTCCATGATGAAATTCGTTCATATATACAAGTATGTTGACATAGCTTGCAATTCTATTCTTAACAATAGGCCGCCAATGGATCCCATCACATGCCAGTTGTTTGCCTTTTAGATCCATCAGTGTAATTTGGACAGCTTGCCTTATTACCCTTCAACTACAACTAGTGTCTTTAGTGCTCCTCTAAGGATGTTCCTTCACAATGACAAAATTCACCCACCTAAATACTGCATTCTCATATTGCCAAGAGCTATTAATGTTCTGCCTCCATCACCCAATTCCATATCCCTGCAAAACTGCAGTAAGATGGATAAAGACCCCTGTTGTAAATGCAATTGTGACCATATAGGTTGTTACACATGGGGTAATGTGTCATATAAAATATGGCCCGGATTGCATCAAGGTGTATACGCCAGAATAAAATGCATTAAAATGGCACTAAATATTTGTGACTCTTACTATTTTTGCGTCAGTTTCAGTCAACTATGCCAAAATGGGCGAAACTGGGGAGATGCTGGGATGTACACGGGCATGACAGCACCCAATAAATGCATTAGAAGTTATGGTGCATCTTACCAGAAATGTTATTCCAGTTCCTGACTAAAGTAACTTTTCTGCCGAGGCGCACGCCAGTGGTATGATGCGCCAAATTCATTGAGTTGCATGCGCTTCTTAGTGAATTAGGCGCTTCTTATTCCTGCACACCCCTCCCATTAAGACTGGTGTATAAAACTTCAGTCTTGAAGGATCTTTTGTATATTTTTTTATGGGGATAAGAACTTACAGGCAGCTAGTTGCTATCTACCTGTCTGTTTTGCCCAATGCCGATGTCAGCAAGCTCAGAGCGGTCACGTCCGCTCCTTCAGGCAATTTTGATATTTTATTTGACATCACATCAGCAGAGCAGCTCTTCCTCTACTGTGCCGCTCTGGCACGTTACGGACGATATCATGCTGACGGACAGCCGGGGAGTCGGCGGTCTATCAGCATAATATTGGCAGTGACGCACCGTTGACACAGCAGAGTGGAAGAGAAAAAGCTGCTCTGTCAACATGACATCCACAGAAGCCACAGAGTCACGGTCAAGTGGTCTGTGACTGCCCTGAGTCGGAAGAAATAGGAACCGAGCAGAATAGGCAGGTAGTTTCTATCTACTTGCCTGAAAATATAAAAGTTCTTGATAACCCCTTTGAATGTTTAGAGGTTTTTCAGATCTGACACTTTTTTATGCTTTGTTTTTCTGCATGTTGGAGTAGGTGCCATGAGGAATCCACATCAAAGAAGTGTCATGTCATTACTGTTTTTTCCATGGCTCTGTTTTCATTTTTAAAAACTTAATGCATATGCAGCAGTGTTTATTTCTGCCTGAAATCAATTGGACAAGTGTTGAAAAACTATCTTATGCATTTTTTGGCACGGATCTGCTTCAAAATTCATGTTGAAAAACTGTGAAGATTCCCTATTATTCATAGAAGTAACAGACAAGACGAGTCTGAAGAGCTGAAAGCTTGTGCATACTTATAAGTGGGTGTCTTGGTGACCCTAAGATCAATCTTGAGAACTGTATAATGGCCCATCTTTTATCTATTCACTCCTTGGTTGCTACATGAAGATAAGCTAAATTTATCAGCGCCCATTTTATTATTTAAACGGATGTGTACAGCTTTGCTGAGGAAGAGACCGGGGTCTGAAGTTCCACTTGTTGGAAGAAACAATTTTAAAGATCAATATAGACTTTCAAGAGCTTTGCAGTGCACGGGGCATGACATTCTTACTTGTGGACTAACTGAGCTGAACAATACCTGAAATGTACACGCACAGTCATTAAATATGACGGGCTCCTCGTTATCGGAGTCAATATGTATGACAGACAATGTGGATTGGCGTACTTGTTTCTCTGTATTTTGTGCATGGATATTGCAGTATCTCCACCTGCTAAAATTGCACCCTTTCAACTTGTTTCGGCTCTCATTAAGATTTATTGTATGTAGACTCGTCTGTTAGTATTCTGATCACGGTAGACATACATAATATATGACCTGCTTATTTCACTCTCATATTACATGGGTTCATTTTCTGAAAAGTGTTTCTGGATCACATCAGCAGAAGATCTCGTCGTTCTGTTCTTTGCTTATAATGGGTTTTTCTGGTAAGACTGCTTTCACATATCAGTTTTTTGTCGTCGGTCACAATCCGTTGTCTCGACGGATCCATCACAGATTGTGAAAAACTGATGCGACGGATCCATTTGAAAAAACGGATCTGTCGCATCAGTTTTTTCATCCGTTTCTTCTGGTTTTCGACGGATCCGTTTTTTAAAAGCGGCAATTCAGTGCGCTGTACAGTAAATCACACTGACATGTTTAATAAAGAATATATATATATATATATATATATATATATATATGTATTCTATATACATGTCATAGAGACACACACACATATATTTATAGTTCATAGAGTTCTACATAGCATAATAGCCGCTAAATCAATTGCCGGCTTCATTAAAATCATTGCCGAAGCCGACATGATATGACACATGGTTTACATATAGTAAACCATATCATATCAAAACAATCTATATATGTCAGTGTTTAACCAATTTAGTAGTTTGTGTTGGGAAAAATTTGGAACTCTAGGGGTTAAATTTAAGGCTATAATCGCGGAAAAAAATTGTGTGGGCTCCCGCACAATTTTCGCCACTAGAGAGGGAAAGCCAGTGACTGAGGACAGATATTCATAGCCTAGAGAGGGACCATTGAGCCAGCGATGACACCGGCGCCTGTCCCCAATAGCGCGTCGGTGTCCCCGCCTGCTCAGGACACCTGGCCCCAGCGACAAGAGGTGAGTATGTCTTTTTTATTATTATTATTATTCGCAGCAGCATACGGGGCATAATCTATGGAGCATTTTATGGGGGCATAATATATGGGGCAGCATCTTATGGGGCATAATATATGGGGTAGCATCTTATGGGGCATAATATATGGGGTAGCATCTTATGGGGCATAATATATGGGTAGAAGCAGCCCAGATCTCAGAACAAATGCACTACAGGGTGCAGCCAGCCCATTAAGCAGGATGTTAGCAGCACAGGTGCAAAATACCAGATTAAACAGCCACTCTCCACATACCCATTCAAGGAGGGGGTGACTGCTCAGTATACAATTGCACAATAGAGGCCCGCATAGGGTGCCGTTCACACAAGGATACTGCACAGTGTCCAGTTCACAGCCTATTAAGTACGCCCCTACTATTCGACTAGGCGGGCTGGCCAGTACACTCTCAATGCGCACCAGTGTGAACACCCCTTATGCGAGACCAAACGTGCCTGGGCTCGGCTGCACCCCGAAAAATAAAGTGCAAAAAATTCAAAAATAGTGGGGTATTAGTTAATATTTTGGCCAAAATACGTAAGCTAAGCTTGTAACCTGCGCCAAAGGTCCCCACTCTTACAAGTACCTACACTAGCCACTAAGGAGACTCAAGGTCTCCAAAAATTCAATATAAACAGCACAAAAGGCAGCAAAACTCACCTGCCCAGATCTCAGAACAAATGCACTACAGGGTGCAGCCAGCCCATAAAGCAAGATGTTAGCAGCACAGGTGCAAAATACCAGATTAAACAGCCACTATCCACATACCCATTCAACAAGGAGGGGGTGACTGCTCAGTATACAATTGCACAATAGAGGCCCGCATAGGGTGCCATTCACACAAGGATACTGCATAGTGTCCGGTTACAGCCTATTAATTACGCCCCTACTATTCGACTCGGCGGGCTGGCCAGTACACTCTCAATGCGCACCAATGTGAACACCCCTGTTTATATTGAATTTTTGGAGACCTTGAGTCTCCTTAGTGGCTAGTGTAGTGTAGTGTGGCATAATATATGAGGCAGAATCTTATGGGGCATAATATATGGGGCAGCATCTTATGGGGCATAATATATGGAGCATCTTATGGGGCATAATATACAGAGCATCTTATGGGGCCATAACCTTTATGGAGCAGTATATGGGGCATATTATTCTATGGAGCATCTCATGTGGCCATTATTAACCTTTGTGGAGCATTATATGGGGCATATTTTGTATGGAGCATCTTATGGGGCCATCATGAACTGTATGGAGCATTATATGGGGCTCCTGATTCAATATGGCTATTCAAAAATATTTAACCTACTTTAATTTTACCTTTATTGGTATCTATTTTTATTTTTGAAATTTACCAGTTGCTGCCTCATTTTCCCCCTAGGCTTATACTCGAGACAATAAGTTTTCCCAGTTTTTTGTGGCAAAATTAGGGGGTCGGCTTATACTCGGGTCGGCTTATACTCGAGTATATACGGTAATTAAAAAAATATTTTAACCCCTTAATCCCATTGGACGCACTATTCCGTCCATGTGACCTGGTACTTAATTCCCAGGGACGGAATAGTACGTCCAAGGCGATCAGCTGCGCTCACCGATTGCCGCCGGGTGTCAGCTGATTCTCACACACTATAAAACTGTCCCATTAGTTAACCCCTTTAGTGAACCCCTTAAAAAAAATAAAAAAAAAACAAGTCTAAAAAACAATGATTTATCATCATACCGACGAACAAAAAGTGGAATAACACGCGATCAAAAAGATGGATATAAACACACATGGTACCGCTGAAAACGTCATCTTGTCCCGCAAAAAACGAGCCGCCATACATTGCTGGTTTTTGTTCATTCTGCCTCCCAAAAATCGTAATAAAAAGCGATCAAAAAATGTCAGTGCCCAAAAATGGTACAAATAAAAACGTCAACTCGTGCCGCAAAAAATAAGACCTCACATGACTCTGTGGGCCAAAATATAGAAAAATTATAGCTCTCAAAATGTGATGATGCAAAAACTACTTTTTGCAGTAAAAAGCCTCTTTTAGCGTGTGACAGCTGCCAATCATAAGAACCCGCTATAAATAGTAAATCAAACCCCCCTTTATTACCCCCTTAGTTAGGGAAAAATAATAAAATTAAAAAAATGTATTTATTTCCATTAGGGTTAGGGTTGGGGCTAGGGTTAGGGTTTGGGCTAAAGTTAGGGTTGGGACTAGGATTACGGGTGTGTTAGGATTAGGTTTGTGGTTAGGGTTATGATTAGGGTTGGGATTAGTTTTAGGGGTGTGTTGGGGTTAGGGTTGGAGTTAGAATTGGGGGGTTTCCACTGTTTAGGCACATCAGGGGGTCTCCAAATGTGACATGGTGTCTGACCTCAATTCCAGCCAATTCGGCGTTGAAAAAGTCAAACGGTACTCCTTCTCTTCTGAGCTCTGCCATGCGCCCAAACAGTTTTTACCCCCACATATGGGGTTTCAGCATACTCAGGACAAATTGCACAACAACTCTTGGGGTCCAATTTCTTCCGTTACCCTTGGGAAAATAAAAAATTGGGGGCGAAAGTATCGTTTTTGTAGAAAAAAACATGATTTATTATTTTTATGGCTCTACGTTATAAACTTCTGTGAAGCACTTGGGGTTCAAAGTTCTCACCACACATCTAAATAAATTCCTTTGGGGGTCTAGTTTCCAAAATGGGATCACTTGGGGGGTTTCCACTGTTTAGGCACATCAGGGGCTCTCCAAACGCAACATGACACCCGCAGACCATTCCATCGAAGTCTGCAATGCAAAACGTCACTACTTCACTTCCGAGCCCCGACGTGTGCCCATACAGTAGTTTTCTCCCACATATCGGGTATCAGCGTACTCAGGACAAATTGGAAAACAACTTTTTGGGTCCAATTTCTCCTGTTACCCTTGGCAACATAAAAAACTTGGGACTAAAAGATCATGTTTGTGGAAAAAATATGATTTTTTTTATTTTCACATCCGGGCGTTATAAATTTCTGTGAAGCACTTGGGGGTTCAAATCGCTCACCACACATCTAGATAAGTTCCTTTGGGGGTCTAGTTTACAAAATGGGGTCACTTGTGGAGAGTTTCCACTGTTTAAGCACATCACGGTATCTCCAAACGCGACTTGCATTACTAAATGTCACTACTTCTATTCCGAGCCCAAACGTGCGCCCACAGTAGTTTTCTCCCACATATAGGGTATCAGCGTACTCGTACAAATTGGACAACAACTTTTGGGGTCCAATTTTTCCTCTTACCCTTGGGAAAATAAAAAATTGGTGACTAAAAGATCATTTTTGTGGGAAAAAATTGGATTTTTCATTTTCATGCCCGGGCATTATAAACTTGTGTGAAGCACTTGGGGGTTCAAAGTGCTCACCACAGATCTAGATAAGTTCCTTAGGGGGTCTAGTTTCCAAACTGGGGTCACTTGTGGGGATTTCCACTATTTAGGCACATCAGGGGTACTGCAATTGGAACATGACATCCATCAAAGTCTGCATTCCAAAATGTCATTACTTCCTTTCCGAGCCCTGCCGTGCGCCCAAACAGTATTTTCCCCCCACATATGGGGTATCAGCGTACTCATGACAAATTGGACAACAAGGTTTGGGGTCCAATTTCCTTGTGAAAAATCAAAAATTGGAAAATTGGGGACTAAAAAAATCATTTTTTGTGGAATTTTTTTTATTTTTTATTCACACCCAGGCATTATAAACTTTATTGAAACATTTGGGGGTTGAACATGCTCCCAACAGATCTAGAGAAGTTCCTTAAGGGGTCTAGTTTCCAAAATGGTGTCACTTGTGGGGGGTTCCACTGTTTAGGCACATCAGGGGCTCTCCAAACACGACATGGCATACAGCCAATTCTGCGTTGAAAAAGTCAAACTGCGCTCCTTCCCTTCCGAGCTCTGCCATGCACCCAAACAGTGGTTTACCCCCACATATTGGGTATCAGCGTACTCAGGACAAATTGCACAATAACTTTTGAGGTCTTGTTACCTTAGGGAAAATAAAAATTGGGGTGAAAAGATCATTTTTGTGGAAAAAATATGATTGTTTAATTTTACGGCTCTACGTTATAAACTTGTGTGAAGCACTTGGGGGTTCAAAGTGCTCATCACAGATCTAAATAAGTTCCTTAGGGGGTCTAGTTTCTAAAATGGGGTCACTTGTGGGGATTCCCACTGTTTAGGCAGATCAGGGCTATCCAAATGCGACATGGCGTCCAATCTCGATTCCAGCCAATTTTGGTTTGAAAAAGTCAAATGGCGCTCCTTCCCTTCCGAGCTCTGCCGTGCGCCCAAACAGTGGTTCCCCCCCACATATGGGGAATCAGCGTACTCAGGACAACTTTTTTTGTCCAATTTCTCATGTTACCCTTGGGAAAATAAAAACTTGGTGACTTAAATATTACTTTTGTTGGAAAAAAAAATAGGATTTTTTATTTTCATGCCCGGGCATTATAAATTTGTGTGAAGCACTTGGGGGTTCAAAGTGCTCACCACAGATCTAGATAAATTCCTTAGGGGGTCTAGTTTCCAAAATGGGGTCACTCGTGGGGTGTTTCCACTGTTTAGGCACATCAGGGACTCTGCAAACTGAACATGACACCCATCAAAGTCTGCATTCCAAAACGTCATTACTTCCTTTCCGAGCCCTGCGGTGCGTCAAAACAGTATTTCTCCCCCACATATGGAGTATCAGCGTACTCAGGACAAATTGGACAACTTTTGGGGTCCAATTTCCTTGGGAAAAATCAAAAATTGGGGACTAAAATATCATTTTTGTGTAATTTTTTTTTTTTTTTTTTTTCCCGCACCCAGGCATTATAAACTTTAGTGAAACACTTGGGGGTTCAAAGTACTCACAACAGATCTAGATAAGTTCCTTAGGGGTCTAGTTTCCAAAATGGTGTCACATGTGGGGGGTTTCCACTGTTTAGGCACATTAGGGGCTCTCGAAACGCGACATGGCGTCCAATCTCAATTCCCGCCAATTTTGGTTTGAAAAGTCAAACGGCGCTCCTTCCCTTCCAAGCCCTGCCGGGCGCCCAGACAGTGGTTTTCCCCCACATATGGGGTATCGGCGTACTCAGGAGAAATTGCACAACAACTTTTTCTGTCCATTTTCTCCTTTTACCCTTGTTAAAATAAATAAATTGTTTGTAAAAGATCATTTTTGTGACTAAAAAGTTAAATGTTCATTTTTTCCTTCCAAGTTGCTTGAGCTCCCCTTTAAGCACCTGAAGGGTTAATAAACTTCTTGAATGTGGCTTTGAGTACCTTGAGAGGTGCAGTTTTTAGAATGGTGTCACTTTTGGGTATTTTCTGCCATATAGACCTCTTAAAGTGACTTCAAATGTGAGGTGGTCCGTAAAAAAAATGGTTTTGTATAATTTGTTGTAAAAATGGCAAATCGCTGGTCAACTTTTAACCCTTATAACTTCGTAGCAAAAAAAAAATTTGGTTTCAAAATTGTGCTGAAGTAAAGTAGACATGTTGGAAATGTTATTTAGTAACTATTTTGTGTGACATATTTCTCTGTTTTAAGGGAATAAAAATTAAGTTTGAAAATTGCAAAATTTTAAACATTTTTGCCATATTTCCATTTTTTTCATAAATAACCGCAAATTATATCGATGAAATTTTACCACTATCAGGAAGTACAATATGTCATGAGAAAGCAGTCTCAGAATCGTGAAGATCCATTGAAGCGTTCCAGAGTTATAGCCTCATAAAGAGACAGTGGTCAGAATTGTAAAAATTGGCGCGGTCATTAACGTGCAAACCACCCTGGGGTAAGGGGTTAATGAAATAATTACACAAAGTTTTTGACCGAATTTATTATTCTGCTAATCCAACAGAATCCCTTCTGTGCACAATTGGCTGCTGCACTGACATACATTATAAAGAAGTAAAATGTACAGTAGAATAATTTTAGGTTACAAAAATATATTTGCTATGGGGTTTTAATACCTTTTTAGTGTGTACACTAGGAAATAGTCTGACAATATGTGACCGATGTACCGTATGTCCCTAACCTTTCTAACTGTATGCTATTGACTCTGGATGCCTAAAATGTACACCTCATGGTACAGTATGCGTTATTTTTTTTAGAATTCCTTTGCATTTAAAGCAAAGAAGCATGTCAAATCACTAACTGTCAAACGTTTGTGTAAAGGACATATATTGACACCATACTGTATGGATATGTCCAGTGTACATTTGGAGCATTTCTTGAAAACTCCTTCTGAACATGATATGTAAAATATTCAGAAGGTTTTGTCTGTGCACAGTTGTAGAATACTCATACAAGTCATGATGATTTAATGACGACTGTACGACACTTATTTTTTTTCCCTCCTTTTGTAGTTTATAATTTCCAGCTTCACAAGTTGATTTGTTTTGAAGTGTTTTCCCTCCCATAGGGGTTAATGCATGATGAAAAGAGTGTTTTTACCAATGGGACCTGCAGATTGTTCTGTCATAATTTAAAAGTGAATGTAATAAGTATAATCGAGATCAACCAGTGATTATAGAAATACTGTTACCGGCTTCAGAATGTGTTAATTACCATATTAAGAAATAGCGTTTCATTAAACAACATTTCTTGCAAAAAAGAAAACATATGTTTATTGTACTTTGCTTATTTATTGTTCTGCTTTTCGCATTCCAAACCTTTTAAAGCAGAAATGTTAAACTAATGTCAATCCAAACGTAAATCAACTTTTGACTAATATATTAATAATACTATTGTACATGGCTCCCCAGTATGGTATCTTATTTGTAGTGATCAAACATTATGCCCACCAATAGAATGGTACAAGTGGGTACAACCACTTGAAAAAAACGTCAGACCTCTTACAACATTGCAAACTTTATGCTAGTCACCATTTTCCAACAATTACAGATTGTTTAAGGAGTCATGACTAGAGATGGGCAAACCCTAACAGTAAAGTTCGGGGTCTGTATAGAACACCTACTGTTCAGTCACGGACCCCGAACATGGACTTCACCAGGAAGTCTGTGTTACTGGTCAGATTCGGCCATACAAACACCTGGTGTTTCTTGAGCTGTTACCTGCATGACAGTGCTGCAAATACTGCCTCTGATCGGTGATAAAGTCATTACCTCCAGTGAGACAGCCACGGCTCCCACTCTGCTAAATGACAGCGTGAGCCAACAGCTGTGATCGGAGATAGAAAGTTTACCTCTGGTCACTGGCATCAGCTGATGGGACTAATACTCCCATCAGCCTACGCCTGCTGCCGCTAATACCACCGAGAGCACGTGGCGGCTGATGGGAATATTCATCATCAGCCTGCGCTGTAAATAAATAATTAAAAAAGAAAGAACGGGGTACGTTCCCCTGTATTTTTGATAACCAGCCAGGCAAAACTGACAGCTGCTGGCTGCAACCCTCAGCTGTCACCATTAGCAAGGCTGGTTATCAAGAATAGAGGGGTCCCCACGTCGTATTTTTTAATTATTTAAATAAATAGTTAAAATGACATCAGCCAAGCTAAATCAGACAGCTGGGGCTAGTATTCTCAGGCTGGAAAAGGGCCATGGATATTGCCACCCAGCCTAAAAACTGCAGCCCACAGCCGCCCTGAAAAGGGACATCCATTAGATGCGCCAATTATTGCACTTTGCTGGCTGTTCCCACTTTCCCTGTGGTGTTGGCAAGTGGGTTTCATATTTGTGGGGTTGATGTCACCTTTATATTGTCCTGTGACATCGAGCCGATGACTTAGTAATGGAGAGGCGTCTATAAGATGCCTATCCATTACTAATCCTATAGTTATATTTCAAATAAACACACAACCAGAATAAAGTCCTGTATTTGAAATAAAAAAACACCTTTTCTTTTTTCTTTAAAAATAGCCAAACCGTTATACTCTTTTAACGCCCGTCCCACTGAAGCCAGCGTCTTCTGTTAAAAAACAAAAATAAAAACAACCATATCCCTCACCTGTCCGTCATTCTGTCCCACGCATTAATTCCTGTCTGAGGATAAACCGTTTTCAACCTGGATGGTGACAAGATACGACCGTTCAGGCTGAGAACCACTAAGGAATGATCTGCTGCGAGCATCAGTGACCAGCGATGACGTCATTAAGTATACCGCCGGTTACTGAGGCTGCATTCCCAGCCAGGGCAGTGAACTGTGGTGACTTCAGTGAGATCACCACTAGCATAATGAGAAAAAACTTCACAGTGCAGCGCTGAGCTGAGAGAGTTCACCAAGAGAAATAAGAAATTTCTCCCAGTGAATTCACCGCTGCACGTTGAGATCTTTTCTCACTGTTCTAGCTGTGATCTCACCGAGGTCGCTGCAGTTCAAGGGTCCAGCTGGGTACGCAGCCTCAGAGACCTGCAGTAACCCCGATGATGTCTGCTAGTCACTGGAGCTTCGCGCGCAGCAGCTTATTCCCCAGTGGTTCTCAGCCTGGAAGGTCACATCTTGGAAAAAAAAAACTCATTGGGGCACCTCTATTCTTGATAACCAACCTTGCTAAAACTGACAGCTGAGGGTTGCAGTCCACAGCTGTCGGTTTTGCCTGGTTGGTTATCAGAAATACAGGGAACATATGCATTTTTTTAAAAAAAAATTATTTCTTTAGAATGCAAGCTGATGAATACTCTCATCAGCCACGCTGGTTCTCGCTGTTATTGGCAGCAGCAGGTGTAGGCTGATGGGAGTAGCTGCGGGCTCACACTGTCACCTGGCAGCATGGGAACCGTGAACGGCGATAATGATTTTACCGCCAATCAGAGGCAGTGTTTGCCACGCTGTCATGCACATGACAGCGTGGCAAACACTGGATGTTTGGGCCCCCCATTCAAGTGAAAAGGGTCCATGTTCGGGTACTGTTCTCATATCCGAACCCAAACTTTTTTTTTAACTGTTCGGCCGGACCCGAACATCCATGGGTCCACCCAACTCTACACTTGACAAATATGGAACGTAGATTTTTCTTTTAATGCCATTATACCAGAAAATACATTAAGGGTTGACTTTTTTTTTTTCTTACGTTGACCTTGTATGTTGTTAGAAATTTAGGTATTGCTTCTGGCTTTGAGAACCCTGGGTAGCACTGTATCTCTGCCAATGCAATATCTATTAAGGGAGCCACAAAACCCAAATCCAATGTAACAACCTCTGTAGAGCTCAAGTTGAGTCAGTTGATCTTCACATTAAATAAAGGCAATATTATGGCTTGCAGTAACTTGTGATGCTGTTCTCTTTCCTCGTCATTCCATTAGTGTAGCGCACGGGAACGCCTGCCGGTCAGTCTGGTGGAGACTTGCATTACAATTAGGCATATTTTCTTATATGCAAGTCAAGGGTAAATGGCTTGCTAACCCTAGAGTCCTTACAGAACTAGAGAAAACATGTATTACGCATTTCGGGACAGAGCATTAAATGGACCCTCCTGTGTATTCCCATGGAGGGCATTCAAGGTAAAGAAACTGTATGAAGAAATGAGACAATATGAGAATTCCGGGCCAAGCCAAACAACTGGAGTGGAGAAGCTGATGGTGATCTTGGTGTCTGCTTTCAGATGTCTCTAGCAGCGATTTGATTTTGTTATGTATTTTAATTACATAGCTTCCCCTTTGATTTCCCTGCGCATAGTGTTTACAAGCTGTTCTGCCCCCAATGAATAAATGGCGTATAATGCACAGGGAGGTCTGCACTTCCCAAAATGTTCTGCACTGAGAAATTAAATCATTTTTATTATGTCTTTTCATGTCTAAGATGTTGCTGTTTTGCTTGTTTGCAGACTCTCTCTGCGTACCAGGGTTTGATCCAAACCTAAGTATGATGACTGGCATTACTCCAATCAATCCAATGATGGCTGGCATGGGACTCTTACCACCTCCACTTACACAGCTGCCTATTGTGAAAGAAATTATCCACTGTAAAAGCTGTACCCTCTTCCCTCAAAATCCAAGTAAGTACCATATTACAACTGCTATTTGTGAGCCTGCGATTTGCACCCATTTGTCATTTATCCTATTTTGCGCCTAGAAGGGTGCGTCAAAAAATATGATGGACATGGGATACTCCATTTTGTTCAGCTGTATTCAGTAGTAAAACCTTGAAACCAGTGCCTCCAGAGGAGAAATGAAGCATTACATTGTGCCCATTACAAGGAGTAGACATTTACCCTAAAATACTGTAAATTACTAGTGGTGACCTACTAAAATTGCATTGAAAATGGTCTTGTCAGGAGTGTTGGTCTTCTCAAAGGAGAAACCAATCTGCATATTATATGATGGAACTGAAAATCTGTGTTTGGAAATTGAAAGATTTTTTTTCTCGCTGTTCGATTTTGGTTTCGCTGGTGACTATTTCAGGTAAATGCTTTCTATTTTCTGTGCATCATGTCTTGTTTACCAAGTCTTCTTGACTCGCTGAGCATATATGTACACATGTATGTACACTCTGCTTTTTATATACTTTGCAGAGCAAGACACCTAAGCATTAGGTAGTCGCTCCTGCTTGTCTTGCTACGTTCATTCATTCTTCTGCTCTCTGGCAGTATGTACATTAATGTGAGTGCCATGAATCCTTTCCTAAGAGCCCGGAATCATTTTTTTTCCCTTGGGCAGAGTGAGATAAAATTATTTGCTCCTTCATTGTCTGTGTACCCTCTGCATGATATGCAGTCCTGCCAGCTGACTTCATCCGTCACAGTCTGACTCAGCCAAGATGGTCTTTCTTCAGACTGAGCGCCATGGCTCCAGTTTAATATTCATTGATGCAGTCTTTGCTTTTCTCAGGGTGATTTAAGCCCCACTCTGATGCATCACATTTAAGTATTCATGAGCTACTGTAACCCTTTATTTTCTGTATCATGTAGTGTTCTAGATACTTTAACTATTTGAGTTGAAACTTTGGCTATAGGATAACCGTATGTACTCATGTACAGTTAGGTCCATAAATATTTGGACAGAGACAACATTTATCTAATTTTGGTTCTAGACATTACCACAATGAATTTGAAACAAAACAAATTAGATGCAGTTGAAGTTCAGACTTTCAGCTTTCATTTGAGGGTATCCACATTAAAATTGGATGAAGGGTTTAGGAGTTTCAGCTCCTTAACATGTGCCACCCTGTTTTTAAAGGGACCAAAAGTAATTGGACAATTGACTCCAGGCTATTTCATGGACAGGTGTGGGCAATCCCTTCATTATATCATTCTCAATTAAGCAGATAAAAGGGCTGGTGTTGATTTGAGGTGTGGTGTTTGCATTTGGAAGGTTTAGCTGTGAAGGAAACATGCGGTCAAAGGAGCTCTCCATGCAGGTGAAACAAGCTATCCTTAAGCTGCAAAAAACAGAAAAAACCCATCCGAGAAATTGCTACAACTTTAGGAGTGGCAAACTCTACAGTTTGGTACATTCTGAGAAAGAAAGAAAGCACTGGTGAACTCATCAATGCAAAAAGACCTGGGCGCCCACGGAAGACAACAGTGGTGGATGATCGCAGAATACTCTCCATGGTGAAGAGAAACCCCTTCTCAACAGCCAACCAAGTGAACAACACTCTCCAGGAGGTAGGCGTATCAATATCCAAATCTACCATAAAGAGAAGACTGCATGAAATTAAATACAGAGGGTTCACTGCACGGTGCAAGCCACTCATAAGAATCAAGAATAAAAAGGCTAGGCTGGACTTTGCTAAAAAACATCTAAAAAAGCCAGCACAGTTCTGGAAGAACATTCTTTGGACAGATGAAACCAAGATCAACCTCTACTAGAATGATGGAAAGAGAAAAGTATGGCGAAGGCGTGGTACAGCTCATGATCCAAAGCATACCACATCATCTGTAAAACATGGCGGAAGCAGTGTGATGGCTTGGGCATGCATGGCTGCCAGTGGCACTGGGTCACTAGTGTTTATTGATGATGTGACACAGGACAGAAACAGCCGAATGAATTCTGAGGTATTCAGAGCCATACTGTGTGCTCAGATCCAGCCAAATGCAGCCAAACTGATTGGTCGTCGTTTCATACTACAGATGGACAATGACCCAAAACATAAAGCCAAAGCAACCCAGGAGTTTATTAAAGCAAGAAATGGAATATTCTTGAATGGCCAAGTCAGTCACCTGATCTCAACCCAATTGAACATGCATTTCACTTGTTAAAGACTAAACTTCAGACAGAAAGGCCCACAAACAAACAACAACTGAAAACCACCGCGGTGAAGGCCTGGCAGAGCATCAAAAAGAAGGAAACACAGTGTCTGGTGATGTCCATGAGTTCAAGACTTCAGGCAGTCATTGCTAACAAAGGGTTTTCAACCAAGTACTAGAAATGAACATTTTATTTACAATTATTTAATCTGTCCAATTACTTTTGGTCCCTTTAAAAACAGGGTGGCACATGTTAAGGAGCTGAAACTCCTAAACCCTTCATCCAATTTTAATGTGGATACCCTCAAATGAAAGCTGAAAGTCTGAACTTCAACTGCATCTGATTTGTTTTGTTTCAAATTCATTGTGGTAATGTCTAGAACCAAAATTAGATAAATGTTGTCTCTGTCCAAATATTTATGGACCTAACTGTATCTGTGTATAGAAGTGCACTATTGCCCAAAATGTTTCTCTTCTGTTATTTACTTATGTCCGGGAAGATGTTTAAACCTGTCCTAATGTATAATGGCATATGCAGGGCCTGAAGGGGTAGAGTATGACAGCGGTATCTTTTCTTTGAATCCAAGTGCCATGCCGCCCCCTGAGGCCATACATTAGTCATAACACTTAGGGGGCAGATGTATGCATTCTGTATATGAACAGTGCAAAGACTAGACTAGACAGCCCGAAATTATTCCAAATGTATCACAGTGGCTCATACGTAAATGCTAAATCTGGCTGATCTGTAGACCCTTTTGTCTACTTTTACATCTCGTGTTTGCTGGCATAGTTAGAACAATCTTTTTTATGCTTAGATTTAGTGCATTTCAGTGTGCGCTGTTGCATCTTGCATTTGAAGTCACAGAACTTTTTAAACTACCGTATATACTCGTGTATAAGCCGAGATTTTCAGCACCTTTTTTTGTGCTGAAAATGCCCCCTTGGCTTATACACGAGTCATAGGGCAGAAACCAGCGGGGAAGGGGATGCGGCAGCAGCAGCCGGTGGCTAGGACATCATACTCACCCTCCCCGTGCCATCACTGAACGTCCCTGCAATCCTGCGTTCTCCCCGGCTTCCTGCAGCTCTCCAGCGCTGAGCGGTGACGTAATACCCGCTCATTAAGGTCATGTAATATGGACGCGACGCCACTCCCATGGGCGTGGCCTCCATAATCATGGCCTTAATGAGCGGTATTACGTCAGCGCTGGAGAGCTGCAGGAAGCCGGGGAGAACGCAGGATTGCCGGCCGGGACGTTCAGCGATGGCACGGGGAGGGTGAGTATGATGGAGGAGGATGGGGGGGAGCATGGAGGAGGACAAGGAGCACGGAGCAGGACGGGGAGGAGGACGGAGAGCACGGAGCACAACGGGGAGGACAGAGAGCACGGAGCAGGATGGGGGGAGGACGGAGAATACGGAGCAGGACGGGGGGAGGACGGAGAGCACGGAGCAGAACGGGGGAGGACGGAGAGCACGGAGCAGACGGGGGGGAGGACGGAGAGCACGGAGCAGAACGGGGGAGGACGGAGCAGGATGGGGGGAGGACTGAGCACGGAGCAGAACGGGGGGAGGACGGAGAGCACGGAGCAGAACGGGGGAGGACGGAGTGCACGGAGCAGGACGGGGAGGGAGGACGGAGAGCACGGAGCAGAACGGGGGGAGGACGGAGAGCACGGAGCAGGATGGGGGGGAGGACGGAGAGCACGGAGCAGAACGGGGGAGGACGGAGAGCACAGAGCAAGACGGGGGGGAGGACGAAGAGCACGGAGCAGGACGGGGGGAGGACAGGAGAGCACGGAGCAGGACGGGGGAGGACGGAGCAGAACGGGGGAGGACAGAGAGCACGGAGCAGAACGGGGGAGGATGGAGAGCACGGAGCAGGACGGGGGGAGGACGGAGAGCAAGGAGCAGAACGGGGGAGGACGGAGAGCAGGAGCAGGACGGGGGGAGGACGGAGAGCACGGAGCAGAACGGGGAGGACGGAGAGCACGGAGCAGGACGGGGGGAGGACGAGAGCACGGAGCAGAACGGGGGAGGACGGAGAGCACGGAGCAGAACGGGGGAGGACGGAGAGCACGGAGCAGAACGGGGGGAGGACGGAGAGCACGGAGCAGAACGGGGGGAGGACGGAGAGCACGGAGCAGGACGGGGGTGGGCACAGAGGAGAATGGGGGAGTGCAGAGCTGGATGGGGAGCACGGAGCAGGACGGGGGAGGATGGAAAGCACGGAGCAGGACAGGATAATGGAGCAGGAGGAGGGGAGCACAGGAGAATGCGGGCGCACAGAGCTGGATGGGGGAACACAGAGCAGGACGGCAACTTATACACCCGGCTTATACGGAGTCAATAAGTTTTCCAAGTTTTTTGTGGCAAAATTAGGGGGGTCGGCTTATACACGGGACGGCTTATACGTGAGTATATACGGTAATTAAAGCACCTCTTGTTGTAAAACCACATTCATTTTTGAGTAAGCCACAAAAAGAATAATAAAATTGGTCCAAAACTCAATGTGACAATTAGCACTAAATCTAGGAACACTCACAATAGTAAATGTGCGGCGCAACACGGTGGCTCAGTGGTTAGCACTGTTGCTTTGCAGCGCTGGAGTCCTGGGCTCAAATCCCATCAAGGACATCATCTGCAAGGAGTTTGTATGTTCTCCCCGTGTTTGTGTGGGTTTCTTCCCACACTCCAAAGACATACTGATAGGGGATTTAGTTTGCTGCCCTCAGTGGGGACAGGGATGATGACGTCTGTAAAGCGCTCTGGAATTAATAACGTTATATATGCGAGTAAAATAAATTAATAAATGTGCTCCCCTCTTATCTCTTTTGCCTAGACTGGTCCTTACAATTCCTCAGTAGTTGTGTATGCAGGGAAGTGAAGGCTTGGAAGGGGAGAATGCTAGGTGTCATTGAATAAGACAAAAAGCAAAGAAACATGATAGAGATCAGGGACCACCAACAAGATATTCAAAATTTATTAGACTCTACACAACAAAACTGAAAAACTTATTGACTCGAGTATAAGCCTGGTATGTACGGCCTCTCATCCCCATCCTGGTATGCTTCTCATCCCCATCCTGGTATGCACGGCCTCCTCATCCCCAACCTAGTATGCACGGCCTCCTCATCCCCATCCTGGTGTGCATGGCCCCTAATCCCCATCCTGGTATGCATGGCTTCTCATCCCTGTCCTGGTATATATTGTCCCCTCATCCCTATACTGATATGCATGGCTCCTCATCTCTTTCCTTGTCTGCATGGCTCCTCATCCCTATCTTTGTCTGCATGGCTTCTCATCCCTATCCTTGTCTGCATGGCTCCTCATACCTATCCTTGTCTGCATGGCTCCTCATCCCTGTCCTTGTCTGAATTGCTTCTCATCCCTATCCGTGTATGCATGGCTCCTCATTCCTATCCTGGTATGATTTTCCCCCATCCCTGTGCTTGTTTGCATGGCTCCACCCCATCCTGTATGTATGGCCCCATCCTATCTTTGTATGATTGGCCCCCATCCCTATTCTGGTATGATTGGCCCCCATCCCTATCCTGGTATGATTGGCCCCCATCCCGTCTCCTTATGCATGGCCCCCATCCCGTCTCCTTGTGCATGTCCCCCATCCCTATCCTTGTGCATGGTCCCCATCCCTATCTTTGTGCATGGCCCCCATCCCTATCCTTGTATGCATGGCCTCCATCCCTATCCTTGTATGCATGGCCCCATCCCTATGCTTGTATGCATGGCCCCATACCTATCCTTGTATGCATGGCCCCATCCTTCTTGTATGCATGGCCCCATCCCTATGCTTGTATGCATGGCCCCATCCTATCCTTGTATGCGTGGCCCCATCCTTATCCTTGTATGCGTGGCCCCATCCTTATCCTTGTATGCGTGGCCCATCCTATCCTTGTATGCATGGCTCCATCCTTCTTGTATGCATGACTCCATCCATATCCTTATATGCTTGGCTTCATCCCTATCCTTGTATGCACGGCCTCATCCCTATCCTGATACGATTGGCCCCCATCCCTATCCTGGTATGATTAGTCCCCATCCCTATCTTTGTAATCACGGCTCCATCCCTATCATTGAGTGCACGGCTCCATCCCTATCCTTGAATGCGCGGCTCCATCCCTATCCTTGAGTGAACGGCTCCATCCCTATCCTTAAATGCACAGCTCCATCCCTATCCTTGTGTGCATGGCTCCATTCCTATCCTTGTATGCATGGCTCCATATACCTTGAAAGCACGCTCTCACTATCTGTATGCACGGCCTCATCACTATCCTTGTATGCACGGCCTCATCCCTATCCTGATACGATTGGCCCCCATCCCTATCCTGGTATTCACGGCTCCATCCCTATCCTTGTATTCGTGGCTCCATCCCTATCCTTGAATGCACAGCTCCATCCCTATCCTTGTATGCATGGCTCCATTGCTGTCCTTGTATGCATGGCCTCATCCCTATCTTTGTATGCACGGCCTCATCCCTATCCTGATATGATTGGCCCCCATCCCTATCCTGGTATGATTAGCCCAATCCCTATCCTTGTATTCACGGCTCCATCCCTATCATTGAGTGCATGGCTCCATTCCTATCCTTGAATGCATGGCTCCATCCCTATCCATGAATACGTGGCTCCATCCCTATCCTTGAGTTCATGGCTCCATCCCTATACTTGAATGCACGGCTCCATCCCTATACTGAATGCACGCTCATCCTATACTTGAATGCACGGCTCCATCCCTATCCTTAAATGCACGGCTCCATCCCTATCCTTGAATGCGCGGCTCCATTCCTATCCTTTATGCATGACTCCATCCATATCCTTGTATGCGTGGCTCCATCTCTATCCTTGTATGCATGGCTCCATCCCTATCCTTGTATGCACGGCCTCATGCCTATCCTGATACGATTGGCCCCCATCCCTATCCTGGTATGATTAGCCCCATCCCTATTCTTGTATTCACGGCTCCATCCCTATCATTGAGTGCACGGCTCCATCCCTATCCTTGAATGCACGGCTCCATCCCTATCATTGAGTGCACGGCTCCATCCCTATCATTGAGTGCACGGCTCCATCCCTATCATTGAGTGCACGGCTCCATCCCTATCATTGAGTGCACGGCTCCATCCCCATCCTTGAATGCACGGCTCCATCCCTATCCTTGAATGCACGGCTCCATCTTTATCCTTGAATGCACGGCTCCATCCCTATCCTTGAATTCACGGCTCCATCCCTATCCTTGTATGCACGGCTCCATCCCTATCTGTGTATGCATAACCCCATCGTTATCTTGGTATAATTGGCCCCCATCAAAAAACATTAAAAAATAAACCTTTACACTTACCTTCCTGTGCTCCCTCACAGCGTCTTGTTCTGGTGCCATCAGCTGCTTTATGCTTGTAAGCAGTGCATGGCAGGGACGTCATGCGCTGCTTACAAGCAGAGCACAGATGCCGGAATATTCACCACTCCCCATGCCAGAACTATGTGCCTGGAGGGCAGTGAGTATTAAGTAGCGCCCACAGTGTCAGCCGCCGGGCTGTCACGTGTGCCGCTACTTAAGGAAAATGCATATTCCCCTTTTTCTACGCCCATGGGAGTGTAGAGTGATGAATATTTATTTCTCTTAAGTAGCGGCACACGTGACCTCCCAGCAGCTGCAGGAGCCGACTGCTGCGGCTGAACCTATGCGCGCTATTACAGAGAAATGAATATTCACTGTCAGTGCAGTGAATATTCATTCCTCTTTAGCAGCGGGCACAGGAGTTAGCTGCAGCAGCCAGTTCCTTTCGCTTGTTTCCCTCTGCTCCGCCGCTCCCCCTCCACCTTATGGACACCTTACTCGAGTATAAGCCGAGAGGGGTGATTTCAGTACAAAAAAATGTGCTGGAAAAACTCGGCTTACTCTAGAGTATTTACAGTAATTGAATTCACTGATGTTTGTACTCATGCAAGTCCTATGGGTGGTCCCAATTATGCATACAGAGAAAGCTGTCACAAGTAGGACCGCCCACTGGACTCATGCAGAAAAACACTCGGGATTTTGATTAATAAAATACAAGATATGCTTAAACCATATTCTCAAACCTGTATATGTTCTGTTGTACAACATGGCAGGTTCCCTTTGAATAATATGTGATGGGATTTCTATTATACTTTTTTTTTTGTTCTACACTCTTTTATATAAAATGTTATCATCGATTGCCGCCTCATAATGGCCAGGGCTGCATGATTCAGTTCAGTGGGGTGCCAAACCTATTCGCCTCCTAGCTTTTTAGTTCATAGAGATGTTACTGTTAACATGCCAGTGGACGTTACAACTTACTGCACCCGTGGAACAGTCCCAGTGCCTGGCATCGTGTGACAGAGAACGATGGTTGGTGTTATTGTGATTATGGTGTTTTGTTGCTTTGGAAGTAATTTCCTTTTGTTTTCTATGAAGTGAGACTGAAGGATGCCAACAGCTGTTGCCTAGGGATGCGGCATTGTATCTGACAGTCTCCCATTGCAGCAGCGTGCATCGTCTATATATCTAGCGCTCTGTGCATAATCGTGACACCATTTGTCTCCAGTGGTTTAGAATTAGAATCAGAAGATGTAAGCACCGTAGTCAACCAATTAATGGGGCACTCTGAGTTTAGCGTTAGCAATCTGAGATTTCATTTAAAGAGAGTCTGGGTGAACACTGCTGACAGCACTATATAGGATAGGTGTAAAGGATGTTATGTACCTTACTATGTAGCTAAAGATCACATTGATTGCAGAAAGGAAGTATTATTCCAGCATGCGTGGCTCCCATATAATCGGTAGGATTTTGAAAGCTTGGTTGGAATACTTTTAAGTTTTATCCCTACTAGATTGGAGCAGGAGTGCGCTAGCTTCACAGTCACTGCATTGGTGTTGTCAAGCACCAGCTTTGTCCGTCAGCCCTATAAAGAATGAATGGAGTCTTGTTGGGGAGTTCGCACTGCCATTCGCTGCAGGTCCCAGTGGTCGGACCCCATCAGTCAGTAAGTTATCACCTATCCGATGAACAACCCTTTTTATGCACAGAACTGAGAACACTTCAGTATTGGGAACCACCTATGGAGCACTTGTGGGAGCAGTGGGCATCACAGTAAAACCAAGGCCTCATTCAGGTATTTCTTCTTTTGTTCAAGAAAAAAAAGACCAATTATATTGATCAGAGTTTGATCAGTGTGGTCCAAGTGTCATCACTGTTTCTCGTACGTGGAGAAAAAAAAAGTTTCTCCTGTGTAACAGTCCATGAAAATCAAACTGTACTTGGATGCAACCTGAGTGCTGTCCAATTTTTTTTTTTCACAAACGCATGGACTTACATTGCCGATTCTGATCCAATACTCTGAACGAAATCGGACATGTTTCCACGATTTTGCTCGGACCACTTGTTCTGTGTAAAATCACGAGCATGTGAATGGCAACATGGATTATCACAGGTATGAGTGCTATCTGTGAAAAACATGATAGTACTTGCGCATGAAAAATGGATGTCTGAATGAGGTCTTTATTTTTGCACTTATACA
This sequence comes from Oophaga sylvatica, assembly GCA_033576555.1. NCBI lineage: Eukaryota > Metazoa > Chordata > Amphibia > Anura > Dendrobatidae > Oophaga > Oophaga sylvatica. The sequence goes on from JARQOD010000002.1 coordinate 148,360,438, forward strand.
GCTTAAACAGTATGCAATAAGATATGATACAACACCACGACCGCATCTTTTTTAAAGCAGATTCCCTATAAAGATGATATAATAGTAGTGTCTCCCATACACATTAGATGGAGATGGCTGTCAGCCAAGCAAAGTTTAGACCGACCAGTTGGCCAGCTTTGCCATCCACAAAAGCACAATTGGCCGAGCACTCCCATGTTCTCTGAGAGCGCTCCCATCAGATGTAGCTTGCACAGCTTATCTCTGGGGTTCCTGTGCTCTTGATAGTCCAAAATCAGATCTGCCGCATTGATATTTGCCTTGACAACAAATTGTCCGGAGCTCCTATGCAAAGGTGTGTGTTGGCCAAACCCGTCTATATTAGTGAGTACAGCTACATTAACTCATTGTGTATGGGGGTCTTTAGACCATTTTAATGTTAGACTTTTCTTTTATCATCAAGTGACTTGTTTCAGTCCATCAACCACTTGCCTCAACCGGTAATAAAACTGACCGCTGCAGATTTCAGCTCAAGTGAATGGGCCACCAAGTAATCGATAAGTCCTTCAAATGATGAGACTATCGCTCAGAAAGTGGCACCTCAGGACCCTCACTCAGGGGCGGACATATCATTGGTGTAACTTGTGGCCCAAGAGGTAAGAGGGCCCATTTCTACCTCCAAGGAAGGTGGAATTGTGCATCATATTGAGCTTTTGGACTGCACAGGCCCCATGTATTGTTCTTGCACAAGAGCTCTTTTCTTTGTATCCTCCAGTGACCCCACTGAGGGTATGTCCTGAGTGATCAGTGAAGCTTATAAACTGCGAAAACGTGACCAACCTCCAAGCAATACTGTCCTTCCAGTGTTTCTTTCTTTTCTGAGTGACCTGAAGCCTACATTTCAGTGGTGAAATGTGAATGATGGGGTGTGCTGTTCCTCTCCTCAGCCTCGTACGTACTTGCCTGCTGTTAGGTTATGTTTTCCTCTGTTCTGGCATTCTGTTGTTTTATCTGAAACAAGACAGCAGCGATAACCAGCAGAGTTTTTCATCATAATGTCAGAGCTTTGTATTTTCTTTTTTTTTTGTTTTGCGTTTTTCCCCCTTTTGATGTAGAAGTTAAAGCCGAATAACATTGCACATGTTGCTGTTTGTTTTCTATTTGTTCCCATGTAGGAATCTGTGACAATACTGTCATTATACATAATTTGTTAGCTCTGCCTTATTATTCCACAGATTTTTACCTACAAAGTTGTACTGTTGGTTCTTTGCTTTGGAATGGAAAAGATCCAAAATACCAAAGTTACCCTCTACATCTTATACCCATCTACAGCCGCCTACAGATTGCTATTGGTTATTCTCCCCTCCGATAATTGGATTACTTTAATGTAAATGTTCTCTGTTTTCCATAGATTTGCCTCCACCTTCTACCAGAGAGCGGCCTCCAGGTTGTAAAACTGTATTTGTTGGAGGATTACCCGAAAATTCCACAGATGAAATTATTCAAGAGGTCTTTGAGCAATGCGGAGACATTACAGCAATTCGTAAAAGCAAGAAGAATTTCTGTCACATTCGCTTCTCTGAAGAGTTCATGGTTGATAAAGCCATTTACTTATCTGGTACAGTACATTCTGTTTCTGGCAACTTTTTTTTACGTTGGTTTTCCCCCCTCAAACTTTTCCATTGTGTCCTTTCAGTGACCTTTTCTTATTTCGTGTATGGCACTATCCTGTCCTTCACGTGATCTATGCATTTGAAGGGGTTGTCTCAACACCAGTAAGGGTTTAAAATTGCAAAGTGCTTGTAAAATAAAGAACTTTGTAATTAGAATCTTCATAAAAGCACCCTGCATTACTGAGAATGTAGGTAGTTTTAATTTCTTATCTTAATGCTCATTTTCTGAGCTACAGCCCACCTCTGCAATATGCATGCATAGTGCCAAAAAGCTCCAATTAATAGAGCTTGTTAGTACTGATCAAAAGCTAGCCGGATCACTTAAACATATGATTCAGTATTGGAGAGTAAACATTTTGGACTAGGGGCACAACCATACGGGTGGTCAAGTTAGTTTGAGCCAAGCAGTGGATAATAAGGCTGGGTGGGCAATAGTCAGGGAGACAGAGGCTTGGTAAGTGCTTTGACACTCCTAGAGCACTGAAGCCTCATTAGCATATGAATTAAAACAGTGATTTTTCAGTTGGAAAAACAGATTACATAAGTAAAGGTGTGGATGAGATTATCTGTCAGAGAGCAGTGTGACCAATAAAACAAGTTTGGGGCAGTGAATTGTGTTGACAGATTCCCTGTAAGGAGACAGAGCTTCCCTGCACTTTAGCTTAGATATCTCCGGTGCAGGAGGAAAGACAGACTTAGTGTCAGCATGACGCCCCTCAGAGAAACTGCAGAGGAAATCCTGAGTTCACATTGTCATCTCTCTTCATGGCAAGTGTGGGCCGGTACGCCACCACTGGAAACACAAAACAAGGTTTAAATGAAGCATGAGGTTTCCCATTGTAATTCTTTATTCCTTCATACCACTCCAGTACAAGAGGTTATCTGCCCGTCAACTGTTCTCCATCAGTGTTTTTCTGACATACCTGCAGCAGTGACATCACATCCATACTATGGGACCGATGCCGCCAATCACTGGGGATCAGCAGTGATGCTGAGGTAGACGGAATGAGACCGCTGGACCCAATGACTGGCTGCAGTGGTCCAATGTTGTCGGAAGGCTGTAACTGGTGCAGCCACATGAATCAATTCTTGGAGTGGGCAGCAGAAAGACAGCTCTAGTGTGGCAGTGGGCATGTAATCATGTTTTTTATATTAGTACTTTTGAGTATTAATATTTAAAAGCAATGCCTTTGTCATTCTATTGTTTTGTTGCTATGAAGTGACCTGTGTATCTAATCTGTCTTTTTCAGCTGGATTTCATGTAATAAACTGATATTTTGATTTGATGAACAGCTGAAAAGTCCAATGCTCCCTATGGTATGACCATAAAGTGGGTGTCCCTCTTTTGACTATACCATGGTTAGCTGGAGATATTCCTTTGTGACCCCTCCAATATTTGATTCCAGATCTACAGCCCTACAAAAGCAGTACATTCATTAACTTGTTAGTATTTTAACAATTTGTATAATGTGGTTTTAGTAAAGGAACACTGTTAGCACAGAATGACTGTTCAAACCAAGTACAGTCACTCGGTGCACCCTTGGCATGGCCCATTTTTTAAGTGCACCTTCCCACCTACTTCTTTTCCATGTTTCTCTGTCCCCATCTATTTTGATGGACAGCTCTGGATTTTAGAGCCAAAGAAGGCCAGAGCTAAAGGGAAAACATGCAGCTGGGAAGGTGCACTTAAATGTTTGGCCACGCCGAGGGTGCACCGAGCGCCTGTGCTTGGGTTGAACAGTCATTGTGTGCTGGCAGTCCTGTGAAGTTGCTGAGGGTGTATTTATTCCTCGCAGTGTGACTGCTGCCTTCCATTACTTCACACTATACGAGTACAGTAAAGGCTTATTAAACCATCTGTTGCAGTTCTGACTATCCCAATAATTTCAGAATTTGTGTCGGGCCCAAGTATTTATTTTAAGGAGCGGTCATAGCTTCTTGCATTTTCTAAACAATATGTAAGAATCCAGGCTTGGCTTGTGCTTTGCTGTTATGGATACAGAGAAAAGCTCCTGTGAATAAGAAACCTTGCCATAATATTTCCCCAGAGCACCTTCTGAGTGTACATCTGTTATAATTAGCACACACAAGAGTAATATAAATACTTGAGATTTCGTAATATACATTACATTTATTTATTCACAACTTGCCCGTCGATGTAACTGGGACATTTTTCCCACTCGGAGGAGTAGGGCACCAACTGCAGAACACCAGCAGTCTGAGTATTCCTTTATCTGTTGAAAACCTTGTAAAAAGACACACATACTGTATAAATGTACCTGCTATGGTCAAGCTAAATGTTCCTATGCATTGGGGATTCGGGAGAGGTAACAATTGGTTGAAGAATTTTGTCCTTCAGCTATCTAATGTTATGGGTGCCTTTAACCCCTTAGTGCATGATGACATAACTGTATGTCTGATCTGAGGTCCCAGTGTGTGGAGCAGGCTCAGGAGCTGAACCCAATCCACACATGGCAGATGCTGGCTGTGTCGCTCAGCCGGCATCTGCCTGTTACATCAGCCACAGGAGCTTACTCAGATTGACTGTTGCTGTATTTACCCTACTAAATGCCTTTGTCAATCACTAACAGTGGCTTTTAAATGGCAAATTTGCTGAGGCATGTAAGGCTCCCATCCCAACTAATGTACAGAGCACACAAATGAGAGGATCACAAATAGAGTTGAGCGAATTTTCTCGGGTCCCTGCATATTCGGCAAGCTTACCGAATAAGCTGCAGAGGGAACTCTGCTTCCTGGATCACTCCGGCTGATCAGCTGTTCTGCTCCGCAGCTGCGTGACCGTCACGACACATGCATGGAGAGCCTGTTAGTTGGGATTTCTATGAATGTGCTATCACTGTCACACAACCGCGACACATGCAGCTGCGGATCTGAACAGTTGCTCAGCCGGCGCGATCCAGGAAGGCTGGTTTCCGCTTTAGCTTATACGGTAAGCGCTATAGCTTGCTGAATAAGCCCTGACTTGAGCAAATTTGCTCAATTCTAATCACAAACAGATTTCTTCTATTAGGCACGCCTGCTTCACTGGCCTCTAAAATTTCGATCATTGTAAACCATCAATTAAAGTACAGATGAGGTACAAAAGAGATTGTGAGCTGGGCACGCCACACATCATTTGCTGGATTAGTATGATGAAATGAAGCCTTTTCACGGTGGCTTATTATAATTGCTGCATTTAAGGTTGGCCACCAGTAGCGTAACTTGAAGCCCACAGGCCCCAATGCAAAATCTCCAACAGGGCCCCCAGCTATCATGGGTCTGTATTAGAATTGGTCTGCTAATATGGATCAAAGTGACCATTTCAGCCCTTCAGGTTCCAGGACCGCTTCCAACTGTAACCCCTGCACCCATTACAGTTACTCCCCTGCTGGCCACCCGAGCGCTCTGTGGAAATTGTGGTCACACTTCTGGTGAAACCAAGTTTGCTCTACAACAGGCAAAGTCTATGTGTTCTTTTGTTGCACAGGAAGCAAAAATTATCTTGATATATCTCTGATCTTCTTATAATTAGGGGCAATCCTCAGATAATTTTTAGAAGTACATCTACAACATTTGATTTTCTTGACACTATTTACATTTTTAAGACAACTCATCACCTTTTCTTAAAAAAATTTTATGTAGAAAAGGAGAAACTATTGATCCTCAAGTTGTCCTCATATTTGGTAAAGAATGTTGCAATCAATGTTGACATACAACTTTTTGACACAGTAATGAATGTATTTTTACAAACCATGGGTGTTTGTGCTGATCTTGTTCTCCAAGTGCCAAATAATAAACACATTTCTTGATTTAATGCGTAAAAATCCGTGATGCTTGGAAGAAAGCCGAATAGTGTGGTTGCCATGGAGACTCCAGCAAATGTAATTAGTAACCTATCAGCAAGTTTTACTGTTTCTGTAAGTGTTAGTGAGTATGTTTGTGTTATCAAACCATGTGCAGTCTCATCTGATCCACTTATCAAGCCTAAGCATACCAGTCTGCTAGTCCTGCCAGCTGCCATCACACTGTCATTAAGATGCCGAGAGGCTTGTCACTTGATTGAGCAGAGAATGTCTTGACAAATTTAAGGTTTGTTCCAATCCTATTGCTATTTTTTTTTTTAAAGCACACATTGTAGAGACAAATTTGTTGTGTCCTTTTTACCTCTCGGGTCATGTTCTCAGAGAAGGCATTTATTCCCTGTAGGACTTCATGGCTGTCTTTCTAGGTCTAGTAAGAAATAACGGGTCTGGCAGTGAAGTGTAATATTTGTTTACGCTGTATCTCTAAATATTGGAAAATCAGTTCTGATGGCCTTCCAGCAACATTTTGTCTTAACGGTATTTATACATGTGTAGTTTCCTTTCCAAGCAGACCATTTATTATATCACTGCAATAAAACATAAGTGTCAGGTGGAAAGGTCAGCCGCTGCTGTGACAGCACAAACAAGAGCCGGAAAGATTCTGGCAGAGTAGTGCAGCACAGCAGAAAGTGTGCGCCCGCTTCACGAAAAACTTTGTGAAACTATAGTAAAAAAGATTTCTTGGTGTCTATAGAATACATACAAAATAATTTCTAGTTTAGCCCAGTTTTGACAATTCGTATTGCAGTGGGCTTTAAATGTTTGCTGGAATTAAATATTGAGGAGCAATGTGTCCATGGCAGTGGGAAGCAGATCTTGGCTATTTGAGGGGACATCTCAAGATTGTGTAAGCAGAATTCCAGTGCTCACCTGGTGCTGTCAGGAATTCTAATTTGTTTTGTTATGACTCTGAGAATGCTGCTGTTCTTTAAACAGAATTATGATTACGTTATATGTAAACATATCAAGGACGGCTTCTCACTGTGAAGGGCCTATGTCTAAAACTGTGGCTTTGCACCCACCTCTGTCAGGCCACAACTGCATATACACAAGCACCTTTCTATGCATATTCACACTAGGCTCACATATCCACACTCCTCAACATTAAAACTGCAACACCAATGAAAACATGCAAAGTAACGCAAAAGGAGAAAGTACCAGTTGTTGCTAGGATCTGCAAATGTTCACATTTTACACACCAAAGTCCTATCTGTGCCATGATAGAGGGGCATAAAAGCCATGTTGGAAGCTATTTTTTTTTCAGGCTCAAATGTGAACTGATCTGACACAGTGCTGTGCAAAGTGTCAGATCAGCGATCTGACACTATATAGTGATGTTCCACCCTGGGACAATGTAAAAATGTAAAAAAAAAAAAAAATTAACGTGTAAAAATATATATTTTTTTAAATCCTTAAATTAAAAAAAAAAAATTCCCCAACAAAACACATTATTATGTAAATAAAACAAAAGTGCACATATTTAGTATCACCGCGTCCATAATGACCCACCCTGTAAAACTGTCCCATTAGTTAATCCCTTTGGTGAATCCCTTAAAAAAAAAAAAAAGTAAAAAAAACAATGATTTACTGTCATACCGCCGAACAAAAAGACGGATAGAAATAAACATGGTACCGCTGAAAACGTCATCTTGTCCCGCAAAAAACGAGCTGCCATACTGCATGATCAGCGAAAAAATAAAATGTTATAGCTCACAGAATAAAGCGATGCAAAAATAATTATTTTTTATATAAAATTTTTGTTATATAAAAGCGCCAAAACAAAAAAAAGATACAAATGAGGTATCGCTGAAATCGTACTAACCTGAAGAATAAAACTGCTTTATTAATTTTACCACAGGCGGAACGATATAAACACCCCCCTCAAAATGAGTTCATGAATTGCTGGTTTTTGTTCATTCTGCCTCCCAAAATCGTAATAAAAAGCGATCAAAAAATGTCATGTGCCCAAAAATGGTACCAATAAAAACTTCAACTCGTCCCGCAAAAAAAAAAAAGACCTCACGACTCTGTGGGCCAAAATATGAAAAAATTATAGCACTCAAAATGTGGTGATGCAGAACCTATTTTTTGCAATAAAAAGCGTCTTTTAGCATGTGACAGCTGCCAAGCATAAAAACCCGCTATAAATAGTAAATCAAACCCCCCTTTATCACTCCATTAGTTAGGGAAAAATAATAAAATTAAAAAAAAATGTATTTATTTCCATTTTCCCATTAGGGTTAGGATTAGGGTTAGGGGTGTGTTATGGTTAGGTATGTGGTTAAGGTTGGAATTAGGGTTAGGGATTTGTTGGTGTTAGGGTTGGAGTTAGAATTGGGGGATTTCCACTGTTTAGGCACATCAGGGGCTCTCGAAACGTGACATGGCGTCTGATCTCAATTCCAGCCAATTCTGCGTTGAAAAAGTCAAACGGTGCTCCTTCCCTTCCGAGCTCTGCCATGCGCCCAAACAGTAGTTTACCCCAACATATGGGGTATCAGCATACTCAGGACAAATTGCACAACACCTTTTGGGGTCCAATTTCTCCTGTTACCCTTGGGAAAATAAAAAATTGGGGGCGAGAATATCATTTTTGTGGAAAAATTATGAATTTTTATTTTTATGGCTCTACATTATAAACTTCTGTGAAGCACTTGAGGGTTCAAAGTGCTCACCACACATCTAGATAAGTTCCTTAGGGGGTCTGCTTTCCAAAATGGTGTCACTTGTGGGGGGTTTCCACTGTTTAGGCGCATTCAGGGGCTCTCCAAACACAACGTGGCGTCCAATCTCAATTCCAGCCAATTTTGCATTGAAAAGTCAAACGCCGCTCCTTCCCTTCCGAGCTCTGTCATGCACCCAAACAGTGTTCCCCCCCACATATGGGGTATCAGCGTATTCAGGACAAATTGCACAACTTTTGCTTTACAATTTCTCCTGTTACCCTTGGTAAAATAAAAAAAAATTGGATCTGAAGTAAATATTTTGTGAAAAAAAGTTAAATGTTCATTTTTTTTTTAAACATTACATAAATTCCTGGAATATGCTGTGATGCACCTGAAGGGTTAATAATCTTCTTGAATGTAGTTTTGAGCACCTTGAGGGGTGCAGTTTTTAGAATGGTGTCACTTTTGGATATTTTCTATCATATAGACCCCTGAAAGTGACTTCAAATGTGATGTGGTCCCTAAAAAAAATGGTGTTGTAAAAATGAGAAATCGCTGGTCAACTTTTAACCCTTATAACTTTCTAACAAAAAAAATGTTGTTTCCAAAATTGTGCTGATGTAAAGTAAACATATTGGCAATGTTATTCAGTAAATATTTTGTGTGACATATTTTTCTGTTTAAAGGGCATAAAAATTAAAAGTTTGAAAATTGCTAAATTTTCGCCATATTTCTGTTTTTTTAATAAATAAAAGCAAGTTATATCAAAGAAATTTTACCGCTAACCTGAAGTACAATATGTCACGAGAAAACCTTCCCTGAATCACCAAGATCCGTTAAAGCGTTCCATAGTTATTATTATTGTAAAAATTGGCCTGGTCATTAACGTGCAAACAACCCTCGGAGGTAAAGGGGGTTAATCATTTGCAGATCATTGAAATCACTATCGATCTTGTGCTTTCCATAGAGCCATGCGTTTTCTTTCTTGGTATTGCAATTTCAATGTTGATGAGTATAAAATATGTACTTACTAAAATATTACATATACGTATTCACAATTACATTTTTGTGATGCACTTGTTCAGAAGCTTTTTTTTTTTATTTAGACCATTCATAGTTTGAACAGCCGTAACATTTTACTTTAATGTTACTTCACTATCTGAAGCTTTGGGGTTTTTTTTGCGAGACTAGCTGTATTTTTAAGTGCTATTTTGTCATATGTAAGAATTACAATTCTAACAACTTTTTTTTATGTTTAATGCAGAATAATCACGCCATGTACCGATCAATGTAAATCTCACTGTAATTTTTATTTTTAAAAATATGTATATGAATATTGTGATTTCTATTTATTATTTTTTAGTACCTTTCTAGGAAACAATATACTTGCTCAGATTGTACCCCTAATATGCGGGTATATACAGATGTACACAGAGATGTATCTCTATGTATCAGTGCTATTTTCCTGTGTGTTAAAAAAAAAAAAAAGACTGCTTTTTGGATCTTTGTGCAGAGAAAATCCTCCTATACTTACCAGTGGAGCTTTATGCCCACAGCTAATGCTTGTGCCTTTCAATCTCAGGAAAGACCACACTACAAGAAAAGTAAATCATTAACTGTATATGAAGGCATCTACTATAAGATGCCAGGAAGCTCGTCTCCCCAACATCCTAATTGAGAGGATGAGAATTTACACAAGAAGAAAAAAGAACAACTCATTATCCTAACTGGGAAATATGCAGTGCAAGTGGGCCCTTCTCCCTCTCGTGCTTTCAGCTGCTCATGCAATATGTCGCCCCCACCCCTCAAAAAAAAATCACAGCGTGTAATCATCCACGTGTAGATAATAATTAAAGGGATTGTCCACTATTCGGACAACACTGGCTCTCCAGACTATCACGTGATATTGTTATGATCTCTGCTGCCAATCACTGGTTTCTTCACTCTCCACACCTTCACACAAATCACATACACCTGGAAGAGGTGAGAGCTGCTGCTCTCTTGTTGTAATTTTTGCTTTATTACTAATGTTTAATACATTTTTTAATAATTTTTAAAGGAGCACACTTTTTTTTTCATTGTTTCGTCTGCAAACAATCATTAATGTGTGTGAAGAGATTGCATTAAATTTCCTGCCTGTTGCCATCTTTTGCCATTTACAAAACTAACTCCACTCCGCACTCAAGCTGCTGTGTGAGCCTGCAGGTAACAAATGCTGTAACGTGATCCAGGTGAGGACCGAAGCAGCGTTGGAAACGGCAGAAGATGAAAACGGGTGCATTTTTTTAATACACATTGATGACGCTTAATAGACGGAGCAATTAAATGCAGGAGTGCTTGTTTTCAAACAAATGTTTTTAGCTATAAATGTATTCATTGTTTGGGGAAAGAAAGGACTACATATCACCTTCAGAAGATATAAAATTGCATATCACTGCAGCCTTGCAGTGCTGGGGTCCTGGATTCAAATCCCACCCAGGACAACATCTGCAAGGAGTTTATCTTCTCCCCGTGTTTGCGTGGGTTTCCTCCCATGCACCAAAGACATACTGATAGGTATATAGATTGTGATGCCCAATGGGGACATTGATGATAATATATGTAAAGCGCTGTAGAATTAATGATGCTATATAAGTGAATGAAATAAATAAATAGGAGGAGGTTGTCTGTGGATACCAGAAATATCTGAAACCAGTGAAAGTCAGAACCCACCAAAACTAACAGTACACACTCTGTTCTATGTGCAGCGGTTATTAAAGTGTAACTTTTCAACAGAAATCTGGCATAACACGCTTTGACAAGTAGTTTTCACAGCAGTTTTGCCCAGCTACTCCAAAATGGGCAGAACAGGAGCATGACATCCCTGACTTGACAAGAGTAAGTTTTGTGGCAAGACGCTTGGCGGCACACCTCTCTTAATGAATCATCTGACTCATGCATGCCTTCCCATCAAGACCGGCATGAACAGCGCCGGTCTTGATGAATTGGAGCCCAAGTGTGTAACTTTTTGTGTCGTGATGCTTGATAAATGCTATTATAGCAGAAAATATCATTGGTGGAAATTGTTGGCATCCTTTTGTATTGTACAATACGTTGTAGATCATATGAGAACACAATAAAATTATGATTTACATTGTATGTAGTGATTTACATTAATTTTATCTCATTGTGATTATGATATTTTTGTGTTTGAAGGTTACAGAATGAGACTAGGATCAAGCACAGATAAAAAGGACTCTGGTCGCTTGCACGTAGATTTTGCCCAAGCAAGAGATGATTTCTATGAATGGGAATGCAAACAGAGAATGCTTGCAAGGGAAGAGCGTCATCGGCGCAAACTGGAAGTAGACGAGCTACGGCCTCCATCACCTCCAGCAATCATGCATTATTCCGAACATGAAGCCACAGTGCTGACCGAAAAGCTTAAAGGTAAGTGCTTGCTTGTCTGTCTGCCGCACCTCGACTCACAATTATGAGGACGTGGCATGGAATAGGTAACATTTATGTATTTGTGTTGCATTCTGGTCATATGTCTAGGGCTTATTTAGATCCTTCTGAAACCTTTTTCTGTTTTCTCTTTGCATCATCTGCCAATTTGATTAGTTTACCTTCAGTTCATTTATCTAGATCATTTATAAAAATGTTCAACAACACTGGGACCAAGACAGAGCCTTGCGGTACCCCACTTGAAATACTCTTTCAATTGGATGTGCAACCATTTATTACCACCAAACTATTATTCTCATAAACAATTTTTTCTGTGCCCACTAATCTCATTGTGGGTATGGTTTGGCTCGGGTCTGGATATATGTGGGGTCTTATATACTGTGATTTGCAATGCATTTGATGTAATTTCTGCTGCCACCTGTGTTATATGTCCTTTATGACTTTTATGTACAGATACACATTGTTATTGAATAAAAGATTTTGTATTTTCGGTAACCTATACGCTACCTTTTTTCTCCTGGTTTATATGCTTGTTCGGAGCAGGTATTTGCTCTTTGCTATTCTCATGCTGACTATCATGGGTGTGTAATCACCCTCTGGTCGAATATGCAACTAGGTTGTGTGTTAGCATTAAGTTTGAACAATCCAGTATTCTTCTATGACACATGTAAGAGAAGTGGCATCCCTTCTGCAAAATATTCTTAAATATGGATGACATGTTTTCTAAATACATCTTACGTAGCAGTAGTGCAGCGACTAAAGTAATATTTTTAGTAACTAGAGTTGAGCGAATTTTTCAATATTCGGTTTGGATAACGATTGCCAGCGAATATCATTTTTGCATTATTCGCCGAACGCCATTGGAGTCAATGGGAGTAGAAATGACCATATATGTTTGGAAATGATCGTCAAACATAAATTCGTCACGAATAGGGTACCAATATGGCATAAATATGGAAAATTCGGATTTGGCGATCGTTGCTGAACATATTCGCTTATCTCTATTGGTAACCAGGGTCTGTACATCAGAATTAGAAGCCTTTCTTTCAGCTTTGGTTCTAAAACTCTAAATAAGGCCTTGATGTTAGAATCTGGAAGAGTGAAGGCTGGTCTCACACTCCACATATCCTTTTTTTGTGCTGGGAAACTCAATATCAGGATAATAAGCTTTTCCCAAGATACTCCCAGTCTGGGAATAGACAATTTGTCAGTCTTCACCATTATTAATGGCATGATCTGGATTTTGTTTAGAGGTGCTGGATGCTAAACTAAGAGCCTCTGTTAATGAGGGTTACTACGATGTTTAGATAATGGCTGGACGGCCGAGGATATATTTTTGTATGTTCATATTATGATGTTCTTATGTATTTGCAGAATTGGATTGTTGTGTTTGAAGGTAATATGAAAGCTGGTAGAGGTCAGTTTTAAACCTAATCCACTGTGTTGGCGTGGAAATGCACCACCCTACATCTCCTCCCTCGTCTCAGCCTACCACCCTACCCGTCCCCTCCGTTCTGCTAATGACCCGAAGTTAACATCCTCAATAATCAGAACCTCCCACTCCCGTCTCCAAGACTTTTCACGTGCTGCGCCAATTCTTTGGAATGCACTACTCAGATTAATACGAATAATCCCCACAGTTTTAAGCGTGCCCTAAAAACGCATTTGTTCAGACTGGCCAACTGCCTCAACGCATTCACGTAACTATCCCAATGTGGCCCATTCAAAATTTTTACCATAACCAGGTTCCTCGCATCATGTTCTCACTTGCTTTATGCATGTAACAGCCCTGTGTGTCTGTATTGATACATATTTAGACTGTTAACTGGTTCATGCAGCATTACAGGAACACCCGATTCGTACACTATGGCTGGTCCGAACAATGAAAGCAATTGTTACCATCCACTTTTCGTGTCTCCCCTTTTTCCTCATAGATTGTAAGCTTGCGAGCAGGGCCCTCATTCCTCTTGGTATCTGTTTTGATCTTTGTGTTTATTGGCATGCTGTAATGTCTATTGTCTGTACAAGTCCCCTCTAATATACTAATATAAAGTGCTGCGGAATCTGTTGGCACTTTAGAAATAAGATTATTATTATAATTCTTCATATGCCAACCATCTATCCCAGAAGATGGTGATCCTGAGCCCTACAATATTCAATCCCCTATTGCAAGGTGGATCCAGCTGGCTAGAGATGGGAGAATTGATTTGCTGGACTCCAGTCTGTCAGCCAGGTCAGTAATCTGTGACTGCTGAATGTGAAGCCTGTGAATCTCCTTGCTTTACAGCATTCCTGGCTTTTCTTTAGACTTACTGGGCTGGTGTAATGTCATTGAGGCATGACGCACACCCCACTTGGTTCCAGCCAGCTAATGAAACTAAGAGCAAGGTGGTAAGTCCCAGATCACACATGCGAGGAAATCGTCCGACGCTCGCATGTGAAATCCCAGCTGTGGCATCGGCACTCGGGAGTGGAGTGCGCGGCTTCATGTATTTCTATGCAGCCGCTCGCTCCACTCCTGAGTGCCGGCGCCAGAGCTGGGATTTCACATGCGAGCGTCGGACGATTTCCTTGCATGTATGATCCTGGCCTAAGGAGATTTGTAGGACTCCAATACAGTTGTCACTAATTACTGACCTGGCCAAGGATTGGAGACCTGCAAATCTAGTCTCCCATCTCTACAGCTGACTGTTTTATTGTTTTTTGGTGAACTCATAGAGTTTCTTATCTGAAAGAGTTCAAACTTAAAAAGGCACCATTACCTGCACCGTTATTCTGTATGAGCTGGAAATACAATTTAAATACTGTCAAGCTTACTTGGTAAGGGCACTGAAGCTTGAAACATAATTTGTGTACATGGACTTAGATGTTCCATCTCAGCAATTAGTACCGAATTTTTCAGCTCTTCCCTGGAGAAGGACCAAAGCCATCCTTTATAGTCCCAGTTTTCTAACGTATTAAGGTATAAGCAGTTCTTTCCTTGCCCTCAGCATCTCTGGACTTGTTCGTTCCCTTGTGTTTTTCATTTGGCAAGAGATGTGCATAAGTCACAAAGTACATTTCACAAATAATAATAACTACTTTTAGTGCTGATAATCTCAGTTGACTGGGCAGCTTTCTTTAATCTTCACCGTTCTGCAGGGAAGCCCTAAGAACTTTTTAAGGTTATCTGAGTAACATCATGTTCTTCAGTGGCCTACTTATACAAATGTTTAAATACAGATTAAATGCATTTCCAATTTAGTCTGCAAGAATTATCACGGTAAGACGTATTTTAGATCTGAATATACCCCTGCAAGGATCTAGATTTTTCTTCAGCTAGGTTCACATTAGCGTTTCTGTGCGCAGCGTATCATCTGCATGCGCAAACGCATGTTTACGCAGCGTTTTTTATCCGCATCATCTTACGCATGACGCTAAAAAAACGCGTGTGCATGCGTTTTGGCATGCGTGTGCGTTATTTATGCTCATGCTTTAGAAATTTCCAATGCTTCACAGTAGCTTTTCCTTGACATCAGACACCCAGTAGACGTGTCTCATGAGATTTCTATATATATATATACAGTATATAGTGTGTCAATATATATATATATGTATATATATACACACTGCACTGATGAAATTCTCGTCTTTGGCTGCTGTATCTAGCTGCAAGATGAATCTTGACATGGACAGCTTCTATGAAGATCTGAAATTGGCTGCTGCCTTTGCTGTGGCTCGTCAAGAAGAAAGAGAGAGACTGAGAAGACATCGTTATCGCTAATGGCAACACCCCATTCTTGAACTCCGAGAGAGCCGTGGAGCCTACCACTCTTTGTACACATGACTGCGCATATTTGACGGATTTTGTTTCTTCAAAAAATGCAACATGTTGCGTTCGTCAGACCCCGCCACACACCGAGAAGAGACGCATGCGAACTGATGCAAACGCATGTCCCTGCGTACACCATGTTAAAGATAGTACACATTATGCAAATTGTCTCTTCAGAGAGGAAGAGAGCTAGAACTCTAGTGCCACCTTTTGGAAGGTAGCAATCCTACAAGTCAATGTCGACCCTTTAACGAGCCTTATAACATGACCTAGGATAATAGCCAAACCAGAATCTCAATTTGCAGACACTGTGTTTCGGGGTTCAGCCCCTCGTCAGTGCAAAGCGGAGATCTGGTTTGGCTGTGTGAGAGGCGTCAGACCATTGTCCAAGAAATATCGTCACTCCTTGCGGAGATCAACATGCTAAGCATGCAGATGAGGAGGCTTAAAGCCGCAATGCTCCTCTGGGAAATATGCTAATTATGCAAATTGTCTCTTCAGAGAGGAAGAGAGCTAGAACTCTAGTGCCACCTTTTGGAAGGTAGCAATCCTACAAGTCAATGTCGACCCTTTAACGAGCCTTATAACATGACCTAGGATAATAGCCAAACCAGAATCTCAATTTGCAGACACTGTGTTTCGGGGTTCAGCCCCTCGTCAGTGCAAAGCGGAGATCTGGTTTGGCTGTGTGAGAGGCGTCAGACCATTGTCCAAGAAATATCGTCACTCCTTGCGGAGATCAACATGCTAAGCATGCAGATGAGGAGACTTAAAGCCGCAATGCTCCTCTGGGAAATATGCTAATTATGCAAATTGTCTCTTCAGAGAGGAAGAGAGCTAGAACTCTAGTGCCACCTTTTGGAAGGTAGCAATCCTACAAGTCAATGTCGACCCTTTAACGAGCCTTATAACATGACCTAGGATAATAGCCAAACCAGAATCTCAATTTGCAGACACTGTGTTTCGGGGTTCAGCCCCTCGTCAGTGCAAAGCGGAGATCTGGTTTGGCTGTGTGAGAGGCGTCAGACCATTGTCCAAGAAATATCGTCACTCCTTGCGGAGATCAACATGCTAAGCATGCAGATGAGGAGACTTAAAGCCGCAATGCTCCTCTGGGAAATATGCTAATTATGCAAATTGTCTCTTCAGAGAGGAAGAGAGCTAGAACTCTAGTGCCACCTTTTGGAAGGTAGCAATCCTACAAGTCAATGTCGACCCTTTAACGAGCCTTATAACATGACCTAGGATAATAGCCAAACCAGAATCTCAATTTGCAGACACTGTGTTTCGGGGTTCAGCCCCTCGTCAGTGCAAAGCGGAGATCTGGTTTGGCTGTGTGAGAGGCGTCAGACCATTGTCCAAGAAATATCGTCACTCCTTGCGGAGATCAACATGCTAAGCATGCAGATGAGGAGACTTAAAGCCGCAATGCTCCTCTGGGAAATATGCTAATTATGCAAATTGTCTCTTCAGAGAGGAAGAGAGCTAGAACTCTAGTGCCACCTTTTGGAAGGTAGCAATCCTACAAGTCAATGTCGACCCTTTAACGAGCCTTATAACATGACCTAGGATAATAGCCAAACCAGAATCTCAATTTGCAGACACTGTGTTTCGGGGTTCAGCCCCTCGTCAGTGCAAAGCGGAGATCTGGTTTGGCTGTGTGAGAGGCGTCAGACCATTGTCCAAGAAATATCGTCACTCCTTGCGGAGATCAACATGCTAAGCATGCAGATGAGGAGACTTAAAGCCGCAATGCTCCTCTGGGAAATATGCTAATTATGCAAATTGTCTCTTCAGAGAGGAAGAGAGCTAGAACTCTAGTGCCACCTTTTGGAAGGTAGCAATCCTACAAGTCAATGTCGACCCTTTAACGAGCCTTATAACATGACCTAGGATAATAGCCAAACCAGAATCTCAATTTGCAGACACTGTGTTTCGGGGTTCAGCCCCTCGTCAGTGCAAAGCGGAGATCTGGTTTGGCTGTGTGAGAGGCGTCAGACCATTGTCCAAGAAATATCGTCACTCCTTGCGGAGATCAACATGCTAAGCATGCAGATGAGGAGACTTAAAGCCGCAATGCTCCTCTGGGAAATATGCTAATTATGCAAATTGTCTCTTCAGAGAGGAAGAGAGCTAGAACTCTAGTGCCACCTTTTGGAAGGTAGCAATCCTACAAGTCAATGTCGACCCTTTAACGAGCCTTATAACATGACCTAGGATAATAGCCAAACCAGAATCTCAATTTGCAGACACTGTGTTTCGGGGTTCAGCCCCTCGTCAGTGCAAAGCGGAGATCTGGTTTGGCTGTGTGAGAGGCGTCAGACCATTGTCCAAGAAATATCGTCACTCCTTGCGGAGATCAACATGCTAAGCATGCAGATGAGGAGACTTAAAGCCGCAATGCTCCTCTGGGAAATATGCTAATTATGCAAATTGTCTCTTCAGAGAGGAAGAGAGCTAGAACTCTAGTGCCACCTTTTGGAAGGTAGCAATCCTACAAGTCAATGTCGACCCTTTAACGAGCCTTATAACATGACCTAGGATAATAGCCAAACCAGAATCTCAATTTGCAGACACTGTGTTTCGGGGTTCAGCCCCTCGTCAGTGCAAAGCGGAGATCTGGTTTGGCTGTGTGAGAGGCGTCAGACCATTGTCCAAGAAATATCGTCACTCCTTGCGGAGATCAACATGCTAAGCATGCAGATGAGGAGACTTAAAGCCGCAATGCTCCTCTGGGAAATATGCTAATTATGCAAATTGTCTCTTCAGAGAGGAAGAGAGCTAGAACTCTAGTGCCACCTTTTGGAAGGTAGCAATCCTACAAGTCAATGTCGACCCTTTAACGAGCCTTATAACATGACCTAGGATAATAGCCAAACCAGAATCTCAATTTGCAGACACTGTGTTTCGGGGTTCAGCCCCTCGTCAGTGCAAAGCGGAGATCTGGTTTGATAGTACACAAGAACACAAGATGCATGCGGATCTCTGCGGATAAAACACTGCGCACAGATACGCAAATGTGAAACCAGCCTTAACCCAGAAGATCATTTATGTTAATATATCATCGATACCGGTTTTCTAGTGAGATGTTTACCTATCACTAATTCAGGGTATATTGAGCATACGTTTTTAAAAGGTGAATTGGTTTGGTGCCTCATAAAAACACAACACAGAACTTTCATCAACCAATCGTAATGAGAGCTTTGTGATCAGGAAGAGGTGGACAGATTTTCTTCGTATTGATTAACCATACAGTCAGGAGTTTTGTTGCACAGTTGGGTTTATTCCTTTATCTCAGAGCAATTAGTGCATCTAATAAAATTTTCAATCTATATAAAAGTCCAGAACGACCTTCAAAGTTCTGTAGGTTTCAGAGCTGAAGTCTTCCAACACCACATTCTAAGACGACTATTGTACAGAACTCGCTATATTGTCACATTGTTGGACAAGTAGGTTTTGCAACAGTCGTATTCTATCCTGATGTTGTCATATGTGTATGTCTGTATATACACTACTCACAAAAAGTTAGGAATATTTGGCTTTGGAGTGAAACTTATGGAAAACGTAAAAAGTTCACGCTGCAGTGATATTTTGTCATGAAAATAGGGCACTTAAATAGAGGCATGCAATGGTGATTTCCTCATCTCAAACTATTTATGGAAACAAAAAGTCAACAGTGGGGTGTATACTCCCCAAAAAAATGTCACTGTCACAATAACTTGTCATGTAGCCTTGCATCAATTACAGCTTGACAACAATTTCTCATGCTGTTATTATCTGCTGAGGCATCCCACTCTTTTTGAAATGCGGCCCTCAAGTCATTGAGGTTGTGGGGTACTGAGTTATGAGCCTCCACATGGGACTCAGCTGATCTGATCCCATTGGTTTTAAAATCCCACAGGATTTTAAAGACAATGGGATTTATCTAAATCCCATAGGATTTAGTTCTGGAGAAAGTGCAGGCCACTCCATTTGAGGTACCCCAGTCTCCAGCAGCCGTTGTCTAATGATGCGACATTGATGAGTTGGAGCATTGACATCCATGAAGATGAAATTAGGCCTGTGTTGTTCATGCAAAGCCACAATGACTGGATTAATTATGTTAATCAAGTAGTAGGGGCTTTTCACTGTATTATACACAAAGTGTAGAACAGTTCTGTATTGACTAGACACACCTCACCATACTGAACCCCACCATAACTAAAGGCTTGTCTGGTGACAACAGTGGCTGATGCATAGCGCTCTCCTTGAAGTCTCCAGCATTGTTGGCGGTCATAATTTCTGCTCAGTGTGAATCGACTTTCATCAGTGAACAGGACTGAGACCCACTGGTCCCTTGTCAAGCGTAGATGCCCCCTGGCCCATGCAAGACGATGACGCTTGTGCCTGGCGGTGTGGTCATCTAACACGCAAACCACACTGATGTAATCTGCTTCGAATGGTCTGACGTGACACTTGGATGCCTCTCTCCTCCCTTTAATGTGTCTGAAGTTGTGTGGCATTCATCATCCGTTTCCGAAGGGCAATGTTCACAATGAAGAGGTCATTGGTGTGGGATGTGGCCAATGACGTCCGCTTCTCTGACTCTTCCAGTCTCTCTGTTGCAACCTGCTGATGACACTCTGCGACACTCTAAGCTTGGTGGGCACTTCAGTCTTGAGAACATCCTTCTTGAAGCCTCGCCATGTCGGGGTACTGTTGATCAATTGTTAGTTGTCGTCTTGATGTCAAAATGTGTGAACAGCATGATGAGGAGGACTGTTTAAATACCAATTCTATTTGAACCTCCAAATTTATTGGCCATTTTATGGATCAAGTTGTGCAAAAAGTACTAAAAGATTGAAGAGTTGACGTGCGTTCAGAAGTTTTGTGATGGTCACATTGAGCTATATATATAGTGTGACAGTCACTGGCATAGTATGTTAAGGGAGATATGTGTCACTGCGCCTATTGTGGTTAGTGATGTGAAACCAGTGTTTTTCCTCCAGCACACTAAGTGCTGAGAGGGTTAATAGGAACATATGTTTTGGGCTGGTTTTAGTGGACCTTCATAGAGCGGGTGGGCGGAGGTCCACCGCAGAGTCCTGCCAGGACCTGTGTGAGGTCAAGGTCATGTGACCATCACATGGGTGTTAAATACCTGGCCATGAGACTCAGTGTGGTGTTGTGTATTGGGAGAGCAGGAACTCCCACATAGCTCCCGGAGGAGCTTAAGGACTATTCTGGAAACCTGCAGGGGAACCCTGCAGAGAAAGACTCATAAGGACTGTGCATAAGGACTGTGTTTTGTTTGTTTTACCGTTATGTCAGCAAGGCTCTGTTTGTTTTGCTGAACCCTGCAAAGGTGTATGCTATCCACAATAAACCAGCAGGTGATTCTATACCAGAACGATTCCTGTGTCTACCTGAGGAAGCAGCCAAGTATGTGTCAACCCGTCACAAATATGTGTGTGTGTGTATATATATATATATATATATTTATTTGTATATATATATATCAGTAAATCAGAAAATTTTGTTTTCCCACCATTAGAGCAAAATACGTGTGTGTGCATATGTATAGTACTTTAAACAGATCAATAGAGATATGGATATCTCTGCAAAACGTACATATTTGGATAACATTTGAGTGGCCCTCACATTTCATTTATGCCCATGCTATAAAGACTATCTTCTTAATTCTCCCATATGTCCCCATTTTCCCAGGTCATTCATTTGACAATATTGTCATCAGAAATGTTAACGTTACATTGCTTGTCTTCAGATAATTGAGATTCCTACTTCTCCTAGTTTAAGAAGGTTAGTGACTCCCAAAAGGAAGCTTTTACTAGATTTTATAGCCCAAGGAAATTTAAAGAAGGGTTGTCTTCTAGTTTAGGTTGAATTAATTAGAAGACCCATGTACTTGCAGATAATGTAGCAGCTTTCAGATTTACATTAGAAGTGCATTGTTTCAGGCATTCAGTTCTCAAGCAGTGCCATGATAAGAAAAGAGAGAAATAAATATTTTTATCTCTATGAAAAAGTAAAAGACAGTTTTGAAGGGCATTCCAAGAACAAACTGCAATTATGTTTTTCATGCATATCAAACTGTAATGTTTCATCCCATCACTCTTGTAAAACTGTGTATACATGTTTAATTCATTTTTTCAGCTGCAGATGGAAGGAAGAGAGCCACAGTATTCATTACTGATGGGTAGGCGGAGCCCCAGATCAGGATGTCACCTCAGATCAAAAGAGTGCTGACTGGCTGGCCCCTCCAGCTCGGGCTCCTCCTACTCAGCTCCAGTCTAAGATTTGAGGTCCAGAAGGATGGTCGCTGCTAATGCAGCTCCTCAGAAGATTTTATTATTTTATATTCGGACAGGAGACCTGGATCACTAGTTGGTCTAGAGGTCTCAGGGGTACCAGCGCTGCTGTACCCCAACCTCTCCCTTGGCGGATCTGTACTTACTCAAAGTCCCTGCAGAATCCTTGCCGGCCCTGGGGGATGAGGAGAGCTTCCCTGGCGGGACGCAAACCACACGTGCGGTCACTGCGTTCCTCGCCCTGGGGGGAAGCATGGGCATAGTGCCAGAAACCCCTGAGGGTCCCTGTGGCGCCTTGGCTGGTGAGTACTCCACACAAAATTTTATTATTAATGTGTGAGTGCTTTAGCGTCTGATGACAGCGCTATTACATGTATATCAGTATGCTTCAGCGCTGCGGTGACAGCGCTATTACATGTTTATCAGTGTTTTTTCACCAGCCTCTCCCTTGGCGGATCTGTAATTACATAATGGTCCCTGCAGAATCCTTGCCGGCCCTGGGGGATGAGGAGAGTTTTCCCTGGCGGGGGCGCAAACCACACGCTGGGTCACTGCGCTTCCCGCCCTGGGGGGAAGCATGGGCATAGCGCCAGAAACCCTTAGGGGTCCCTGTGGCGCTGAGCTGATGAGTTTTCCACACAATTTTTATTATAATAATGTGTGAGTGCTTCAGCGCTGCGGTGACAGCGCTACTACTGTATGTCAGTATGATTCAGCGCTGCTGTGACAGCGCTGTTACATTGTAAATGTGGTGATCTTTTGTCCGCAGGCAGTTAGCTGCAGGACAGAGAGGGAGCAGGAGCTGGGGAGTTCACGCTCAACATTTGAGCTAGCAGGGGGCGTGGCCTATCTATTCCCGGTCTTTTGAGCAGGAAGACGCGCGCTCTGGCGTTTCTCCTGCGACTCCCTCACTGTGGCGGCCATTACACAGGCTCCTGGGCTCCTCAGACCGCTCCTCTCCTCATAAGACACCACGGCCAGCTGGGTGAGTGCTGATTCCTCACCCTGCAGCGCAGCGATCGCTATCCTGCAGCTGCAGTCTCATTAGAGACATAAAATTGGCTGGGACTCACACTTCATATATATATGTTGTGGTGAGTTTGCAATATTAACCCTTCTGAGGGTTATTTCTACCAGAAAAATTTTTTGACTGAATACCGCTGGGGTAACCCTGCCTGGTGGAGCGTTAACCCTTCAGCATATATAAAAAAAAAAAAAAAAAAAAAAAAAAAAAAGAAAAACCGCATAGTTTTTGCTGGTATTACCGCTTTGACCTGTTCATACAGGTGAGACATGTCTGAACAGAGTTCAGATGCCGCGGATCACGTCCCAGTGCCATTGCGGCAATCAGATACGCAGACCTCCACAACGTCTAGTGCTGCGGTCGACAGCGGTGAAAAATTGGACGATATCGCTCGATCGATCAACAACTTGTCTGACCTTTTAGGTCAATATGTGTCTGCTAATTCTTCTCAGAGGAAGCGACGCAGGCCGTTACCGGCCTCTACACGGAGCGAGTCAGACGTATCTGATATTGGGCAGAGTTCCCCTTTAAATTCGGATGGAGAAATATCCGATTCAGATGCGGACGAGCCGCAGGGGCGTTCCTCTATGGCGAAGCGTACGGAGGCATTAATTGAAGCCATGAGAGATATATTACAGTTACCGGAGGAGGTAACTAGTCGTCCTGGTAAATCAGCACGCATGTTCCAGGAGTCCCGTGCTTCGCGTACAACATTGCCAGCTCTGGATGAGCTTAATAGTGTAATAGAGGAGGAACGTCTATGTCCAGATAAGCGTTTTCATGGAACGCATTTCTTGGATACACTTTATCCTTGCTCTGCGGAGTTAAAGGCTAATTGGACTTCTGCTCCTGAAGTGGATGTGTCTTTATCTCAGCTTAATAAATCCTCACTACTCCCTATTAAGGGAAAAGCGAGCTTACAGGAGCCTTTGGATAGAAAAGCAGAATTGGCGGCAAAAGCAAGCTATGAGGCTGCGGGTCATGGATTCCGAGCAGTGCTAGGATCCATGTGTGCTGCTAGAGCTTCTCTAAGTTGGTTGGCACGTCTGAAGACGGAGTTGCACAATGAATCTCCGTTATCTGAGATACGGGAAACTTGTGAATGGTTAGAAACGGCAGCCTGTTATATCTTTGATGCCGGTCTGGATACGGCATCTCTGCTGGCCAAAGCGCAAGCTTCAGCGGTCACAGTCAGAAGAGCTTTATGGCTCAGACAGTGGGCCGGGGACGCAGTTTCCAAACAAGGGTTGTTGGCCTTACCTTACAAGGGTGGCCATCTTTTTGGATCTGACCTCACAGAGCTGATTTCCAAGGCTAAGGCGAAGGAATCAGCATTACCACAGCGTAGGGCCATGGCCTCGGTGTCCAGTAGGCCTGGTGTCTATAGTGGTCGGCGGTCCTTTCGGGGCCGAGGACGATCTAGTCACTCCTCGTGGGGATCGGGTCGTCCTTCCTTCTCAGGAAAGAAATCCTCTCAGAAAACTCGTACTTCCTGGAAGCAGAGTTTCCGCCAGGACAAGCGGGAACTTGACAAGAAGCCCGCAAAGTCTAATTGACGCCAGGGGTCCACTCGAGGATTCTCGAGTGGGGGGTCGCCTGCTTCTTTTCAAGGCGACTTGTATGGCTCGCGTTCCAGATTCCTGGGCAACGCGGATTGTGTCGGCAGGCTATTTCATAGAGTTTGCTTCTCGACCCCCAAATGTTTTTTGTCAGTCTCGCGTTCCGTCGGAACCCGAGCTTGTTGTCGCTCTACAGCGAGAGGTCGAATCTCTGCTACAAAAGGGTGTAGTGATACCGGTTCCGTCAGAGGACCAGGAAAAGGTTTTTATTCCAACCTTTTTATAGTTCCCAAAAAGGAGAACAAATTTCGCCCGATTCTGGATCTCAAGCGATTAAACCGGCATGTCCATGCCCGGAAATTTCGCATGGAGTCGCTTCGTTCCGTTGTGGCAGCTCTGTCACAGAACGATTTTCTGATGTCAATCGACATTCGCGACGCCTATTTGCATATTCCCATCGGAAAGGCTCATCAGCGCTTTCTTCGATTTGCCATAGGTCAGAATCATTACCAGTTCGTGGCTCTGCCGTTCGGCTTAGCCTCAGCGCCAAGGGTCTTTACAAAAATTCTGGCGCCTCTCATGGCAATCCTTCGAAGACAGGGGATTACGATTCTCCCTTATCTGGACGATCTTTTGATCATGGCTTCCTCGGAGGAGGAGGCGTTGACGGCTCGGGATTTGTCTCTTCAGTTTCTGAAGGACTTCGGTTGGCTGGTCAATTGGGAGAAGTCGTCCCTGGA
The DNA here is from genome assembly GCA_033576555.1 of Oophaga sylvatica. Lineage (NCBI taxonomy): Eukaryota > Metazoa > Chordata > Amphibia > Anura > Dendrobatidae > Oophaga > Oophaga sylvatica. Next base: position 148,385,508 of record JARQOD010000002.1, read on the forward strand.
ACCATCGAGGACAATCCTCTTTTTGGGAATGCATCTCGACACGTTTCGGTCGGTAGTTTCCCTACCACCAGACAAACAGTCATGTCTTCTTCGACATGTACAGATTATGAGATCCTCAACGGCAATGTCTCTACGGAAGTGTATGCGTCTTCTAGGACTGATGGTGGCGTCCATGGAGGCAATTCCTTTTGCCCAGTTCCACTCCAGGACTCTTCAAAGGTTCATCTTGAGTCGATGGAATCAGTCGCAATCGCTGGATTGCAGTGTCACCATTTCTCGCGCGTGCGGGATTCTCTAGAATGGTGGTTACGTCCAGGGGCATTCTCCCTGGGGAAGTCTTTCCTCCCTCCGAAGTGGTCAGTCATAACCACCGATGCCAGCCTGACGGGCTGGGGGGGTGTTTGGAACAATCTCTGGATTCAGGGGTATGGTCATCGGAAGAGTCTGTGCTTCCGATCAACATCCTGGAATTGAGGGCGATTTTCCTTTGCCTCCAACATTGGACGGTCCCTTTGAGCGGTCTGCCAGTCCGTGTGCAGACAGACAATGGACGGCTGTCGCGTATATCAATCACCAAGGTGGGACAAGGAGTTCCAGACTCATGGTAGAGGTGTCCCGAATTCTGATTTGGGCAGAGGCCAATGTACCAGCCATTTCGGCGATTCACATTCCAGGGGTTCAGAATGTTACAGCGGACTTTCTCAGTCGCAGAAGGATGGATTCCGGGGAATGGAGCCTCCATCCGGATGTGTTTGCACTACTGTGCTCTCGCTGGGGAACCCCCCAAGTGGATTTGATGGCATCCAGGTTCAATGCCAAGTTACCGACATTCATGTCCAGGTACAAGGATCCGAAGGCGGTGGCGGTGGATGCTCTAGTGGCTCAGTGGGATCAGTTCGAGCTGATCTATGTATTCCCGCCGATATCCTTACTTCCTCTAGTACTGCGTCGGATCAGACTAGAGAGAATTCCAGCTATTTTGATAGCTCCAGACTGGCCAAGAAGGGTGTGGTTCTCGACAATAATGTCGCTGTTGGCGGCACCTCCTTTTCCACTCCCTCTTCAACCGGACTTGTTGACTCAGGGGCCCGTTTGTCATCCGGACTTGATGTCCCTGCGTTTGACGGCGTGGCTCTTGAGACCGAAATCTTGACCCGTAGAGGTTTCTCAGCCGAGGTCATTGCTACCCTTCGTGCTGCAAGATGTCCGGCTACTACTAGGATTTACCACAAAATTTGGGAAACCTTCTTTTCGTGGTGTTTGGGGTCCTCTCGGAACCCGAGAAAATTTTCCATTCCCAACCTGTTGGCTTTTCTACAGCATGGGCTAGACAAGGGTTTGGCAGTAAGCACTCTGAAAGGTCAGATTTCTGCTCTGTCCTTATTGTTTCGGAGAACCATTGCTTCAAATAGAGACGTGCTCTCCTTTTTCCGAGGTATATCTCGTAAGTTTCCGCCGCGGAAGGCACCCGTGTCTCCTTGGCGGCTCAACCTTGTTTTGGAGGCTCTTCAGCATAAACCTTTTGAGCCTATGGTTTCTGCTAGCCTTTCTTTACTTTCTTGGAAGGTGGCTTTCCTTGTTGCAGTCACTTCCTTGAGGAGAGTTTCTGAGTTGGCAGCTCTTTCTTGTTCGCCTCCTTTTCTGGAGTTTTTTCCGGATCGTGTAGTGCTTCGCACTCGGGGTGATTTTTTGCCTAAAGTGGTGTCACAATTTCATGTCAACCAGGATATTGTGTTGCCTTCATTCTGCCCGGATCCGAAGAATGTGAAAGAGCGAGCTTTACACACATTGGATTTAGTGCGGGCCTTGAAGTTTTATCTATCTATTACTCAAGGTTTTCGTAAGACGGACTCCCTGTTTGTGGTTCCAGCAGGTCGTCGGCGTGGTCAACGAGCTTCCAAGGATTCTATAGCTCGTTGGATCCGGTCAGCTATTTTGGAAGCTTACCGTCTTCGGGGTGAATCTTGCCCGATTAAGATTCGAGCCCATTCTACGAGAGCTGTGGCCTCATCGTGGGCTTTTCATCAAGGTGCCTCGGCAGTGCAGCTCTGCCGAGCGGCAACTTGGCGCTCTGTCCACACGTTTACAAAGTTTTATAAAGTGGACGTCAGTGCTTCCGCTGATGCAGCCCTCGGACGTAGGGTCCTGCAGGCAGCTGTAGTTTAAAGTTCTGGATGAACTTGTGTTTAGCGCTGGTTGCGCTTTGTTGTTAAGGTTGTTGGGTTTCTGCCTTTTATTGGTTTTTCCCACCCTTATTTTTGAACTGCTTTGGGACGTCCCATCAGTAATGAATACTGTGGCTCTCTTCCTTCCATCTGCAGCTAAAACACGGATTTTGGTAAGAACTTACCTGTAAAATCCTTTTCAGCGAAGGAAGGAAGAGAGACACAGCACCCTCCCAAGGCAGAAGTGTGTTGATGTTTTCAGATGCAGCGCGACCCTTATCTGATAGCGATTATCTGGGCTGAGGTCAGCGCGCTAAGGCTCTGTTCCAGCATCGCCAGCTCATCGCAGTAGTCAGGTTCCGTGAGTAGTACCTGGAACTCTGTGGTTTTTGGCTTTCTTTGCATGCATAACCTGTATCCTTGTGTTTTTTCTCTGAAGTTCCTTCAGAAGGGGTTATGTTGCTCCGCTGGTGATCTTTGCTCTTTTCCTCAAAGCTTTGGTACGACTGGAGCTGAGTAGGAGGAGCCCGAGCTGGAGGGGCCAGCCAGTCAGCACTCTTTTGATCTGAGGTGACATCCTGATCTGGGGCTCCGCCTACCCATCAGTAATGAATACTGTGTCTCTCTTCCTTCCTTCGCTGAAAAGGATTTTACAGGTAAGTTCTTACCAAAATCCGTGTATTCTTTGGCAGTTTTTTCATAGAAGTAGAGTATAAGAAATTCTGATGTCTTGTTTGCCACAAACAATCCTGTAATAAAATATGCTTGTTAATTGAAACTATTCTCTTTCAGAGTTGTTTTAAATTATTTTAAAAGGAGTATGTTACCAGGTTTTTACTATATAATCTGAGAGCAAATGATGTACGGGCAGAGACTCTGATTCCAGCGATGTATCTGAGCTGGAGTTTTGAGAAAATCACTGTTTTCTCTGCTTCTGATCTACCAGTTCTTTGAATGGTTTGCTACGTATAACCCACCCAACACTGTGCAAAGGCAGAAAACTGTCACAATGGTTATACAGAGCTCATGAATATAGAGGATAATATGGCAGTAGGTTTACTAGTCCTCTACTGATAATCTCCTGTAATTTTATTAAAACTATAGCAAGAAGCCTAGTAAGTGACTCATTGCTGGAATCTGGGTCTCTGTCTCTTCATTATGCTGCTCTCAGATTAGGTGGTAAAAATCTGGTGAAAAATTCCCTTTAGCAATAAAAAAAAATATATGGAAAAAGCTGCACAGTGTGCAGAAAATATTTGGGGGAACCTACCTGTTCATCAGAAAGGACAAATGTCGGTCCTTGAAGTTGGTTATGAAAAAAATAATGATGGCTTTTATGATATGCATATTTCTGTAGCAAATAAGGCAAAACTAAGAATTTCATGAAAATCAGCACTCAGAGGTTAAGGCGTTACTGGTCCAAATTACAGGCTGGTTTCAGATGTCCCACATTACTTTATCCCTTTATTTTCAATATGCCACTGGAATACATATCTTTAGATAAAAGACTATTTTAGAAATGATTGTCCTCTCAATGCATAAGGCAGCACCTGATAAGGACCCCTATATGAAAAGAGCCAGAGGGAAGGGATCTTTAAGTATTACTTACCTTTTTAACTCCTGTGGGACGTCATCACATCATATTTTCTCGATTAGTCTTGTGACCATGCAGCTGATCAGCAGCCTTTCTGTCAGACAGTTAAAAATACGGTGTATCATCCACTGGAGAGGTAAAGTTTTGGAGGGGTAAGTAATGCTTATTTCTTTACTCTATAATGATACCATCCCTCTGGCCTGTTTTCAAAAAGGGGTGGAAAATCCCTTCAATTCAAGAAAGCTACTCAAATACTGAACAATGCAGGTTGTACAAAAAAAAGTTTTCTGAGTAGCATTACCCGCTGTAGCCTTCACCTGGCCACTCCTTGGGCGTCCTCCTCTTGGTCCCAACAGTGCTACCAGTATCTAATTAATTAAAATGTGAATATAAATAATATACATATGAACGGCGCTTAGATCACACAAAAAAAAATTACATTGGCCATAAACCTGTTATGTTTGTCACATAAATAGATTATAGGTACATAGATAGTTTCATTCTTTCAAGATGGCCTACAATTCTTACAATTTGTTGTGGACAGGATCTAGTGAATAGAAGCCGGACTTTGGTGAAGCATCTGTGCTTTTCTTTCTTTTCCAGATGACAATAAATTCACAGAAGCCATTTCTGTTCTCCTAACGTGGATAGAGAGAGGAGAAGTGAATCGAAGGACAGCAAACCAGTTCTACTCCATGGTCCAGTCAGCAAACAGTCATGTTCGACGATTGATGAATGAGAAGGCAGCACATGAGGACAAAATGGAAGAGGCCAAGGAAATCTATAAAACTGAGCTCCTTGGAGTTCTTACTCAATGTAAGTACCTTATTTGTTTCTTTTCAAAATTTTGGGGTAAGTAATTGTAATTTTACTTGGGCCCACGTCAAGATGGACGACTGAATTAAGGTAAGTCATGTTTTTTAAGAGTCTTCACCGAGTGACATTCAAATGATGTACATTACTTTCACCAAACTTCTTGGTATAACATCCAAAACCGCTAAAGTATTTGTTAGGCCCAATTTGTAGTGAAAGTTCCTACATAATGATAGATAGAAGAGCACAATGAAACCCATAGTTATAAAGGCTCCATTCAAGTGACCAAACAATGGCTTTAACACCCATGCCAACAAGATCAGATGTTTTAGAAGATCAGGAAAAAGTCTTTAACTTTACATCCTAAAAATGAAATCAGAGTGAAATAGATTGATAACTTAGGATGTTAGTTTTGTCCTACACATAAAAATTAAAAACAATTCATGTACTTAAAAGCTTACCATTGCTTTTAGTATGGATTTTTTCCCTGTGAATTTTAGTAATTGTTTACGTGCTGTCTCTCAAAAAGGTAGAGATCTGATGAACTCCATTGACATGGCCTTGAACGTTCTAATAGCAGAGTTTTAATTTCCCAGCTGATGTTAGATCAATATAATAATGCTGTGAATGCAATTTCTGGAACAAGCTTTTAGATGCTCTGCTTTTACATTAATAAGACTAAAAAGCATCTGACTGGCGGTATAAAGTAGTGTGAGGGTTCTATTGATTTATAAGTCTCTCTCTGAAGTAGACGATATATATCACATTGCAGTATCGCTTTGTAGAAAATGAGCTTGGGCATTAGAACAAATTAGGCTCGGCTTCTTCAGATTGTGGTGCAGTATCGTTTTAGGTCTCTTAGTTTTATGTAATTAAGTTGGTTTGAACTTTTTGGCTGTTGTATATGACCGTTAAACAGTGATGTGATGAGTCGTAGTCAGTCATTTATAGAGTGTTCACTGAGAAGGTGAGATAAAAACATACTGCATGAAAAGTTCCCAACGTTGCAAATAGCATGAACGCCACATAAAAAAGCATAAAACAACAGGGGTCCAAGCGAATCGTTATATGTTATGATAGCTTCCTGAAATCTGTGGGTGTCATTGTAAAGTACAGCAGGCTTTTAATAGCATAAATGTCCAGGAAACTGATTTGGCTTCACCCCAGTAATTTGAGGACTGTGGGAAATAGGCACAAAATATTCCAGCTGGACACTTTATGCAAATATAACATTGTCTTGGGATTTCTACAAATCCATGTTCAGCTATTATACATTTATTATGTTTTCCTAGGGATTTTAAAAGTGGTTGTAAAAGTTTAGGGCATTCAGCAATATGAGGTGAGTCTCTTGGGAGTACATGTAAGCTGTGTGGAGACTTGTGAACAGCTACAGTATGAATTCTTTCATTGTAGTGTATAGCAGGGGGAAACATGATGGCTCAGTGGTTAGCACTGTAGCCTTGCAGCGCTGGGGTCTTGGTTTTAACCCATTCACTTACAAGTACAGCGCAAGTTGGAAGTGGGTGTATGGTACATACCCGACATATCATGGCTGTGTATTACAGCCAGGACCTGCCTCTTAACAATCGCAAGCGATTGACAACCTGTTAAGTTCCGCTGTCCAACTCTGACAGCGACATTTAACATGCACTGGGATGTGATCATGGGTCACCGATGGGTTTTTATGACAGCAGGAGGTATGCTGAAGACCTCCATGCTTATCATTATGGAGCTCCTTTAAAACTCTGCCTGTGGTTGGGCTTCAAAAAAGACTGTTTTTTTTTTACTTTATCCAGCGATGCTGTGGCATCGCTGTATATAGCATAAGCAATCAGATGATTGCATCTTCAAAACCCTAAGGGGACTAACAAGAACAGTGAAAAGTAAATAAAAAATGTGTTTTAAAAAATATGACAAAAAACCCATAAGTTCAAATTTCCCCCCTTTTGACCACATTAAAAATAAAGAATTAAATAAAAAAAAATACATGTATCGCCGTCTTCAGAAAAGTCAGATCTATCAAAATATAAAAATAATTGACCTGATCAGTAAACACCATAAACAAAAAAAAAAATCAGGAACACCAAAATTAAGTTTTTCCTGTCTTCCAGTACTACTCCTCTCACATAAAGAGCCCCATATGTTTTATGTGGTTAGAAAAATAAGAGATATGGCTCTGGAAAGAAGGGGAGGAAAAAACGAAAACGGAAATTGTCATAGTTTAATCCCACCAAGGACAACATCTGCAAGAAGTTTCTATGTTATCCAGGATTTGCTTAGGATTCCTTCCATTCTTCAAAGAATTTAGATTGTGTAAGCCCTAATGGGGACAGTGACGATGTCTGTGAAGCGCTATGGAAATTAAAGGGGTTGTCCACTACTAGGACAACCTCTTCATGATCTAAATGTTTGGCGCCAATCCGTTCCAGCAGAGTCAGCACTCGCATTCCCCAGGCTCTCGTGTGGTTATTATGACACACGAGCCTGGCACCCAATCAGCGCTGGCATCACTGGACCCACATTCGGACAAACAATATCAAAAGGAAGTGAGTGAGCAGCCGTAACCCTGACTTCCTCTCGATGTTCGATTTGTCCAAAGACGGTGCCAGTGATATTGGGTATGAGATGTGCTTGTCCTAGTAGTGTACAATGTCTTTAACCCCTTTACTAGCTATGATGTATAGTTACGTCATAGGTCGTTCGCCCCTGTTTGATGCTGGCTCCGGCGATGGCTCACAACTTTTCCGGTACGTGTCAGCGGAACTATTCAACTGACATATGCCTCTAACAGCCGTGACTTCATATTTTTTGAAGCAAATTAATACTTAAAAAGCTTCTGCCAGAAGGTCTACAGAGCATCCTGAGTACTACTTCTTGTATGTGTTTTGCTTTTTTATCAATTTCAACACACATTGCAAAAAGTGTTGCCCATTCCTCATTAGAGCTATTCTGATTCCTTAATAGGATCTGAATTGAGTTATAACATCTACCACTGGATTCAGGGTCTTTTTTTTTTTTTTTCTTTTCTTTTTTTTTTTCTTTTTGCATTAATACAACCTGAGCAATTGTTCATATAATGTTGCTACAATGTATTTGATGTATTATTCTTGCACATATACAGGCAATGATGTTACCTGATTTCCATGTTAGTTAGATTTCTTCCAGAAAGAGACCTAATTAAGTTTTGGGAAAAAACATGTAAAGTAAAAAAAAAATTGAATTCCTGCAAATTGTTCAAAATGCTGCCTAATCACAGTATAGCATATATTTTTCATGGGCTCAGTGATCAGTACACATTATTCTGATAAATTGTGACTGACGAAATCAAAGATACGATCAGCTCCTTCTCTGGAGTAGTAGTTCCATAATGAAGCCAAAGGATGCTTCAACTTAATCTTACATGTTTGTTCTATGAAGAATCCTGATTAAAAGCAGGGAAATGATGCTGTGTAAAAAATGACCCAAAACCATCAATCTCAAAGTCTGAGGAATTTTCATTAATGCCAGAATCAAATTATTCATCCCTCAGTTTGCCTTGTCTGTTCTGGAAAATAATATTTAGATATTTTGATCCTCGCCCTGGAGACACGCTGTTCTGCTCATTCTGAATTGTACTTTGAGAAAAAAGGCATTTACTCTTCTGAAGTAAACTGTCTCAGCTGGGTCATAGAAATAGATAAGGCTATATAGAGGGGTCACTAACAGGCTCTAACATTGATTTATCGGTCTACAGGACAGGCCGTAAAGGGATTGCCTAGGCATAAAATCTTAAGGACAGGATTATCAAATTGGTGGGAGTTCAAAACCAGTAACACCAACCAACTAGCTTTTATTGTGAATAGCACAGTTCTGTTTAATGTGTAGCAGCCACTGCCAGGTACTACAGATCAGCTGTTATTCTAATGCCCCCACTGATCTGATATTGATAACCAATTCTTATTATATGCCAGACAACCATTTTAAGGAAGCTATACGCATTGGATAGAAGTAGCTCCATGGTTGAGTAATTGTTAAACATGCTCAGCTGGTAAATTGGCGGCTATACATGGTCGTTGGCACTGGGTGAAAGGCAAACAGTCTTTTTTGGTAATGTTCTGTGAACATTCTGGGCATGTTGTTTCCGGAAAATACTGTTTGTGGACTAGCTAGCGACTATCGGTTAAAAAATTTTGACTGTGTCCAACTGCTTTTCAAACAATACATGAAATTTGTTGGCTAAAACGATGGTTTGTGTTTAAATTTCATCCATGAAATGATTATTTCAATTGAAAAGATCTGTTTTGATCAACTATAGACTGTGTAAGGCCATCAGTTTACTGTCCTGTGAAAGAGATGCGAATCGCCAACTAGATTCTTTGCTAGTCATTCCTTCTTCCAGACCAAAGTTACAATGTGCTTCCCTTGTCTTATTTCTAAATTTCCTGACCAAGGCAGAGTATTTTATAGACTCCCCCATAGATCTGATGGCATATGCCTTGCCAGCCCTCCCCAAGCTACAAACCTAGTACCAACATTTTCCTTTTGGAGCAAAATTATTTGTACATTTTGTGGTTTTCTATCTGAACTTTCCTTCCCAAAAGATTTTTTTTAAAATATGACATGAACCTAAAAAATGAAAAAAGGTGTTCTATTTTTATTTTATTTTATTTTTTTTTGGGGGGGGGGTATTTTCTAGGAGGTTGAGTAAGCAATGGAAATGAATAATGTCCCATCGACTCAACATGCTCAATCGTACTCAATTATCAGGACTGCTGTCCACTAAAGATGGCATTTTACATCGCAAAGTATATAGGCCTGTATTATACTCTATAACTCAAATTGTGGCCAATTCTGGTAACATTTATGTGTATATAAACCAAGGTCATCACTTGGTCTTTTATATGCTACAAATTGCTTTATAAATGTATTAAGACTTAAATGAAAAATGTAAATTCAGACCATTTCTGTTTCCCAGAAAGCTCATAAGCATCTCTGCAGTAGAAGTTGATGGCTTGAACTGCATATGCCATAGAAATAAATTATGGAAATACATCATGTTTCAGGGGTCAAACACTGCTAAATTATTTGCTGTGTTTTAATATCCTGCTTTGATAATGCTGTTAAGCAGTCTCCTAAACATGTCCTCTCTGGGAGGCAAATGATCATTTTGTGCCCATTAGATGATGGTTTACTGCTTGCAATTTCCCAGACAAGAGCCTCCTTTGAATACATGATTAGCACATTGCGTATACCTAGATCTTCAGTTCCCACCTAGCCCAGCCTGTCTGATGGGTGCAGCAAATGGAAATGAGGCAAATGAAACATCTGCATAGCGTGCACACAGTCCTTCAGAAATGTTACAGCAGGATTCATTAGGTCTCTACCAGTCAGGAAATTGCTAATTGTCTATTCGGTTAAGTACTTAAACGTTAAAACATATTGGAAAGTTTAAATACCATTCACATTCAGAAAAATGGTCGTACGTGTTCCTGTGTTAATGAGAAATCTGTTCTGTGTACCAAGGTCTTTTCCCGTCTGCTTCATGCAGCTGTTCTTTTTCGACAGCCCTGGAGGGAATTAACATACATGTCTGATATTGTGTAGGTCATCGTTCTGCAGTGCTAGACTCCAAGAAATGTATGTTTCTAGATTGTAGCCGCAATTACTTTTTAAATGTAACTAAAAATAAAAACCTTATGTCTATTTTTTTAAGCAATAAATCTAAACATACAGGATTTTCTGGAGCTTTCTTATTTGTTTTACATTTTAACACATATGTACAAATTTATCTGCTCTGGACAGATTATCTGTTCAGAACAGGCCTATTGCCTTTGGAGTAAACAATCTTCCTTACTGGGAAGAGAAGGAAAGATCCATCTGATGGATGTACGCTGACATGGAGAATATGGGTAATGTCAGTAGAAGTCCTGTTTACACAGCAAGATTTTTTGATGGTCTGCGGACCCAACGGACAATCAATGAAGATTGTCAATTTTTCTTTCTATTTTTTCCCAAATGTTCACATTGACTTATTACAATGCATTGTGAAAGAGCAGATGGTGACCATGGTTGACCAGTGTGAACAGATCTTTACTGCTAAACCTGAGTAGACTAAAAAGTGTGGTCCACTACCAATAACTATGGCTAAGGAATGTCAGAAAATCAGCTACAGGATCAGCTAGTAATCTAATCCACATAAACCTAACCAATCAAGTACAATAGGATCATAGCATGGCCAGGAGTATACTTATAAAACTTAACCTTTAATAGGTATATTAAAAACAGCCAGTGTATATCACGGACATACATACATATATTTTTCCAAAGTGCAAGTTCTCAAACCATTTATCTCTAGACAGGAGCACTAACATTACTAGTAAGCTAACCAGGTTTAACTTGCCACTGCAAGCCCCACATATTTATCCTCTCTCCCCTGATGAATCCCCTGAACAGGAGAAGAAACGCGTTGGGAGGCTATACGGTTCATATGGGCTACCTCTAAATAGGTCTACACTTGGGTACTGACCTTGTTAGGGCGGGAACAAAGCAGGGGCACGACAAGGAGTAATACAGGGAATATTCCAATCTTATATTTCCCCCATTCCTCCTGCCATCCATTCCCCTCAAGGTTGGACAGATCTGAGAAGGGAATGAACAAGAACGTGTATGGGTGAGATCCAACCATTTTTAAATAGAGCACTGTTAATCATGAGCACTTGCACTTTGGAAAAAATTTATGTATGTATGTCTGAGATATACGTTGGTTTTTGTTTTTAATATACCTTTTAAAGGTTAAGTTTTGTAAGTATACTCCTGACCACGCTATGATCCTAAGGAATGTCAGCACACAAATGTGTGATATGAGGTCTGAATGAAGTAACGATGGCCATATCACTTTACATACAACAATAGCTTTATTCTGCATCATATTTCTTTATAGACTTTTTTCCATATAGATGAAAAAAACAATTATCTGCTTCGTACTTAAATGAATTCTACGGGTGAAAAAGAAATCTATTTGAAGGTTTTATTACTAGGACATCATCATTGCCCTGACTAGCTGCCATGTGCTTGCTTCTGACTACTCCCTCTCCTGTGATAATCAGCTCACTGTCCATAGACTATGTCTATAGAGAGCCTGGAGTGGACAGGGTTAGTTTTCTGAGCTCTGCTGCACTCTACATCTTAGGACTCATAAAAAGCTCATAGGGAACTATTGCATGTTTATGATATAATGTAGCAGCCAAATGTTGAAAAATAACATGCAATATAAATGACCAAACTCATTAGTATTATCAGGACAGATTGCTGAGAAAGCATAACAAAGACATAGAAATAGAAAAAAAAATCAGATATACTAAGTAGTAGTAAAATAAAAAAAAAATGTATTCAAAGGATCCAATAAAAAGAGAGGGGAGGGAATAATGAATGCACATATGTAAACTATGGGTGCTCGTCGAACATAGGTGCTAGTCAGGAAATTCATTGTAGCTAGGTGTAGGCATTATAGTTTTGCTCAACAATATTGCTCAGTAAACAATTACACAACCCCATATAGTACAAGTATATGTTCCTAACTGGGATATATATAATTATCTCAAGTAATAAGGCCAAGGGAGCAAAAAGTTCCTGGTAGGACATGCGCTCACCCCGACACGCGTTTCAGAAAAGCCTTTGTCAGGAAACTATAAATGTCTCCAAGGAAACAGAACAGGTGTCAATCTTTAAATTAGTTTTTCCCTGTGTGTTTCACTCCTGGTTTTGGCATAAAAACATTGGTAAAAATCACTGATGTCTCAATGAGCCCTATGAACTCTGATAGTATCACAACTGATGCACCCAGTAAACTAAGTGATAGTTGGATTCAGGGTCTCTTTTTTCCTACAATATGTTGCTCTCAGATGAGGTAGCAAAAACCTGCTGACATACTCCCTTTAACAATGGTTATTATGGCAATTTACTAACTTGAGGATGATGCACCAAATTTTCCCTCTCTCTTTTGCTTTGATTTCATTGCATACCTGATGACCTTTACAAGATCAAACTTTACAGTTCTGTTGAGATGTAGCAGATTTTACTGGAGAATAAATACCCAGTGTTGCTTGCTGCCAAGGTGTTGTACGCAGAACACCTGGCACCTAGATGAGTATATAGCACTCTGTCTTCACCTAGCCATTGGTCTGATTCCACAGAACAGTCCAGTCTCTGTTCTTACTCCACTACACCCATTATTGTCAAACTCCCTTCTCACAGTCCTGGGTGTTTTCTGCAGTGTTTCAGGATCACACAAATGAACCTAATTTGTTAGAAGGCTGTCAAACGCAGAGAACTTGGAGTAACAAATTGATAACTTACAAATTTGGTGTGGGTAGGCTGTTGAGCCACGAAAGCGGACATAACTTTGAAATTTGAGCTTCACAGCAGCTGGGTAGTCTACCTATTACCTAAGCTAGGTCAGAAAGCATCGATTATATACTCAGCTTTTTTTTTCTATCCTTAAAGATTAAACTGCAAAGGAAGGTATATGCACATAGTTAGGTGTTTTTGTTGATGGTACTTTATGCATCTTTATTTTATTCTTAAATGCATTTTTTATACTGTGCAAACAAAAAGCTATAGGTTCAGGATGAGCGTGTTTGAGATTGAGATCGGTCTATTAGCACATTTGTAACGAAGTCTGAGTGATAGAAAGCTATAAATAACTAGGGTAGCCCTAATTTTTAAGACCATTTTAATCATTTTGTCAGGCAGAAATTTTGGCACTTATATTACCGTACATCAGACATTCACAAAATAGCACATGTCAGACACATTCTAGTCCAGTGTCTGCAGAGAATTAAAGAAATAATTTTTCTAATGCGGGCAAATGCTGTCAACGTTATAATATGGAAAGTACTGATTAAATGAATGTCACTACACTTGACTCTTATTAATTAATGAGACTTTCTTCTGTAACTAATCACTGTTTAGAAGATTTTGATGTGAAGTGTTTAAGTGTATGTAAATTAAAGTATTGGACGCTTGAGCGACACAGTATCAACAATAAGACCATGTAAGTACAAAAGACACATGGCTTGGGTGACTATGGATGAAGTTTAGATGCTTGATCCATAGGACCCTCATGCGTCTTTATTTTGCCTTCTATGGAATGACCACAACATAAATTGCTTGTCTTGTTTAACTTCCTTGTTCACTGAAGTTGAGCAGATTGTGGCCGTTTTCAACGCTTCCTCCAGACAAAAAGCATGGGACCATTTCTCCAAAGCCCAGCGCAAGAATATTGACATTTGGCGGAAGCACTGTGAGGTGGGTGTCTTTGTTACCATTATATCCATCGCTTTCATCATCCACTGCGTGGACATTTCTGGGGTGAATGAGGAGTGTTTGGTTCAGTAGGAAATGAAGGTGGGTTTAAGGCATTTAATGCTCTGCACAATGTCATGACATGAGATGTATTTTTTTCTGTTGGGTGACGACGTGAAGACCCAGTAACTTAAACTTCTGTGGAGTAACAGGTTTGTGAGACCACCATAAAGCCTTTTTATTGTATGCCTGAGACCGGATGCTTATGCGAAAGTCAATAATGTTATGGTAAATTTCTGGATGATAACAGTACAAACATATGCAGATTCGTAAAGGTGCACTCTCGCCTAATTATTACATTTTTTTTTTTATTATGAAATCTGTGAGTAATTTTCTTTTTTTACCATAGAATATAAAAAAAAATAAGCAACAAAAATGGTGTCCTTCAAACACTAAAATCATCAGAATGTAATTTGTACTTTGCTAATACTACCACTATTGAGAGACATCACATTACTATTAGCCCTGCCTTGTATTGTGATGTACTAAAGCTTTCAAAACAACAGCTTCTAATAATTTGTTATTCAGAATTTTTCTCAAAATACAGTAATTTAGGAGCTTTTTTCGTTATACTTTAATTGTACCTTGCCCCACACCCCATTGGTGAGTCAGCAACTTTTTATGCATGTTTGTTATGGTTATTATTACGTATCTTTTTCTCTCTAGTGTTTCATCTGCATATGTCTGTGAATGCATGTGATTTAATTAGCCGTCACGTTAACAAATTTGAGTGTATTTCGTTACACGCTTTACTTTTTACGGTCACCCAGTTTCCATTTCTTGTTCAGCAACTGCTTTAACTTTGAACCCGAATTTTAACAAGTAAGTACGTCTTTTCATTTTGCAGAATTGTTTTTACTTTTTATCTTTGTGATTTTTTTTTTTATTTTATTTATTTTTTTTTTGTAACAGACATAGAATTCCATTATTTCTCTTCTTGAAGGATTTACTGTCTCCAGTATGTGCCTGCACTTGATCAGTGGGGTTCCTCCACAGCTCCTATTTAATTGTCCCTGCACCATACCAGACCAGGCCCTGCGCAGGGTACTTTTAATTTTCACATGGTTTAGATTTGCAAAGGAAAGCTTCTGCAGTGAATGCCGACAAGAAAACTACCGTATATACTCGAGTATAAGCCGACCCGAGTATAAGCCGAGGCCCCTAATTTTGCCACGGAAAACTGGGTAAGCTTATTGACTCGAGTATAAACCGGGTGTATAAACCGCCGTCCTGCTCTGGCTCCCCCCGTCCTGCTCTGTGCTCCCCCATCTAGCTCTGTGCTCCCCCATCCAGCTCTGTGCTCCCCCATCCAGCTCTGTGCTCCCCCATCCAGCTCTGTGGTCCCCCATTCTCCTCTGTGCTCTCCTGCTCCGTCCTCCACTGTGCTTCCCCCTTCCTGCTCCGTCCTCCTCTGTGCTCCCCCATCCTGCTCCATCCTCCTCTGTGCTCCCCCTTCCTGCTCCATCCTCCTGTGCCCCCCGTCCTGCCCGTGCTCCTCTGTGCTCTCCATCCTCCCTTCTTGTGCTCTCCATCCTCCCCCCGTCCTGCTCCGTGCTCCTTTGTGCCCTCCATCCTCCCCCCGTCCTGCTCCGTGCTCCTCTTTGCTCTCCGTCCTCCCACCCCTCCTGCTCCGTGCTCCTTGTCTTCCTCCATGCTCCCCCCATCCTCCTCCATCATACTCACCCTCCCCGTGCCATCGCTGAACGTCCTGGCAATCCTCCGTTGTACCCAGCTTCCTGCAGCTCTCCTGTGCTGAGCGGTGACGTAATACCGCTCATTAAGGCCATGAATATGGATGCCACGCCTATGGGAGTGGAGTCGCGTCCATATTCATGACCTTAATGAGCGGTATTACGTCACCGCTCAGCACAGGAGAGCTGCAGGAAGCCGGGTACAACGGAGGATTGCCAGGACGTTCAGCGATGGCACGGGGAGGGTGAGTATGATTCCCAGCCACCGCTTCTGCCGCGGCACCCCCTCCCCCGCTGGTTTCTGCCCAATGACTCGTGTATAAGCCGAGGGGCATTTTCAGCACAAAAAAAGGTGCTGAAAATCTCGGCTTATACACGAGTATATACGGTAATTGCTTTAAAATCTGCCCTTGTGGATTTTGCTGCAGATCCGCAGGTTTGATTTAAGATTTCAATAGTGGTTTATTGAGCCATGGTCATGATGGCGACCTTTAGTTCCAAGTGGAAGGTTCCACACTTTAATATATACTGTATAACAGCTAGTGTTTTTTTTCTATTTCCTGTCTGATGATGATTCATTGTAGCATCCCAGTGCATGCTGGAATACTCAAACGAAGCATCATCGGGGAGGGGGGGCAGAGGCTGCAGTCACTGTCATAGCCACTGCTCCCTCCCTGAAACGAAGCATCATCGGGGGAGGGCAGAGGCTGCAGTCACTGTCATAGCCCCTGCTCCCTCCCTGAAACGAAGCATCATCGGGGGCAGAGGCTGCAGCATGTCATAGCCTGCCCTCTGTAACAAACTCACGGCAGGGGCAAGCCTTACTCTCAGCCCCTGCTCCCTCCCTGAAACGAAGCATCATCGGGGGCGAGGGGCAGAGGCTGCAGTACTGTCATAGCCCCTGCTCCCTCCCTGAAACGAAGCATCATCGGGGGAGGGGCAGAGGCTGCAGTCACTGTCATAGCCCCTGCTCCCTCCCTGTAACAAAGCATCATCGGGGGCAAGGGGCAGAGGCTGCAGTCACTGTCATAGCCCCTGCTCCCTCCCTGAAACGAAGCATCATCGGGGGGAGTGGCAGAGGCTGCAGTTGCTCTCATAGCCCCTGCTCCCTCCCTGAAACGAAGCATCATCGGGGGCGAGGGCAGAGGCTGCAGTTACTCTCATAGCCCCTGCTCCCTCCCTGAAACGAAGCATCATCGGGGGAGTGGCAGAGGCTGCAGTTACTCTCATAGCCCCTGCTCCCTCCCTGAAACGAAGCATCATCGGGGGCGAGGGGCAGAGGCTGCAGTCACTGTCATAGCCACTGCTCCCTCCTGAAACGAAGCATCATCGGTGGGGAGGGGCAGAGGCTGCAGTCACTGTCATAACCTCTGCTCCCTCCCTGAAATGAATGCGTCATCAGTGACAGTTCTTTTAGGGGCTGTGCTGTTTCACCTGTGCACAGCGCTGTCCCTACTTTGTCCTTGCGGTGTCTCCTGGCCACGCGTCCGGGCACAGCGCTGTCTTCCCTGTGCAGAGCGTCCGCTCTGTTGTCTTCTTAGGAATAATTAACCCCTGATGATGCTTTGTTTCAGGGAGGGGGCAGGGGCTGTGATAGTGACTGCAGCCTTTGCCTCCTGATGATGCTTTGAGTATCCCAGCATGCACTGATGATACTCGAACTAATTGCCATCAGACAGGAACTAGAAAGAGAACACACTAAGGCCTCTTTCACAAATCCGTTTCTTGCCGTCCGGCGGGATCCGGCGTGTTTTTAAAAAAACGGATCCGTTTTTTTTTTCCGCCGCATCCGTTTTTTTCTAATTGAGTTGCATTAGCGCCGGATCGCGCCCATGTGCTTGCGTTTTGTCCGATTTTTGCCGGATCCATCTCAAATTTCTTTTCCGGCTGCCGGACACAATTCATGTTGTAACGTTTTTTGTATCCGGCACAAAAAACGGACAGCAGTGGATGCGGCGCAACCGGCTCTGGGGTGCAATGCGAGTCAATGGGAGAATCCGGCCGCCGGATCAGTCTTAAGCCTGATCCGGACACCGCATTCCGTTTATCAGCTCGGATCTGTCTCTTTCTCTCTCTCTCTTTCTCTTTTCCGGGTTCAAAAGTTCATAACGGATCCGGCTTAAAATCGGATCCGTTGCATCAGTTTTTCAACAAACTGCGCCGGATCCGTCTTTGTATGTATTGGACGGATTGTGCCGGACGGCAGAAAACGGATGTGTGAAAGTAGTCTAAAAGTTATACATTGCAGTTAGAGAAAGGTAGGTTATTTTTAAAACAAGTATATTAGAAAATAGCTTTTATTATGAGACTAAATAGGGTCTTAGGAGCAAAATTAGTGTCTTTGGACCACCCCTTTAATATAGAATGAAATCACTTGGAGATTTATCAAGAGCAACACAACAACAAATTGTCTTTGATGACTTGCACCATATGTATTATGTGTTTTAGACACTTTTTAAACATTGCCTAACAAAGGTGCTTAGAGGAAAGGGTGAGTGGCAGAACATTTTATCTCAATTGTCATCTAATACCAGGTGTAAACTTAGACTAAGCAGTCTTGGAGCATATAGGCATAACTATACATTCGAGTCAGAGTCCACAAGTGAGGAGAGGGCTCAGTGCAGCCGGGGCCTGCTGAAGGCCCCTGTGACTGCCATGTTGCAGCCACTGTATTATTATAATGTATTGCAGTATAAGGGTAATATACCCCAAAGGAAATGAAGAATAAAATTAAAAAATGTTTTTAAAAATATAAAATAAACATTTGAATCACCCACCCTTTTTTCTCTCTGTAAAATTAAAGAAATAATAAAAACATACCTATTTGGTATTGTCATGTCCGTTAAACTCACCCATACGGTAAACACTGTAATGAGAAGAAAAAATTGAAACTCCAGCATTCAATTTTTTACTGTCACCACATTTCTCTATTTCTCAGTTAAAGGGTTTGTCCCACAAGCAAAGTACACTTTAATCAATAGATCTTGGAATAATATAAGTTCCACAATTGGATGTGTTTATAAATAAAATGTTCCTGTGCTGAGATAGTCTTATACATGTGCCCCTGCTGTGTACTGTGTAATGTCTGTGTCTGACTGGGCAGGGACTGATCATACCACAGCTCCAGGGCAGGGGGGGGAAGCAAAAGAGTATACAGACAGGACAGCTCTGGATCACAGCTGATACTTTCTGCAAGCAAAAACATTTCCCTGCATGTTTAAAGCGAACCAGTCAGCTGTTTTAGCTGCTATAAGATGCGGCCACCGCCTTTCAGGGCTTATCTACAGCATTCTGTAATGCTGTAGATAAGCCTCTGATCCGACCTGCAATAGAAGAAAAATATGCAGTGCTCAGGCCCCGGGAAAGGTCAGAGAGGCCTTGCGCACTGCAGGAATTTGCTCTGCCCTCAACAGGGCAGAGAAGTACGCCTGCGCAGGAGCACGATGCCAAGCAGGAGGGCGGCTTCGCAAGAAGATGGGAGGCCCCGGACCTGTGACACCCATCGGACCGGATCGCCTCACCCCACCTTCCCGGTGAGTTTAATAAAACTTATTTTATTGCAGGTCGCATCGGGGGGTTATCTACAGCATTGTAGAATGCTGTAGATAAGCCCTGAAAGGCAGTGGCATCTTATAGGGCCAAAACAGCTGACAGGTTCCCTTTAAACACTTATTTTTCCTCACAGAAAGAATCAGCTCTGGTCCTTTGCTGTAATGTCTGTATCCTCTTTTGCTTCCTCCCCTTCATGGTCGGACACAGCCATTAAACAGCAGGAGCACATATATAAGATTATCTCGGGACAGGAACATTTTTTTAACACATCCAATTGCAGTATTTATTTTATTTCTAAGATCCGTTCATTAAAATGTACGGCACTTTGTTCGTTAGACAACCCCTTTTAAATAGTTAAAAAAAAGTCAAATTTATCATCGTAATCGTATTGACCTGGAAAATCTTTTTTTTTTTTTTTTTTCAAGTCATTTTTACCATTTGATGAATGACTTGAGAGCGAAATGCCATAAACATGGCGGAATTACATTTTTTTTCACCATTTCATCCCACTTATAGCTTTTTTTCCGTTCATCTGTACATTATGTGCTAAATTGAATGGCGTCACTCAAAATACAACTTTTGCCACATAAAAACAAGCCCTCAAATCTGTGTGTTGACAGAAAAATAAAGTTATGTCTCTTAGAATAAGGCAAAAATGAAAAAAACTTCCCTAGTGAAAGGAATAAAATGCTCCAGATTTCTCATAGCGGTTCATGCTCTAACATTTCACCATCCTAAAGTTGGACAATATATTCACGGCTCCACACAAGGAGCTATAGAATGGGTCCAATGTATTAACCTTTACCCATTTAATCTATAAGATATTTCTTTTTTTTCTTTTTTTTTTTTGTCTTTTTGGTGGGGGAGAAAGAGCACTGTAAAATTTTTCTCATATATCACATTGAGAAGCCCTCAGACATGAGTTTCTGAATGATCAATTATACATTGAATGCTTAAGGACATCAACATGAGACAGTAATTCAAATAAAAAAAATATAGAAATTGCCTAAAGTCATGGTTGTTTTTAGTGCATTTCCCGTTGAAATGGTAAGGAACCTACTTTTTTTATTGACCGTACTGTCAAACCAAGATAAAGAAAATATGTGTCTGAAATCACAATGGTATTTTTATCTTTTTGATTCCGGCTTTGCATACAACCTTCTATAAAGTTATCAATTATTAAACCTCAATTTTCTTTTGAAGGGAATTCAGCAAATAAGACGAGCTGATATTTCAGGAAAATTCCATTTGCTACATTTATTTTAGGAAGACTAAGGCTTCAGGCCACTGTGCCTCAAGATGCCATTTAATAGGCCTTTGAACATTCATTAGAGCCTTCTCTCGCAGTGTTCACTGAATAACAGGAATACGTCCTGTGGGAGCACCTTCTGCATTCTTCATGGGAATTGCTGTGACATTTGTCACATAATGAAAGCTATATGTGGAGCGTATTGTGTATTCTCCTCACCTGACTTAAAAGATGCCAAACTGCAAGTCTCTCCGGGGAATGATCCCTTTGTCAGGAGAAAAATTAGATGTCAACAAGGTGAAAAGCTGCATGCTGCATTCCTACATTAAACCTGGCAGCATTATTAGGAGCAAATGAGATGGTATCAGCTTTCTGTTTCTCCGCATCTTCTAAAGAGAGGCCACTGCATTACGTCTGTCCCGTTGCTTTACTTTATGGACAGCGTTCCTCACAGTCCACTTCATGTGTCTTCTTGCAGCTTTATAAAGCAGTGATACTTCTCTGAAAAGCTAAGGCAATTCATTTAAAGGTATATCACTGTATCAGGAGACTGCTTTGACAACTTCATGTGAACTTGTTTTTCACTTTGAAAGAATAGTGGCGTTTTGAAGGGTATAATAATAATAATACTTTTCATTTTAGTTACAAGGTATTTTTTTTAGATAGTAATTGACACAGATCATTCCTAGACAGTCATATTAGATATCAAATTTTGACTTCATTTTATGCAAGGTAATAGGTGAATTAAAAGAAGGAGTTTAAAGGGAATCTGTCAGTAGGATCAACCCTCCTAAGCTGTCTATATGGCCATAAAGGTCATAGAAATCTGATACCTTGAAATCTACGTTCCAATGTTTTACTCCAGAGAAATCCATGTTTTTCTTAATATGTAAATCGGCCTGTAAGATCAGTGGGCCGGACACTGACCTCCCTGAGAATTTGCTTCCAGAGATTATTTTAAATGAAAGTGGGTGTTACCTGTGTGAGACATGGAGTGACTGACAGTCTGCTCTCCTGATTTACACTGTTGGCATTCCTTTAATGCAGGGGTGGGTAATCTTTTTTCTGCCAAGGGCCCACAAAGTACATCCCGACTCTGGCACTGGTCTCAAGGCGTAATCTTGCATTGCATGCCCTTCAGTGTTCAGTAGTGAACACTGTGTGTGTGTGCTCACAGATCAAGAAGAAATTAATGAGCTGGTGGCAATCAAAATACAGCTCCCTGCCAAAGCACTGTGGTCCCTGAGAATCTGCCCGGGGGCCGGATAAAAGGTCATCGAGGGCCGTAAATGGCCCTGGGGCCTGAGGTTCCCCGCCCCTGCTTTAATGGAACAACGTGGATTTGTCTGGAATAAGACATCAGATCGCTGATATGAGGTGTAAATTTTATTCCGCTTCCTATGACCTACATCTCCATATAGTCGGCTTAGGAGGGTTCATCCTACCAACAGATTCCCTTTAAGGTATAGGAAAAAAAATGTTTTAGTTTTTGTCTTGAAATGGAGTCCTTTAGAGAGGGGAAGTTGCAGTTATGGCTGCCAACAGGGGTCAAATATTTCATGTTTATTAAGTTACCAGTTTGGGAGAAAGGATTTTTGGTAAAGCCCCTACTTTAACAATAGAACTTTTCCAGTTCTCCTTTTGCCCATGAACCATTGAAGTGCACAGGCCTATTGTTCCTTTTTTTCCATAAGTGTTGTTGTCTTGCTAACCAGCTCTTTTCCAGCCCATTAGTGGTGGCAGTTGTTTGCAATGCTCATAGATGAGTAGATGTAATATGAGAAATCAGCAAAACAAAACATCCAGGGTGAGCCATCGCAATACTTTTGACAATGAATCTCTGATAAAATCATGACTTCTGTGACACTTCTGTGTAAGTTTGATTTTATTATTTGCCCCTGTATTTTATCTTTTTTACAGGAATTACGAAATGCACAAAGTGAGCAACTAATGGGGATTCGACGAGAAGAGGAAATGGAAATGTCTGATGATGATGACAGTTGTGATGTTCCCAGCAAGAAATCCAGAGTGGAAGATTCAGGTGAGGAGAAGTACAAATTGCATACACACTCTCATTTTTGATTTTTTTTAAAGCGTACTTAAAGCCTAAAATTAATATTTTAGGTACTTTCAAAATCCGTATGTCTAATGTTTACCTCCATAAATTTGCACTTTGTTCCAGTTCTGTAAAAGTTTGTCATGTTTGTTCTATCTGTGTCCTCTCTGCCTACCTACAAGCTTGTGTTATTACATGAGCATGTTGACTAGTCTGTCCTTCCTCCTCATTTCCTTCTCTGGCCATATGACCTGCCTCCCATATCACGCCTTTCAATTGTTACTGGTTACATTGGTTACATTGTTTCGTAAAATTGGGGAGGAGCGTCCATGCAAGGTGCTACCTGGATATTTCCTCTTATCAAGTCCGGATTCTGAATAAGCTTGCTCAATGGCTGTAACAAAAGCAGTTAAAGGGATATTCATATTTCATACATTTCATGCAAATCTATAGTAGACGACAGTCCAACCAAATGGGACCTGCATGTTTATAGTAGATGTAAGTCCAACCAATGGGACCTACAGTCATGGCCAAAAGTTTTGAGAATGACACAAATATTATATTTTCACATTATCTGCTGCCCTCTGGTTTTTATGTGTGTTTGACAGATGTTTTTATCACAGACAGAAATATAATAATTGCAAACATATGAGTAACAAAAGCTTATATTGACAGTTAGAATGAGTTAATGCAGCAAGTCAATATTTGCAGTGTTGACCCTTCTTCTTCAGGACCTCTGCAATTCTCCCTGGCATGCTCTCAATCAACTTCTGGACCAAATCCTGACTCATAGCAGTCCATTCTTGCACAATCAATGCTTTCATTTTGTCAGAATTTTTAGGTTTTTGTTTGTCCACCCGTCTCTTGATGATTGACCACAAGTTCTCAATGGGATTAAGATCTGGGGAGTTTCCAGGCCATGGACCCAAAATCTCTATGTTTTGTTCCCTGAGCCATTTAGTTATCACCTTTGCTTTATGGCAAAGTGCTCCATCATGCTGGAAAAGGCATTGTTGATCGCCAAACTGCTCTTGGAGGTTTGGGAGAAGTTGCTCTTGGAGGACAATAAAAATGAAAAAAGCATATACAAAATGGGAGGAATAGGGCTAAGTAACAGCACACGTGAAAAAGACTTGGGTATACTAATTGATCACAGACTGAACATGAGTCAACAGTGTGATGCAGCAGCAAAAAAGGCAAATACAATTCTAGGATGTATCAACAGAAGCATACAGTCTAGATCACGTGAGGTCATTATTGCCCTCTACTCCTCTTTGGTCAGACCTCATCTGGAATACTGTGTCCAGTTTTGGGCACCACATTTTAAAAAAGACATCAACAAACTGGAGCAAGTTCAAAGGAGAGCCACCAGAATGGTGACCGGTCTGCAAACCATGTCCTATGAGGAACGGTTGCAGGATTTGGGAATGTTTAGCTTGCAAAAAAGAAGACTGAGAGGAGACTTAATAGCTGTCTACAAATATCTCAAGGGCTGTCACATTGTAGAAGGATCATCTTTATTCTCATTTGCACAAGGAAAGACTAGAAGCAATGGGATGAAACTGAATGGGAGGAGACACAGATTAGATATTAGAAAAAACTTCTTGACAGTTAGGGTGATCAAGGAGTGGAACAGGCTGCCACGAGAGGTGGTAAGTTCTCCTTCAATGGAAGTCTTCAAACAGAGGTTGGACAGACATCTGTCTGGGATGATTTAGAGAATCCTGCTTTGAGCAGGGGGTTGGACCAGATGGCCCAGGAGGTCCCTTCCAACTTTACCATTCTATGATTCTATGACATTCTGGTACCATTCTTTATTCATGGCTGTGTTTTTAGGCAAGACTGTGAGAGAGCCGATTCCCTTGGCTGAGAAGCAACCCCACACATGAATGGTTTCAGGATGCTTAACAGTTGGCATGAGACAAGACTGGTGGTAGCGCTCACCTTGTCTTCTCCGAATGAGGCGTTTTCCTGATGTCCCAAACAATCGAAAAGGGGATTCATCAGAGAAAATAACTTTACCCCAGTCCTCAGCAGTCCACTGCCTGTACCTTTTGCAGAATATCAGTCTGTCCATGATGTTTTTTCTGGAGAGAAGTGGCTTCTTTGCTGCCCTCCTTGAGATCCGGCCTTGCTCCAAGAGTCTCTGCCTCAGAGTGCGTGCAGATGCACTCACACCTGCCTGCTGCCATTCCTGAGCAAGCTCTGCACTGCTGGTAGCCCGATCCCGCAGCTGAAACACTTTTAAGAGACGGTCCTGGCGCTTGCTGGTCTTTCTTGGGCGCCCTGGAGCCTTTTTGGCAACAATGGAACCTCTCTCCTTGAAGTTCTTGATGATGCGATAGATTGTTGACTGAGGTGCAATCTTTCTAGCTGCGATACTCTTCCCTGTTAGGCCATTTTTGTGCATTGCAATGATGACTGCACGTGTTTCTTTAGAGATAACAATGGTTAACAGAAGAGAAACAATGATGCCAAGCACCAGCCTCCTTTTAGAGTGTCCAGTGGTGTCATTCTTACTTAGTCATGACAGATTGATCTCCAGCCATGTCCTCATCAACAACCACACCTGTGTTAATGGAGCAATCACTGAAAAGAGGTTAGCTGGTCCTTTTAAGGCAGGGCTGCAATGATGTTGAAATGTGTTTTGGGGGATAAAGTTCATTTTCTAGCCAAATATTGACTTTGCAAGTAATTGCTGTTAAGCTGATCACTCTTTATAACATTCTGGAGTATATGCAAATTGCCATTAGAAAAAGTGAAGCAGTAGACTTTGTAAAAATTAATATTTGTGTCATTCTCAAAACTTTTGGCCATGACTGTACATGTTTATAGTAGACGTAAATCCATCCAATGGGACCTGCATGTTTATAGTTAATGTAAGTCCAACCAATGGGACTTGCATGTTTACAGTATATGTAAGTCCAACCAATGGGACCTTCATGTTTATAGTAGACGTAAGTCCAAACAATGGGACCTGCATGTTTATAGTAGACGTAAGTTCAACCAATGGGACCTTCATGATTATAGTAGACGTAAGTCCAAACAATGGGACCTGCATGTTTATAGTAGACGTAAGTCCAACCAATGGGACCTTCATGTTTATAGTAGATGTGAGTCCAACAACAGGAGCCTGCATCTATTTTGGGCATGTGTACCTACCTGTTGGTCACTACTTTCAGTGGAGAGGTCTTAAAGCGAGAGCACAATAGGGCCCCATTCTCAAGATTGGTGGAACCACCAGAGATTGGTGGAACCACCATATATATTTCAGTTCCTTTTAAAAGACACACATGAAATAAAAATATATTTATTAGAGCTGGATGGATTTTTTTCTGGTAAAGGGGCATGCCCATCTCGTACATTTTTAGCATATCCACACTCCATACCATAAGTGTATGATAGATAAGGGCCCACTGATGTGACTTGCATCTATGTTGAGAACAAGGCCCCGTCGTGCACATGCATGGCTATTCATTTGTATAGAACGTCCAACCACATCCAATTACAGCAGAGTTAAGCTGTGCCTCTGTCTTGACAGAAGTCGGTCTAAGTGGCGGGACCAACATCTGTCACATATATTAATGGCACGCCCTAGGGATATGCCATAAATCTATGAGATGGGAATACCCATTTAATGTCACAGTTGAAGACTAGGCTATATATTATTCTATTGAGTTGGGCATTTGGTCTCAGAAATAACGGTCTAGTTATCCTTGGCTTGATCTAATAATGCTACAATACTTTATAGTAATAAAAGGCATCTAATTTCAGGAAAGTGTAATTTACTTGGTATATAAAGTTGTGGAGGTTAAAACTGTTTAATTTCCCTTTTTTTAATTTATTTGTCCTTTTGCGCTGCCTCATCAAATATCGTAACTTAAATAAAGGAGATTATTATAACGGTGTCGCCGAGTATCTTACCAGGCACTGATACATTGCTCGCCCTCGCAAGGCCTTTGTATTTGATTATTTGATGAAACCTACCCTGGTATTAATATAGCTCTGCAATACCTCACTGCCACGTTACAGTTTCACAATGGCTTTAGATGAACTGTATGCAGTCATCTAATTACTTTTCAAAGTCATAGTGCAGATAATATGTGATAAGGCAGCATATATATAATACACTGAGCTCATTTCACATATTACTAAAATTACTCTTGCAATGAGGCAATTGAGAAGAATAGCAGTGAAAGTCTGATCATTCCCATTACATTGAGGTTGGGAGGTAGCCGGATCCAGTGTTATAATTCTGCAGCGCCAATGCTATTATATAGATTACATTTTGTTATGTTTTCAGACTGATAAGGTTTTTTGTAGGATCATTACATAGGAGGATTGATGTAATCCCTTTTTCTTAACAGGCTTTTAGGACACAGAAGCAATTTTTAATGCAATAAGAGACAAAGTTGCTATGGAAAATGCTTCGGCAACGTAGCATCTTCACAGAGCCAGGCAGCCACTTGTGACAGCAATCTAAATTTACATTTATTTTACTGTCATTTTATCGACGCTCTTAGTATTTCATTTTGACACGCTGTTAAAATATACTTTTTGGCTGTCCTAGAGTAAAATTAGCAATGCAGGAGATAATACCATTGTATTGGAACAATGGTGCACATTGAAAATGCACAGACAATTGTCGGGATGTGTGACGGACACTATGCAATTGCAGTGTGATAATTATATATATGTATATATATATATATATGGTATTTACATTTATGGACAGTTCAGTACAGTCTCATAATATAAAGTGCTTTATTGCAGTAATATGTACGCAATGCAGACCCTGTTATACGTCAGCTTTCAGAAACCTTGCAGACCCTAATATACTGTACGCCTATGAAGGCCGGTTCTTCTCCGTGGTTCTTCTGTTTTGCACTGATGGTATGATGCTGAGTTGAGGTGGTCACTACTGGGAAGTTCTGCCGATTAGTATGACCACCAGAGGAGCCCCCCACAGTGGCTGTGACCCCAAATGACAAATCTGTGTAGTTTATATGCCATGCTGGCAGAAAATAAGAGGATTAACTGACCAGTTAACCCCTTAGATGCTGCAGTCTATCGGGATCTCTGCATCTAATAGGTTAAACCGAGGGATTCTCATTACCACTTGCTCCCCTGCAACGTAATCACTGGGAGTCAGTGGTTTGTCTCCCATCTTTGAAAAATATTTAGAATTGAGAGTCCTCAGTGTTTGATACCTTTTAATGGCTAACTGAAAAGATGGTAACAAATTGCAAGCTTTCGAGACTACTCAGGTCTCTTCATCAGGCTAAACTAATACAAAATCTGAACAATCACATATTTATGCACAACACAGCACAGAAACAATGCAATAGGTAAGACAAGTGACGTGAAGCAAACTGTCATTATGGGAGATAGAGATGAACATAAATATTGGACCAGTTCATAGATAAGGAGTGTGAAAGTTTTATTGTCCTCTGATTGGGGTCTGGAATTGTGTTGTTATGCCCGCAGAAGGTGAGAAGAGCAAATTCCTTAATTCATGTAAAAAGACACAAATCCATGCGACATATTCATTCCTGTATTGAGTGTGTCAAAGGTTGTCATGAGTTTATATTCCCAAACTTTTCTGTCTCTCTGAGACTTAAAGTTAGCTTTTAATACAAGTAATTTCATGTCCATCATGCTATGACCGGGGATACAAAAGTGTTTGGCAACAGGTAGATCCATTCATTTTTCTCTTATTGTGTGGTGATGAGAATTCATCCTTGTTCTCAGCTAACTTTTAAGTCTCAAGGAGACAGAAAAGTTTGGGAATATAAACTCATGACAACCTTTGACACACTCAATACAGGAATGAATATGTCGCATGGATTTATGTCTTTTTACATCAATTAAGGAATTTGCTCTTCTGACCTTCTGGGGGCATAACAACACAACACCAGACCCCAATCAGAGGACAATAAAACTTTCACACTCCTTATCTATGAACTGTTCCAATATTTATGTTCATCTCTATCTCCCATAATGACAGTTCTGCTTCACGTCACTTGTCTTATCTATTGCATTTTTTCTGTGCTATGTTGTGCATAAATAACGTATATACTCGAGTATAAGCCGAGATTTTCAGCCCATTTTTTAGGGCTGAAAGTCCTCCTCTCGGCTTATACTCGAGTCATATACCGGGAGGGTCGGCAGGGGAGGGGGAGCGTAGCTGTCCTATATACTCACCCCCTCCTGGCGCTGTCTCTACAGCCCCTGCTCTTCTCCCACGGTCTCTGGCGCCTGTGTTCAGCCATCAGTGGTACCGCTCAATAAAGTCATGAATATGCACATATTCATGACTTTAATGAGCGGCACCACGTGACCGCTGAACACAGGCGCCGGAGACCGTGGGAGAAGAGCAGGACCTGCAGAGACCGCGCCAGGAGGGGGGTGTGTATAAGCCATATTCACCTGTCCCCGTTCCACCGCTGCGTCCTCTAGCTGTGAATGTTCAGGTCAGAGGGCACGATGACGTAGTTAGTACGCGCCGCACTCTCTGCCTGAGCATTCAGTGCTGGAGAACCCGGAAGACGGAGCAGCGCGCAGCGGTGGACCCGGGACAGGTAAATATCTCAGGTGCCGGGCCCCTGAGCCAGTGGTGACACCGGCACCTGTCCCTCATAGCGCGCCGGTGTCCCCGCCTGCTCAGGACATCGGCACTTGGCCCTCAGCGACGAGAGTTGAGTATGTCATTTTTTTTTTTTAGTTGCAGCAGCGGCGGCAGCATAAGGGACTATACTATGGGGCATAATCTATGGGGCATAATCTATGGAGCATATGGGCAAATCTGTGGAAAATATGGGGCATAATCTGTGGAACATATGGGGCATAATCGGTGGAACATATTGGAGCATAATCTGTGGAACATATGGGGCATAATCTGTGGAGCATATGGGGCATAATCTGTGGGGCATATGGGGCATAATACATGGGCAGCATATGGGGCATAATCTATGGAGCATCATATGGGGGCATAATATATGGGCAGCATATGGGGCATAATACATGGGGCAGCATAATGGGGCACAATACATGGGCAGCATTTGGGGCACAATACATGGGCAGCATTTGGGGCACAATACATGGGCAGCATATGGGGCATAATACATGGGGCAGCATATGGGGCATAATACATGGGCAGCATATGGGGCACAATATATGGGGCAGCAGATGGGGCTCCTGATTCAATATGGCTATTCAAATACATTTAACCTACTTTAATTTTACTTTTATTGGTATCTATTTTTATTTTTGAAATTTACCAGTAGCAGATGGGGCTCCTGATTCAATATGGCTATTCAAATACATTTAACCTACTTTAATTTTACTTTTATTGGTATCTATTTTTATTTTTGAAATTTACCAGTAGCTGCCTCATTTTCCACCCTAGGCTTATACTTGAGTCGATAAGTTTTCCCAGTTTTTTGTTTCAAAATTAGTGGGGTCGGCTTATACACGGGTCGGCTTATGCTCAAGTATATACGGAATGTGATTCTTCAGATTTTGTATTAGTTTAGCCTGATGAAGAGACCTGAGTAGTCTGGAAAGCTTGCAATTTGTTACCATCTTTTCAGTTAGCCATTAAAAGGTATCAACCACTGAGGACTCTCAATTCTAAATATTTTTCTATCTACTGGCTAACACGGTACAAAGATACACATCTTTCCTGTATCTGCCATCTTTGTACATCTATTACTACACCTATGCTTGGGATGCCAGTCATCGTATTGCTAATAGGCATCATACTCCGGAGTACAGATCTTTGGAGCAGAATCTGCTTCAAAGTTCATGACGAGAAATGCCATTGTCATGTCAATAAAACATAAAGGGTAACGTTTAAGTATTTTAAAATGTTAAATAAACGTTACAGTAAATTCTCTCACAGGGTAAATGTATTGCATGTGATTTTGCATTACTTTTCACCTAATGCTCCGCATAAGGTGAAATTCACAATATAAATCGACACGCCGACAATTTAAAATCTGCACCACATGTCAATTTCTGTGCTGAATTTTTCCACAACATGAAAATTCATGTTGCCTCCACTTTGAATTACTTTCTTCTAATTTTGAGGACATGGATTTAAAATCTAGTTATTTTTTCCCCTCTTTATTTGACATTCTGTAACATGACTTTTAGGGTAAGAAGTACATTTAAATGGCATATGTGAACAGAAAATTACCTCTTATTTAAAGGGATCCTGTCAGCAGGATGGTGCTCAGTAACCTCCACACAGTGTCAGGACGGCACTGTTATACTGATTAAAATGATACCTGGTGATGAAATCCGTCTTGTGGTTGTTGTTTAATCTTTATTTTCAGTTTTCAGGTAATGATATGCTCGTAACCCAGGGCAGCCTGTGGGGGTCTTCATGTAGTAGTCTGATTAGGTATTCATGTGTATGGTTTCTGACAGGTCACTGATCCCTCACTGACCTGCCCCCTATTTTACAAACTGCATAAAATATTGAGTGTTTAAAAAAAAAGAACATTCATCAAAATGGTGGCGGCGCCTGCGCCGTAGCATGATACAGTGCTTTATATGCATTTATGATTTTTTCATATTGTAATGTGGGGGGAGAAAAAATAATTTTCATCAAAATGGCGCCTGCGCCGTAGCATCTATCATATTCTGATAGATACTACTGCAGCAGCGCCATTTTTCTGGAGAAAAAACTTTTGGCTCCATAAAGATGGCTGGGCAGTAGCATCTTTCAGAACGCCAGTGCCATTTTGATGAAGATATATGTATATATTTTTTGTAACACAATATTCTATGCAGTATGTAAAATAGGGGGCAGGTCAGTGAGGGATAAGTGATCTGTCATAAGCCCATAAAGACATATATGTAAGCAGAGAACCACATGAAGACCCCCCCACAGGCCCGCCCCAAAGCACCACAATCTCATTAGCTGAAAACCACAAATACAGATAAAACAACTACTACAGGACGGATTTCATCACTCAAGATATTTTAATCAGCATAACGGCGCAAGCCTGACATTGTCTGTATTTTGCTGAGCAAAATTCTGCTGACAGGTTCCCTTTAAATCAGGTTTTTGTTCAAATGTTTTAATTGAAATATGTCTGCACATGAGTAAAGAGACATAGCGAA
Source organism: Oophaga sylvatica (assembly GCA_033576555.1). Lineage (NCBI taxonomy): Eukaryota > Metazoa > Chordata > Amphibia > Anura > Dendrobatidae > Oophaga > Oophaga sylvatica. The sequence goes on from JARQOD010000002.1 coordinate 148,417,102, forward strand.
TAAAAAAAACTATAGTACATTTCTAATTAGTGGTATTTGCTAATATTATAATCATTACACCCACTACATATTGGGATAGGATATTGGAGATGGAAATACCGCTTTAAATACCCTCAGTTGCCTGTTTAAAAATTCCCGCAGAATTACTAATTTTGTTGTTTTTATTTATTTTTTTTATACGAAGATTGTGAAAAATAAACTTTCAAAAATGTTTAAAAAATACAATTTCAATAGTTCATTTTCTGACAATATAAACTTGCAGTACAAACTTGCCAAGCAAATAACAGTCGTAGTTTAGCCTGAGGCCACTGCAGTGATGTGAAAGAGTGCATAAAGGTACAAGAGAATTTTCTTTTTGCTGACTGTCCTGTGATTTGTATTGCTCTATTATATTTTGTACGCCTTCAGGTGCTTTCTGGTGCTAAATTATGTGCACAACCCTGTTAGAGATAAGATGGAATTGTTGTTTCCTAGATGGAAATGTTTTTTTGAGGAACACAATTACCCCAGGGATCTGGATCACTCTGACAGTCAGTAATAGCCTGTAATACTATTGCATGCACTTGTATCATCTTTTATTTTAATTCTTATAAAGTCAATACAATTCCTAATATAGGTGGAATGAGCGATACAAATCTCTATTACACTCAGGAGAAACCTCTGTATGACAATGTCACAGAAGGTGTTCAGTGCAGCTCAGTATAGCAGTCTTTTTTATATATGGATTATGTAGGAGATGTAGTGCAGATTTTTTTTTTTATAATTATACAGGTTTTATTGGCCTACATTAATTAATAGATACTCCATTAAGCTAATGTTAGGTTATGTAAGCAAAGTGTCAGATGCCGTTGTGAGACTGCTAAGGCTTTTTGGATCTTGAGCTTACAGTTGTGCTCAAAAATTTACATCCCCCCTACAGAATTTTTGCTTTCTTGGCCTTTTTTTCAGAGAAAATGAATGATAACACCAAAAAATTTTCCACTCGTGGTTGGGTAAAGCCATTCATTGTCAAGCTACTGTGTTTTTTCTTTTTAAATGATAATGACAACCCAAAACATCCAAATGACCCTGATCAAAAGTTGACATACCCTATTTCTTATTACTGTGTATTGCCCCTCTAACATCAATGACAGCTTGAAGTCTTTTGTGGTAGTTGTGGATGAGGTTCTTTATTTTCTCAGATGGTAAAGCTGCCCACTCTTCTTGGCAAAAAGCCTCCAGTTCCTGTAAATTCCTGGGCTGTCTAGCATGAACTGCGCGCTTGAGATCTCCCCAGAGTGGTTCAATGATTTTGAGGTCAGGAGACTGAGATGGCCACTCCAGAACCTTCACTTTGTTCTGCTGTAGCCAAAGACAGGTCGACTTGGCCTTGTGTTTTGGATCATTGTCATGTTGGAACATCCAAGTACATCTCATGCGCAGCTTCCGGGCTGATGATTGCAAATTTGCCTTCAGTATTTGCTGATAACGAGTTGCATTAATCTTTCCTTCAACTTTGACCAAGTTTCCTGTGCCTTTGTAGCTCACACATCCGCAAAACATCTGCGATCCACCTCCGTGCTTCACAGTAGGAATGGTGTTCCTTTCATCGTAGGCCTTGTTGACCTCTCTCCAAATGTAATGTTTAGGGTTGTGGCCAAAAAGTTTAATTTTGGACTAATCCCTCTAAATTTTTTGTTCCAGAGGTTTTGAGTAGTGTTGCGCAAGTATACTCGTTACTCGGGTGGTCTCAGAGTATTTGGCGTGCTCGGAGATTTAGTTTTCGTTGCCGCAGCTGCATGATTTGTGGCTGCTAGACAGGCTGAATACTTGTGGGAATTCCCTAACAAACAGGCAACCCCCACATGTTTTCAGGCTGTCTAGCAGTCGCAAATCATGCAGCGATGAAAACTAAATCCCCGAGCACGCCAAAATACTCAGAGACCACCCGAGCATGCTCGGGGAAACCCGAGTAACGAGTATACTCGCTCATCACTAGTTTTGAGGCTTGTCTATTTGTTGTTTTGCATATTGTAGGCAAGATACTTTGTGGCATTTGCGCAGTAATGGCTTTCTTTGGCAACTCGACCATGCAGCCCTTTTTTCTTTAAGTGCCTCCTTATTGTGCATCTTGAAACAGCCACACTACTAGTTTTCAGAGAGTCCAGTATTTCAGCTGATATTATTTGTGAGTTTTTCTTTGCATCCCGAACAATTTTCCTGGCAGTTGTGGACCAAATTTTTGTTGGTTTACCTGACCGTGGTTTTGTTTTTACAGAGCTCCTGATTTTCCATTTGTTAATCACAGTTTGAATGCTGCTGACTGGCATTATTAATTCCTTGGATATCTTTTTGTATTCCTTTCCTGTTTTATACAGTTCAACTACCTTTTCCCATAGATCCATTGACAATTCTTTTGCTTTCCCCATGACTCACAATGGAGAAATGTCAGTGGCTGGATGAAATATGCAAGAGTCTGCCTGGATCCCAGAAACTCACTCAGCTTTTATGCACACACACTGATTACAAGCAAACAGGTCACAGGTGAGGATGTTACCTTTAGTAGCCGTTCAAACCCATTTGTGTCAACTTCTCTGCATGTTATCAGGCCAAAATCACCAGGGTATGTGAACTTTTGACCAAGGTCATTTGAATGTTTTGGCTTGTCATTATGATTTAAAAAGAGATAACACAGTAGTTTGACGATAAATGGCTTCACCCAACCACTAACCACGAGTGGAAAAAAAGTTTTGGTGTTAGGCCGGGATCACACATGTGAGTAAATCGTCCGACACTCGCATGTGAAATCCCAGCTCTGGCGCCGGCACTCCACTCCCGAGTGCCGGCGCCAGAGCTGGGATTTCACATGCGAGTGTCGGACGATTTACTTGCATGTGTGATCCCAGCCTTATTCATATTCTCCGAAAAGGCCAAGAAAGCAAACATTCTGATGGGGTATGTAAACTTTTGAGCACAACTGTACGTTTCAGGCCCACCCAAAATGAAAGTCATCTAAAAGTGATACTGTATATCACAAGCCTTTTTTTTTTGCTTCCATTCTTTACTTGTTATTTTTGAGGTTTTCATGGTAGCATTTTGATGCCAATCCCACAGTTCTACAATAACCATAGTGTACATGATTTTATTATTATTTTTTTCTTCTAGGCCAAGGCTGTATGGTCATTTTTAGTGGAATGAACCTGTGAAAATAGCAGAAACATCAGCTACTGAAATATTCCAAAACAATTAATGTACCGTATATACCTAAAAGCTAAACACTATTGCATATAATACTAGTGATTAATTTTTCTGTTAACAAATTGCATTGGTCACCTTGCCTCCATTAAATAAAAATGTAGTAATATGCAATCAAAGCATGTATATGAAATTGGAGTCAATAAAAATGTTAGCTTAAGGTGCAAAAAATAAGACCAGGTCTTGGAATATAACAGTAAAAAAAAAATGTTTTTTTTTTTTTTTTTTTTTACAATAGCTTACATCTTTTTTTCATCAACAATAATATATACATATAGCTCTGGCAAAAATTAAGAGACCACCACTTCAAAACCCTGTCATGAGCAGCCCATTCTCCAGACCTGAACCCCATTGAAAACCTCTGGAATGTAATCAAGAGGATGATGGATAGTCACAAGCCATCAAACAAAGAAGAACTGCTTACATTTTTGCGCCAGAAACAGTGTGAAAGACTGGTGGAAAGCATGCCAAGCCGCATGAAAGCTATTTTTAAAAATCATGGTTATTCCACAAATTATTGATTTCAAACCTCTTCCTGAGTTAAAACATTAATATTGTTGTTTCCAAATGATTATGAACTTGTTTTCTTTGCATTATTTGAGGTCTGAAAGCACTGTTTTTTTAAAAAAAATTTGGCCATTTTTCTGTCAGAAAAAAAATACAAAATTTATTTTTTGGAAATTTGGTGACATGTCAGAAGTTTATAGACTAAAAGAACAATTTACATTTTACTCAGAAATATACCTATAAAGAGAAAATCAGACAAACTGAACATTTGAAAGTGGTCTCTTAATTTTTGCCAGAGCTGTATATGTATTTTTGATAGCGCACTTTTTTTCACTATTTTATCGCACTTGGAAATTTTTTTACGTTTTTCAGTACATTATATTGCGTAATGAATAGTATCATTGAAAAGTACAGCTTGCCCACAAAAAGCAAACTCTCATATGTTTGTCCATAGGAAAAAAAATATGTCTCTTAAAAGATTGTGAAGAAAAAAACAAAATTTCCTGGTTCTTAAAGAGACTGTCCACCTTTACAAAAGAAAAACCCTAAAATTATCAATGCACAGCAGAAAGGACTGGGTCTTCTAGGACCCAGGTCCATAGGAAGAAGCATGTCTGCTTTCTCTATGGGGCACTGTGCCTCTTGGGCAGATCATCGCTCACCCAGATGCACAATAGTGTGAAACTGCTGTACTGCGCAATGACATTTTAGAACATCATTGCGGAATAGAATGCGGAACACCCGAAAGTTTATCGTTCATTGGCAGTCCGGAAGTGGTTAAATGAGTTCAAGATGGTTAAAAAAAAGCTAACCTAACTAACAGGCACCATTCATTTGCGCCACTGCATATGTGTCCCCTGCAGGTGTACAAGATTGTTGTTCCAGCAAGGGACGATTCGTGACCACTGCAGCCAGTTGGATACCCTGAACATTGGCAGCCTTTACTTTCCGGTTGAGCTGGAAGAAATCCTCTATCTTTCAGTTCAGAAATGAAGAGTGCAGCCGATGTTTGGTCACACGATGTTAATTGCCAGCCTTTTCTGTATTACAAAGAGGCTTTTTTAATAATAATAATGGGTGATCCTATTATAAAATCTTTGCAAAAAAAAAAAAAATACTTCTCTGGTAGTTGTATGAAGAAAAAATGAATAGTATTATACAGAAATATTAAATGGCAACTTTTCATATCTATTACAAATCACATAAAGCTGCATGAAGTACATTGTGTGAAATCCTTATCTCTCAGAGAAAGCCAGCGAATCCTAATTATTTAGTTGCACTGTAGCATTCCAGTAAATTCCATGTGATAGGTCTGTGTTCATTCTTCTGTTCTACATAAAATCCATTAATAACGGTACAGCAGTTGGCTACAGTGGCCGGAAAAAAAAAATATTTCATGATAACAATGCAGGAGAGTCAGGCTTGTTAAAATGATTATGTAAAAATTATAAATGAATGTTGTATTGCTTCTCCAGGCGTTTCACACACGGATGCTGCAGAACTTTATACCCACAGTTTGAGTAATGTTTTATTCATGTATGTTCTTGAGTTCCTGCTCTGCACACAAGTAATGTGCACACTCAGACCGTGCAAATTCAAAATCAGAGTTTCTTTGCAAAGCTGTGTCCACACTTGATCTAATCATAAAATGAAAACATGTGTTTTTCTTTAAGTCCAATAAAAAAATTAAAATATGGCTCAATAATCTATTTTTTTCCCACCTTGATTATAGGTAGAAGTGGGCAGCTCTTGTTTCGTTACCTTCTCTGGAAGACCTGCGGTTTTCTCCTCTGACCTCATCCTTCTATAACATTCATACCTTAGAGTATGTTCGTAAGCTGCAGATTAGAAATTTGTGAGCTTCGAAGGCTATTTTAACACATCAGTTTTTTGCCGTCAGGCAGGATCCGGCGAAATCTACCGCCAGATCCATTTTTTTCTCATTGACTTGTATTAGCGCCGGATCGCGCCACATGGCCTTGCGTTTCTTCCGTTTTTTGCCATATCCGGCAAAAATTTTCGTTCCGGCGTTTTGAAAAAATGTCTCTAGCAACGTTTTTTGTATGCGGCAAAAAAACGGACAGCGCCTGATGCGGCGCTTCCGGCTTTTTGACACAATGGAAGTCTATGGGCGCCGGATCAGGAAAAAGACGGATCCGGTCACCGGATTCCGTTTTTCTTCTCTGAGCATGCCCAGAACTATTCCTATTGCTTTTTTGGTCTCTCCCTCTCTTCTAAAAACCTCGTCTAAAAATTGATCCATCGCATCAGTTCTCACAATCTGCGCTGGATCCGTCTTTTTGAAACTTTGACGGATTGTGCCTGATTGTAAAAACCTGATGTGTGAAAGTAGCCTAACTCGTCCAGGCTTGCTAAAACCTATGTACGGGACAAAAAACATTACCCATTTAAAGGAGTGAAGCTGATTTTCAGCTCTAGAAATTTCGTCAACAATTTGCATGTAAATATATTGCTTAAGCATTTTTTTTCCCATTTATAAAGCATTGAAACAAAGTAGATGCAGACCGATAACCTTAGTGGTCAAATACTGATCTGTTGATCTTTGTAATTACTCACATTAGTCCTCATTTAAATGGCAGGACTACAGGTCATTTTTTTTACCTAAATCAAGAGTGGAACTTAAAAAGAAAACTATAATGGAAACAATTGCACCTCATCCTGATTTTGGTTTATAAATACTGATCCAAAGAATATGACCAAAATGTTTTAATTAAAACCAGTTTTGAACATTTGATACTTGTAGCCCAAGAAATACACTAAAGGGTATGCCACACTAAGCGAGATCGCTACTGCGTCACCATTTATGACGCAGTAGCGATCTCGTTAGCGACTTAGCTGTTAGATTCCAAACACATCTCATCAGCGATCTGTATAACGACCTCTGCGGTCGTTGGGAAAACCTAGTCCCACCTGCGACGCTGGTGAAGTCGTTCATAAAGGGTGTCACACTCAGCGATTTTAGGCTCACCAGCAGGACACCAACGACCAAAAACGGCTCGGAACGTTTGTAAGCGATCAACGACATCTCAGCAGGGGCCACATCGCCGCTACATGTCACACACAGCTAAGTCACTAACGAGATCGCTACTGCGTCATAAATGGTGACGCAGTAGTGATCTCGTTAGCGATCTCACTTAGTGTGGCATACCCTTAACAGTGATCGTCACCTTGTGGTCCTAATAGGTACAGTGGAGTGTATAATCTTAAGGAAATCTTCGCTCAACGTCTTTTTTACACAGGTGAGCTGCCTGAATATTCGCTACAGAAACTCTAAAAAGAATGAACATATGCACTGCAATGTAAAAGCGATTTCCTGGGCGTATGTTCAATCTTTTAATTGTCTCAGGTTTCCAAAGAATAAGTGACCTGACCTTTCTTCAGGCTGCTTCTGCTTGGATGCTGCTCACGGTTTTATACATACAAGAAAAAACAGCCAGTGGAAAAGCTGCCATAAAAAATATCTGATCAGAAAACACTAAAAATGAAGACGTCATCTACACAACATCATAGAAGCAGCCCTCTCACTAGTAAGATAGAGATTGTGTGGATATGTTCTCCCTATAGTGCTCACGGTCCCGGTTCCCAGACCATACACATCCACTGTCAAAGCAGTGATCATATGATCGCACACCGTCTGATTTACTAGTAGGTGGAGTTAGTGCTTGTCAGTAACTCCCATTCAGTGTACTACTTTGATCTGCCATTTGAAGGGTGCCATGATGAGGTGCAGGCTTTACATTGTAGCTAGGTAAACGCGCTCATTGTGTAGAGCGGCACATCCCCATAGTGCTCACTGTCACGTCGCCCCTGAACTGTGTGCTGTCCTGTTTCCTGTATGATCTTGGTGGAACTTTGATGTAGCATCTTTTGGTAAGGGAAGGTTCATGTGATGGTATTGTATTCATGTTTCTATCCATACGTGGGTGGGGTCACAAGACCGTTTTTCCCACATCTGACTTTTATCAGATAGGCATCAATATTTCTCAGGCATGGAGAAAAAAAAAAAGTTCTCCACCTTCTCCGTTCTGTCAGTCTATGAACATTGGACCACACTCAGCTGTCATCCAAGTGCAGTCTAAATTTTTTTCACTGACCTTTAGACTTGTATTGCTGATTTTGATCCGACACGCTGATAAAAATCGGATATGTATCCGATTGTTTCTGCAGATCGTTCAGTCTGAGGAAAAAATCGGACATGTGCACAACCATATGTATGTACGAGTGTTATCCGTGAAAGCCACTGGTATCACTCGGACGAGAAAATCGATCATGTGCATGAGCCTTAGGCTGGAGTCACACAGAACGATTAAAAAAACGGTCCGATTTTGTAATGCGATAATCGCACAACTGTTCTCCGTATGTTGATCCGTATGTAATCCGTTTTACATGCGAGGATGCGATTTCCTCGCATGTCAGGATCCGTATGGCGTCCGTATGGCTTTTCATTTCTCACTGCTTTTCCCCTTTGAATTTAATGGCTCAATGGGCTGTAATGAGGAAAATATGTGCGTATTTCTCGCAAGTCACACTGATGGTCCGTGTGATGTCCGTTTTTTTGTCGCACCCATAGACTTGCATTGGCGATTCTGAGCCGAGATACGCGTACAATCGCAGCATGCTGCGATTTCACTCGCGCGTATAAAACGCGCGAGAAAAAATCGGCTGATGGGAGCTGCCCCATAGATTAACATTGGGACGAGTGCTAGGCGATTTTTTATTCGCCTAGCACTCGTCCGTATTATACGGTAGTGTGACTCCGGCCTTACAGCCACAATGTGCAGACTGACCCAACTGCAGGTCTCTTGACACACATTTTCCGATGATGCTGTTGGGTCGGGTCATAAAACCAGTGATCGTTCAGGATTTGTGGCCAAAGTACAAACAAGGAAATCTACTGACACACCAATGTGAACTGGTCTCTTTATTCCATTGTCTACTATCTGTAATGCATCTTTCATTGTAGAGGAAAAAATGGAAGTTTCAGGAGGATGCATTCATCAATAAATCTATCTTAATATAGGTGCTATAGAGTATCTGCCATGCTATTTTGTTCTTAGCGTATATGAATAGACCAGAAAAATACAATATGACATGAATGAAATTGTAGAGTAATACCAAGAAAAGCCATTGGGTTAATATTGTTGAACTTGTAGTTTATGTAAAGTGTCCAGTATTGTAATCAAGGCTGGTGTGCGCTCTGTGGTCGATCTGCTTTCATTTCCCAGTAATTATCTACATGACAATAGGTGCATCAGAGTGATGCCATAGTTTAGAAACAGATTGCCTTATGCTGTAATTATCGCTCCTGCCCCTTACTTAGCTGCACTGGCGGCTGCCTGGATCTCGGCTCAACAACAATTTTATATGCAGCAATAAAGGAATAGAAAATCACTTACTGATTATATCCATTTAAGTGATTTCCTGTTGTAAATTGTCACCTTATCTCAGCACAGAGACTGTGACTACATATAATGTAGGTTTTTTCTAAATATAGATTCTACGAGTAAGGACACAGAATGGCGACTGCACGCAGCTGAAACCCTGTCTACCTTGGGTGGTTGACGCTTTCATAACATATTTATATTTTGCTAATTTTTGCTGATAATGCTGCAGTTTCCCCCATAAAACCGTGCAACTTTTCTTTAAAGGGGATGCCCACTACTTCTCCACATTTGCCCTTTTGGCAAACTTTTGAAAAGGAGCACTTTTCCAAATATGTTTCTTTATGTTCCTGCTATGAATGTAATGGTTATGTGTTTCTGCCCATCTGCTCCCTATAATATCCACTCAATAGTTTCTTTGTGCTCCAATCTTGGACAGAGTGTCTCAGTGATGTCTCTGGAGAGGCTGCCTTAATGGAGCTGTGGATGTCCATGTAAGCATGCCCCATTGAGACAGCCTTATGCATAATTTTTGTATAGGTATTACAAGCTTCCTACTGCAGAACCTCTTTGTGTCCTGATTCTAGAAATGCATCACCGACCCTGCAGTGTGTTATGTATTCACACAGCGGGGCTGGGAATCTGGCGCCTGCGCTGTGAGGATCTCTACACCTGTCCCCCATCTCCCTCCACTGCTTTCCTCACTGCGCAAGTGCCATATTCCCAGCCCCGCAGTGTGAATACATCATAACACACTGCGGGACAGGACCTGGGGCTGCCACTCCACGCAGCGTGGGTGACGACGTTGCAAGAAGGAGAGGAGGCGGGTGTCGGAAACAAGAGGGGCATTATTGACACCTCTGAGGCCGTCGCCACAGGGAGAGAAGACATACCTCCCGGACACAATAGCGGTATGTCGGACAAATTATAAAACTGTCTATTTCAGCGTTCCTAACGATCAGAAACCTAAGAGCCACCTTAACAGAATGCAGCCTTAGTGCTGCTGAAGTTGGCTCTTTTACTTAAAAAGGCCCTGGGGGGGTGACAGGTCCCCTTTAAGCTCCCTTCAGTCCCATCTGAATAAAGTGTTCGAATGATGTTACTATTTATACCAGGCACCATATCCGCCAGGGCGTTTTTCAAATTCCATTTCATACAAACAATAGTCTTGGTCAACACATTAACAAATAACAGCAGATTAAAATCAAAACAACTGAACAGGGTGTGGAGCAGCTATTCATCAATCTAACACTGGGGTGGAAAAAAGACAGTTGTGCATACAGCAGACAAGGTGCTTTTCGAATTGGGCCAGCCAACTTGAGAGCTGAGATATTGGAATCATGTATGCTTACCTCAATAAACAACATTAGAAAGAATTGGGTAAATAGGTGATGTATAGCCCTCTGGGCAAAATGGTTTCTTGAGGAGCGCCTTGAACCTTGCGTTCTGGATCGTCCTAACTGTCATCGCGGTGAAAGATATGACAGAGGAATTTGAAGGTCACTTTTGAGCAAAGGGTTTTCTCAAACTTAGGTACGGATTATGCAGAGGTAGGAACCGTTAGCTACCAAGCGGTTGGGCGATAAAGAAATTGAGTTGGTGAATTGTCGGGGAAGTTCCACACATTTAGAATTTGGGTTGGAAGGGCTGTCCAAGCATTGAAAGATCCAATGCTAGGGCCCATGTAAACTGGCGAAGTAGCGAGAACGGTCGAGACCGACTATTCCTCATGTATGACCCTGGCTGCTGCATTTAAGCTGACTGGCTAAATAAGTCCTTTGAATGCGGAAGCCCAAAGTAACTAGTCGTTGTCTAACAGTCAGCGTAGGGTTATCAATCCAGGCTTTGTCAGATCCATTTGACAGAATGAGGGAGTATTCTATGAGTATCTTCTTAAGGGGAAGATAAAATAAAGCCGATCAAAATTGTTATAATGGGAAGTGAAGAGAGATTTGATCGAACGTAACACCAGAACAAGCTGAGTAACTTCGCCGGGGGTTTTTACTAACAGAGAGGGAAATGTCAGATTTAGGGAGGTTATTAGACGGCGGGAGCAGAAGCAGTTCAGTCTTGGAGAGGTTAAGTTTCAGATAGAGAGCGGACATGATGTTGGAGACTGCGGACAGACAGTCGGTGGTGTTCTGTAGAACAGCGGGGTAAGGTCGGGGGATGACGTGTATAGTTGTGTGTCATCGCATAAAGATGGGACTGAAAGCCAAATCTGCTGATGGTCTGTCCAATTGGGGCCGTGTAGAGAGAGAAGAGAAGGGGGCCAAGGACTGAGTCCTGGGGTACACCGACAGTGAGAGGAAGAGGAGATGACGTGGAGCCAGAGAACGAGACACTGAAGGAGCGGTCAGAAAGATAGGAGGAGAACCAGGAGAGAACAGTGTCCTTAATACCTAGTGACTGGAGCCTAGACAGTAGGAGACGGTGGTCAACCGTGTCAAAAGCTGCAGAAAGGTCGAGTAGAATAAGCAGAGAGTGGTCACCGTTACGTTTTGCTGTAAGAAGGTCATTGGTCACTTTGATGAGTGCAGTTTCAGTCGAATGTAGGGTCGGAAGCCGGACTGTGAAGGGTCTAGGAGGGGGTGAGTGGAGAGGTAACGGGTGAGGCGGGAGTATACTAGGCGCTCCAAAAGTTTAGAGATGAAGGGGAGATTGGAGACCGGTCTGTAGTTGTTTGTGCAGGAAGGGTCAAGAGTGGGTTTCTTTAGTAGTGGAGTAACGATGGAGTGTTTGAAGGAGGATGGGAAAATGCCAGAGGAGAGGGAGAGATTAAAGATTGTAGTTAGGTGAGTTGTGACAACTGGAGAGAGAGACTGGAGGAGATGTGAGGGATGGGGTCGGTAGTGCATGTAGTCGGACGAGAGGAAGAGAGGAGTCTGGAGACTTCTTCTTCTGTGATGGTATCAAATGTGGAAAGTGAGCCAGGGAAATGCAGGGTGGATGGGGGTCACAGCACTTGGTGGTTGAGAGCAGATTTCCTGACGGATAGTATCTATTTTTTCTATAAAGTGGGAGGCCAGGTCGTCAGCACAAATGTCTGTGATAGGGGCTTGTGCTTTTGGCCTGAGAGGGAGTGAAAAGTGTCAAAGAGTTTCTTGGGGTTGTTGGCTAGTGAGGAGATCAGTGTGGTGAAGTAGGTCTGTTTGGCGAGGTGAAGGGCAGCATTATAAGTTCTTAACATGAATTTAAAGTGGATGAAGTCTTCTGGTGTGCAGGTTTTTCTCCAGAGGCGTTCAACACTCCTAGAGCATCGCTGAAGAAGTCGAGTTTGCAATGTGAGCCAGGGCTGTTTTACTGTGTGTTTGAGGTTCTGAGGGTGAGCGGTGCTACTTGGTCAAGGGTGTTTCTAAGAGTGTCATTGTAGTGATGAACAGCCAGATCAGTACAGGAAAAATAGGAGATTGGGGACAGCGATAAGTGTAGGGAGTCTGAAAGTGTCTGAGGTTAATGGCTTGTAGATTTCTGAATGTGTGGTAGGTGGGGGTGCGCTGGGGTGGTGGAGGATTTGTGAGCGTGAAGGAGAGAATGTTGTGGTCAGAGAGTGGAAGCGGTGAGTTATTTAGGTGGGAGATTGAACAGAGGCGGACAAAGACCAGGTCAAGGGTGTTGCCATCCTTGTGTGTCTCAGAGGTTGAAAGCTGTGAGAGGCCTAGAGAAGTGGTTAGTGATAGAAGCTGAGATGCAGATGTGGAAGTAGGGCTGTTAATGGGGATGTTGAAGTCTCCAAGGATAAGGGTTGGTAGTTCTGAGGACATGAAGTGCGGCAGCCAGGCTGAGAAGTGGTCGAGGAACTGGGTGGGTGAGCCTGGGGGCCGATATATGACCGCTACTCTGAGGGAGAGGGGATGGAAGAGCCTGATGGTGTGGACCTCAAAAGAAGGGAATGAGAGTGATGGAATTGGGGGGATGACCTGGAAAGTGCATTGTGGGGACAGGAGTATGCCAACTCCACCACCATGTCTGTTTGTGGGTCTCGGGGAATGGGAGAACTGTAAACCACCATAGGAAATGGCGGCAGGGGAGACCGTGTCAGAATCCTGAATCCAGGTTTCAGTGAGTGCCAACAGATTAAGAGAGTGGTTCAGAAAGTAGTTGTGCAGGAAGGGTAGCTTGTTGCATGCAGACCGTGGATTCCAGAGGGCACAATTGAAAGAAGGAGATGAGGGAGTGCAAGTAATATTAATAAGATTATTATGGTTTCGGAATGAGGTAGGGTAGGGATTGAGGTTGGGGGATGGTGGACCAGGGTTGGGGGAGATGTCCCTGAAATCAGTAGGAGTAGGAAGATAAAGAGCAGGTAGTTTTTGGAATTGTAAGTAGGTTTTTTCTGTGATGTGTTTGGCAAGATGGGCTGAGGTTTTTCCGGAAGATGAGGAGTGCATGGGAGCTGTACATGGGAGAGGGAAGGATAGAGGGGCTGATGTGTATGAGTCGTGATGGAGGGGGGATGGGGCGGTGAATGTGGATGGCAAGGGAACACAGGAGGATAGGGATAAAATACATAATTAAAAGAAGCAAAGTGTGGGATACCTGATTCCAGTCCTGATTAATATATTGGTCAACTTACAGTCAAATTCCAGTCCAATTCTAGTCTAATTCATAGTATAGTAATTAGAAATCTGTAATTTGAAATATGGAATTTGAAATAGTAATCCTGTGCAGACTACGTCTGTGCAGACGCATGGCTCTGAATATATCTAGGACTGAGGTGGATCAGCTGTGAGGGGGGATGTGGGCGTGATTACCCAGACCACATGGTCACAGATAAGCAAAGCTAATAAAAGAGGGGGAAGGGGCTGGCAGCTCAGGTATGCATGGAGGACACAAGGGGAATGAATGCAATTGTGAGTACAGGAGGATGGGTAAGTGAAATGCCAGGGATATTATGTAAGAGTGTTCTCGGACATCCGAGTGGTAGTAGCGTATCTGAACCACCAGGGGGCACCAGATCTCGTCCTCTGATGGACGTGACAAAGTCCATCCTTCAGTTAGCAGAGGACAATTTAGGTTCTTTGTCAGCACTTCACATAAAGGGCATAGAGAATCAGACAGCAGATTTCCTAAGTCGAAAACAACTGAAACAGGGGAGTGGGAGCTGAACCAGACAGTATTCAATCAGATCGTAGAACACTGGGGTTGGCCAGAAATAGACATTTTTGCTAACAGCAGGAACCGGAAAGTAGAGACCTTTTGCTCGATTGACCACTCAGGAAACCTAGCTGCTCTAGACGCCTTTATGATACCTTGAATTACCATCTAGCCTATGCCTTCCTGCCAATAAACCTAATTCTCTTAGTTCTGAGGAAAATTCGGGAGGACAATGCGAGGGTGATCGTAATAGCCCCTTTTTGGCCGAGGAGGACATGGTTTTCGTGGCTGAGGATGTCCGTCTCTGACCCTTGCGTTCTCCCGGACCTTCTGTCCCAAGGGCCAGTGGCTCATCCGCAGGTAGAAAACTTGAATATGACAGCATGGAATTTGAAAGGTCACTTTTGAGCAATAGGGGGTTCTCTCCAAACTTAGTCGCCACTCTACTACAGAGTAGGAAACCTGTAGCTACCAAGGCGTATGGGAGAATTTGAAAAAAAATTTATTTCAGTCTCTGGTGCCAATCTAGTCGGGGAAGTTCCAACAAAAGCAATCTTAGAATTCCTTCAAAAAGGGTTGGAACGGGGTCTGTCCACAAGCACCTTGAAAGTCCAGGTTGCTAGGGGCCCTGTACAACCATGATCTGGCCGGGAATCGTTGGGTAGCGAGATTTATTAAGGCTTCAAGTAGATCCAGACCTATTTCCTTTCATGCTACTCCCCTGGGACCTGAATTTAGTCTTACTGCGCTAAATAAAGCTCCCTTTGAACCCCTGTCGGAAGCCCCGCTAAAAATTGTATCCCTTAAACCTCCCTGCTCGTAGCTCTTACATCAGTACATAGGGTTAGCGATATCCAGGCTTTGTCAGCATACCCGACTTTCACACAGATACTGGAGGATATAGTTATTCTTAAAACCGACCCAGCCTATCTTCCAAAAGTGAATGAATAAAATAACAGCCGCACTCAAAAATTTTGTTTATCCAATGCAAGTGAAAGAATTTATTGAAGTCACCACAGAGTTAACAACGTGTTGAGGTAACGTTTCGACCCCGTGTCGGGTCTTTCTCTAACCTAACTTGGGGAAAATCACGAAGTAGAGACAAGAGAGGCCACAGCGGAATGTGTGTGCTTGAAAGGCTAAAGGCCATATATGTAGAAATCCGGCAGGGACAGTTGGGAGTCCTGGGGTATTCATGATTTTTCTGGACTAGCTCCAGGTTCAGCCTGCACCTGCTCGCTATTACAGAGTGCACGCCTTTCCTGTACGAATATCTTCCAAAAGTGGCATCACGTTTCCACAGATCCCAAGAAGTATCCTTGCCCTCCTTCTGCCCCAATCCCAAAAATAAGGGAGAGGAAGCCCTACACACATTAGATGTAAAGAGATGTCTAATCCACTATCTGGCAGCTACAAGGGAGTGTAGGATGGATAGGTCTCTTTATGTATTTCCAGGGCCCACGGAAGGGACAAAAAGCATCAAAAGCAGCACTGACCAGGTGGATAAGAGACGCTATCACCCTATCATATTCCTCATGTGGGGCAACCATACCTCATTTATTCAAAATTGTCCTAGATTCCCCTACAAATTCCAGCATCCTACAATAACATCATTGCTTTATTCTACATTGAAAGCACACGTGAAGCTGACAGAAATAGGAAAGAGTCTCAAAATATAGACCCCCCCACTAAGAACATGTTGACATATTAACTTTTCAGAAGTGGTTATAAAAATGTACGTACTTTATGGATATAGAAAAAAAAACAGCAAATGCAATATTTTAAAAACATTCTGATTTTAACAGAAATGTGCACATAAAGCTCACTGGGCCAGTCTCCTGAAATAAGAAAGTGCTCTTTTTATGAAAAGATTACTGTACTCTGCCTCAACCCATAATAAATATTTGAGAAAATTGCATGAAAGTACCCTCAAATATCTGGACCTAGTAACTCGAGCACTCCTCCAGTGCAAAACGCAGGTGTCACCAATGCAACCTTGCAAAGTCAGATTTCAAAGTGAAGAGTTGATGAGAATAATGGAAAGCTCAGTTTTCTAGAGTTGTTTCTAGAACAGCCACTGCTAGAAGTATATATCATATTTCGAATCTGCACTAAAGTTCCATTCCGGTGGGTTTTTATTTCACCATCCGTTAGCTATCATTGCAGTTTCTCTCTATATACGCATGTAGGCAGAGACCTCTCAATCCAGGGCAGCGTGTGTCAAAAAGCTGCCAGGGACCCACCAGTCTGACTAGACTTCAATGTAGTTTTGTTCCCTGTGGTTTTTAAAGTATGTTTTTCTCTGAAACCCGCAGCAATTTTGAGTCAAACCTGCCTGGCTGAGATCATACAATCAGAGCCTGATACATGCTGCCCGTGGCACACCTTGAACGCACATTAACCCCCTTCACGACCTTTGATGTACCGTATTTTTCGGACCATAAGACGCACTTTTTTCCCAAAATTTTTTTGGGAAAAATGGGGATGCGTCTTAGGGTCGCAATATACATACCAAATGCTGTGGCGGTGCGGCGGGGCTCTGTGTGTGGTGGCGGGCTGTGCTCCGGGGCAGTGGCTGTGCTCCGGTGCAGTGGCAGCGGCTCTCTGTGCTCTGTGGGGGGCTTCCCTGGCATTTCGTCAAAGCCCAGAGGCCCCCGCACATCCGTTGCTGCCATGTTGCGGTGGCCTCCGGGAACATGGCAACCGGGTCGGGGGCGGCGCATGCTCCGATTCAGATCTCGTTGCCGAGATTTGAATCTGAGCATGCGCCGCCCCCGGCCCGGCGGCCATGTTCCCGGAGGCCACTGCAACATGGCAGCAACGGATGTGCGGGGCCTCTGGGCTTTGACGAAATGCCAGGGGAGCCCCCCACAGAGCACAGAGAGCCACTACACCGGAGCACAGCCACTGCAACGGAACACAGCCCACCTGCACCGGAGCACAGCTCCCCGCCCCAGCACAGCCTTCCTGTCCCAGCACAGCGTCCCTGCCCCAGGACAGAGCCCCTGCCCCAGGACAGAGCCCCTGCCCCAGCACAGCCTCCGTGCCCCAGCACACAGCCCCTGCTCCAGCACAGTGTGACGCTTCCCACGGCTGCGGGGCGTCGGGACATAGCATAGCTTGCCTAGCTAGCCAATGCTCCCACGCCGCCAGTCCACGACGACGTGAGGCATGGTGCATGGGTCCCAGATGGTAAGAGAATGTGGACCCACTGGACCACGGAGGGATACCCGGGCCTGCCCGGACTAGGGAAGGGCAGCGACCGGGATCCGTGGCAGCTGAGCATGTGGGCAAGATGGCGACCTGCAGGACTAGACAACACCGCACAACTTCAGGTAAGAAGAAACATAAAGTTTACTTAAAGAAACACAGTACATAAACGAACATAAGCCCGGCTCCCGATTCCGCACATCAGAGAAGGGTACACACTCAGGATCACAGACAAGTGCAGGAGGACATCACGGGTAGATGCAGTCCGGGGTTATCTGGCAGGGGCATACTTGGCGGCCTCTCTCTCAGGCCTCAGGCGTAGCACAGGCTCAGCAGGAGAACATCAGACACCGACCTCGACAGACTTCAGACGATGGAGGGGTCATCAAAGGGTAGATGCAGTCCAGGATCATCGGCACGGGCATACTAGTATGGCCTCACTCTCAGGCTCAGGGTAGCACAGGCTCAGCAGGAGAAAATCAGACACCGGCCCAGGACGAACGTCAGACGATGGCGGGGTCATCCGGGTTGATGAAGTCCAGGGTCATCTGTCACAGGCATACTAGGATGGCCTCTCTCTCAGGCCTCAGGATAGCACAGGCTCAGCAGGAGAACATCAGACACTGACCCAGGACAGGGCGTCATCACAGGGAAAACCAAGGGAACGGCAGGAACAACGGAACTCAGGAACACGGACTGGATCTCAGGACACTGGGAAAACGGACAGGACATCGAACACGGATTGGAACATCAGGAACACGGGTTGGGGCTCGGAGTCAGGAACACGGACAGGAAAATGGATTGGATCTCAGGGAGTCAGGAACACGGACTGGAACACAGGCATCGGGCTCCGGAATTTTGGCACCCATCAGCAGGCTCCGGACATCTGGCAACGATCGGGAGGATCCGGACATCAGGCAGGGAGGATAGGATCCGGAATCTGGAAGTGGTCATCGGGGCATCAGGCCATGGTCATCAGGCATAGGATCCGGACATCTAAATATCGATCTGAAAAGGAACCCCAGCGGTCTGGTGCAAGCCCGCCAGGCTCAACGGGAGATGGCCGGGATTGCACAGAAGCTGAGCACAGAGTAACAGAAACTCAGCACACACGGACTCCTCCTTCCAAGTGAACTCTGGTTATAGCAAGGATTCCCCATCATGGGCCGGGTTCTGGGCACAGCGGGGTTTCAGGAAATTTAAAAAAACAG
>JARQOD010000002.1:148435862-148469797 GCA_033576555.1 Oophaga sylvatica
TTTTGTGGGGGGTTTTCCCCCGAAAGGAGAACCATTCCCCCCTTTAGTAAAACCCAAAACCCCCCTTAAAAGTTATAGTTAAAGCTTCTCCGTCCCCAAAAAAACCCCGCCACGCATCTCGCTACCGCGGTATCCCCACAACTTTGAATATTTAAAAAAGGAAACTTTAACTACTATATAAATATCCCCAAACAAAGAAATTTTAAAACCCCCAAATATGCTAAAAAAAAATATATACATCTTAAGTATTTGATAGACTGCGGTTTTTGCATGTTTTCCCCCCCAAAACCCAAGGGAGAGATTTTCCCAATTTTTATAAAAGGTTAATTTCAAAGGGGAAGCCCAGAACTTAAAAAAAAAAACCCCCCCAAAACCATTGTGTTTTTAAAAAATTAAATTCCATTTTGTTCCAGAAAATTTTTTTGTTCAAAAAAAACAAAACTTAATTTTTGGGGGGGCAAAACCCTTTTGGGTTTGCAATTTGTTGGGGGTATTAGCCTAAAAGGGCCACTCAAAGACCTTCAAATGCTTCAAGGGCGCTTATTTGGGGAAAGGAGGCTGGGGCCCAAAAATCTCGTCATAAATGAACCCATTCATCCTCCCTTAAATTAGGGTTTTGGCCAGTCGCCTGCCCCCTTTGCTAAAAAGGGAAACCCCCAAAGTATATTTTTCCCCCCCCACCTTTGTTCACGGGGGGAAAGGAATTTCTTGGGATTGTACTCATCCTTCTTCCTCCAAACACGGGAGTGGAGTTGATACCAAAAAGTTCTATTTTGGTCTCATCTGATCACATGACCTTCTCCCATGTCTCCTTTGGATCATCCAGATGGTCTTTGGCGAACTTCAATGGGCCTCAACATGTGCTGGTTTGAGCAGGGGGATCTTGTATGCCCTGCAGGATTTTAATCCATGATGGCATAGTATGTTACTATTGGTAATGTTTGAGACTGTGGTTCTAGATCTTTTCAGGTCATTGACCAAGTCCTTCTGTGAAGTTCTGGGCTAATTCCTGACCTTTCCCTAAATCATCTTTATCCCACAAGGCGAGATTTTCCATGGAGCCCAAGACCGAGGAAGATTGACAGTCATCTTGTGTTTCTTCCATTTTCTAATAATTGTGCCAACAATTGTTGCTTTCTCACCAAACAAAGGTTTCTGTACCAAATATTAAGTTCTGTTTTTCTATTGCATCAGATACTTTTTTCATGCAATAAAATGTAATTTATTTGTGTAAAAATCATACAATGTGACTTCCTGGATTTTTTTTTAAGACTGCCTCTCACAGTTTAAGTGTACCTATGATACAAATTAGCCTGTTCCGTTCTTCGCAGGTGGGAAAACTTGCAAAATCGTCAGTGTATCAAATACTTAGTTTCTCCACTGTGTGTGTATGTGTATATATATATATATATATATATATATATATAATATATATATTATATATATATATAATATGTTATATATATATATATATATATATTTAAATAAAAGTTAAAAATATATAAAGCAACAATTTTAATACAATTGAAAATAAACAAAAAAGTAGATAAAAAATTAAAAGATTGCGTTGTAAGACAACGTTAAAAAATATTACTTGTCTTGCTTGAAGAGAACCATCATACAGCCCCATCAATGAAATAAATTGTTTGTTGCAAAAACTTAACAAAAATAAAATTGCCCAGTCACTAATATGTTAAGGTTAGCCTTTTTTTGCTTTGGTATTTGCATTTAAAGAGTTTTGAGTCTAGGGCACTGGTTCTTGTTGGCACTAGTTTTGAAGCAATCTGTGTGGAATCAACATAAATATATTCTATCACTTCATGATGGTTATTCCGATCATTTATACTGCGCTTCCTCCAATTTTATCTGTATATTACAACAAAATTGATGCTCATGAACAATCACTAGAGGTTCTGACTTGTGCTGCCCTCTTAGAAGACAGGATTTAGCTGCTGACAAGTAGATCATCTCACATGGCATATTTTTCTCAACCTTACAGGTCAAAGCCCTCAATGCAACTTCACCTATTAGACTTAGGTGGGTTTACACTGCTGCATTTCTCAGTCTGTGCACGGACTGACCGTTGGGCTCCTTACCTGTACTTACAGCCCCATAGGCAATGTATGAGGCTGTAAGGTCAGGCTGGTAGATCAGTCCTTACATTGTGTCTGTATATGGATCGTGAACTATAGCCAGAAAAACCTTGCCTTATTCAGACAAAATCATGTAATTAACATATTGAAGAATATTGTGTTATGAAATTTGTTTTGAACAGTCTTTTTATATCCAGTTTCAGGATTCTTTGTGTGACATATCCTACTGTTGCCAGTTTTTTTTTTCTCAAAACCGCACACAGTCCCATAGAGCAGAGTTTCCCAACTCCAGTCCTCAAGGCCCACCAACAGGTCATGTTTTCAGGATTTTCTTAGTATTGTCCAGGTGATAATTGCATCACCTGTGCAATACAAAGGAAATCCAGAAAACATGACCTGTTGATGGGCCTTGAGGACTGGAGTTGGGGAACACTGCCATACAGTTTTATTGATCCATATACACATCCGTTTTAAAAATGGATCCGTGTCTCTGGTCTCAGATATGAAAGTCTATGGGTCATGTAAAACTGAAGACTTACTGTGTACTTCTAAGTTCCATTACCTTATACATTGAGTCAGTGGATAGAAAAAGTTTGGACAGTACCTGCTTCAGTGAAAAAAAAAAAAAGCGGAAACAACTAGGGTGACACCTGAGGAAAAAAAAAATTGGTCTGCTTCTCTCTGATGGTAATACTCTCCCGGAAGTGTGAATGTAGCTTTATACTCATTCAAAACATTTAGACTTCTTCCCTTCAAAGTGAAAGTTACTGGAAAAAAATTACAATAAGACACTAAAACAGTAATTCATCATTTATCTAAATGTCCAATTTGTAAATGTAAAAGTAATTTGTAAACAGAAATTGGTGAGATACTTTTTTGGAGAAAAGGATTTCAAATATTTTTTTATTTTAGATGCAAAGTTTTATTATAAAAATAAAAAATACAGGTAGTCACCGGGTTACGAACTAGATTCGTTCTGAAGCCAGATATGTATGTAAGTTGGAACAGGGTTGAGAATAAAAACGAATACTCACCACTGACCACTCTGTCTGCTCACCACCCGCCATCTGATCATCTTTTTACACTGTCAGGCGCCACATCCCCAGCCTCTTCACTATAGACAGCAGACTTCTGACAGCATCTAGGCCTTGGAGGTTACTGCACTTCATAAGGTTATGACGGCAACGATATAAAGAAGGGGTCAAATGGCAGGTGATGAGCAGCAGAGCGGCCGGAGAGGTGACTATTAAGGTATGTGTCCACTTTCCGGATTGTCAGCACTTTGGACTCAGCGGATACCTGGCTCCGCCCAAAGCGCTGCCCCCTTTTGTACGCACAGTGACTCCTCATGTGTTCATGGAACATATGCGGAATCATCGTGTCTTATACATAGACTGTTATTTATTTTGCAGAGACTGAGCCTCTACGCAAGATAAATAGACTTGCGGCGGTCTAGAAACGCGCCGCATGTGCGTATACGCTGGTCTGCCACCTGCGTGTTTGAATACCTAGTGGAGATGGAATTTCATAAAATCCCATCCACTATGCTGTAACATCTGGACGCTGCGGATTGGACGCTGTGGCTGTACGCATCGTCCAATCCGCAGCAAATACTGAAGGAATACGCCCCGAGGAAACATACCTTTAAAGTTTTTTTTCTGAACCAATACTCACTCTGCAGCCACCTAGCTATTCACTGGTCCTCTTTTTACCGTCATTGGGCATGCTGCATCTTCATTCTATTTATTATAAACTACGTGTCATAAGGTTACAATGCTAATGCAACCTTATGACATGAAGTGAGTTCCAGGTTGCACTCGACCAGAAGTTTTGGTCTATATTTAAGAAGCCGGAGCTGCAATGCGCAAAAATGGAAAAAAAATTAACCGGGTGGCGACCAGAGAGGTCAGTAGTGAGATGAATATATTAGGTTGATTTTTGAGTATCGTAACCAGTGGTCGTACGTAAGTGGGATGTTCGTAATTCGGGGACTCCCTGTATTTCTGCAACTATGGATGAAATGTTAAGGGCCTACAATCCTCACTATATAACATTAACCTGATTAGTTGTTAGTTTTTCAGTTACAAAAGAATAGGCTTATAATTTCTCTTTACATTGTGAGAGTTCTTAAATTCTGGAAATAAGTAATTGTCCAAATATCAGGAATTCAAGTTGACTAAATTCCTCCTTTAACAGAGTATTTTATTGTAAGCAACATCTAGCAGTAGTGCGAGCTCCCCACAGCCCGTAAGCTCCCACTCCCTGCAATAGTAATTTTTGAAACCGCTAGACAATACAGTAAAGGGATAGCAGCAGTGGCCATTTTAATGTTTGTTCATGTTACTCCACGCAAGACTGCATACTCATTAATCAAAGAAGTCAAAAAATGTGCCTCTATTATAATGTGGCTATAATTCATTTTCTTAGGGAATCTTTCTAAAGCATAATGCGCTTTCTGCATCTAATTTTTCTCGCTAAAGCTAGTTATGCAAAATACATATTCCAAATTCATTTTTCACTGTCACATATTTGTATGTGATCCAGTTGAATCAATGCAAACAATTGTCACTTTCACTTTGCTTAAAGCACAGCTCCCCTTAGAACACCTTGAAGTTCAGAATGCTGCCTTTTTATGTTATGTTCTTGTCAGTTTTAACCTTTAATGCAGGGACAAGAATATTCTGCCTGTATATACCTTCCCATTGAAGAATTGTTCGCAGGTTTAATCTTCAGGAGCGCACTACTTCCCTATCTCTCTGCTTCCTGTTTGCTGGAGGAGAATAATCCTGAAGATTGACAGCTCATCCCAGATTCATAGTCGCCACTTGTCCAAATTGTGCACTCTCTGATTGCTGTACTGGCATTGGAGAAGCGCAGAGACGCTAAAGCCAGATGGATTGTGTGTTCCAAGGTTCAAGTTAACTTTAGAGCAATGCTTACAGGAATTGATTGAAAAGAGCCTATAAGCACTGCTAAACTTGAATTTTTATTAATATTAAAATGTAAATGGATTGTCTCAGCTTCCTAAATAAGTAAAATAAGCAGAATATGATAGCTGTCACAGTTCCCCATAGAATCAGGGGTGTGCTGAGCTGTCAACTTTAGGAGTGACAGCCAGCCAGCCGCCCATTCAGAGGCGGGGGCGTGCTGGGCTGTAAATATTGTGAGTGACAACCAAGGCTTCCAATCTGGTCTGACTTGCTGGGTTTCCTCCAGGTGTCACTCATTCTGGGCAATTACCTGGCTATTTAGCTGGCTGACAATTGTCATACCATTGCAAGTCGTAGCTTTGCTCAGTGGTGTGTGTGCTCTGTGTTCAGCTATTCAAATCTTTGTTGCCTGACCTTGGACTTTGCCTTTGACATATTCTGACCTTTGCTGCCTAACATTGGACTCTGCCTTTTGACCATTCTTTTGCCTTATCCTTTTGCATTTGATGTGCCCTCCTGGTATCTGACCCTGGACTCCTTGACTTTCTTGTCTCACAGCTTGTTTGTGAGAAATGACTTAGTGTCACAATAGTGCTATATAATCAAAGCGTAATAATAATAAAAATAACAGTGCTTGTAAAAATAAGAAACTTTGCCATTTACTTATTAAAAATCGTACCTCTTCCCACAAATGGAGGGATTTTAAATTTTATAGTTAACTTTTTTTTTCCATTTTACTGGCCACCACTGCAGTGTATTAGAGGTGGTTGGTTTTCTAGGCAGTAAGTGCAGAATTGCAAGCGCAGCTCTGAAGTTGTACTGATTACTGGACCCAGCCAGTTGCAGTACCCCTGGTTCTCTTCCGATGATGCGGCATGTTACCTTTGTTTGCAGCATGGGAAGAGTGCATAGTTAAGACCAGTGGTGTGACCATGCTGTTTGTCTGAATTGTTTTTCTTCACAAGGGCACCACCCCCGTAAAGCCAAGAGGCAGAAAACTGGTGCGCTCCTGAAGATAGACAATTGAACAGTCCATGTTTGTTACATGAGTTCAAAAGGTGCGCTTCTCATTTTATGTAAAATCATTGTACTGCATCCCACTTCAGTGTAACATTGATTCTAAAGACATTAGCAGTCCTCAAATTCTTGCAGCAACTTGTCCAAAACTCCAGTGCTTTCCATATTCAGTTTTTTTTTTCTAAGGAACATTTCATGTATTTACTGAATGGAATAACACTGTTATCCTTTTGTGATATTCCGATGTATTCCAGCCTTTCGGAGGCTCAAAGGACAGCTATTTTGCCTCCATCTGACAGGAGAACCCTATAGACATGTTTAGTGTGTATGTTGTGAGCTTCTCTGATGTATATTCTGAAAGAAAACCAGTATCTTGAGGCCCTCATTGTGAAAAATGTTGTTGTGTTTCTAAGGAGAGAAACTTAGAAAAACTTCATACGCAGCCTCCAAAGGATTTTTCCAGCTTCTCAAGGTTAAATTGGAGCCCCTTTTTGGTCTAAAATCTGAAATTAAATAGAGCTTATTCCACTGTGTAAACCTACAGTATATTTTTTTTAGTTATTATTTCTTCTGAACCTCTAGTCCAAGCTGAATTATGATTTCATCATTGCTGCTTCTTCATGGCTGTTGAGAATTTACTACAGTCACTTCTAGATCCTATACCCACGGGATAACCATTAGCTGCTAATATGGGTTACTCACCAGGGCACAGTATACTTGAGTTTAAATGGAATCTGTCAGCAGGTTTTTGCTACCTAATCTGAGAGCAGCATGATTTAGGGGCAGAGACTATGATTCTGGCTATGTGTCACTTACTGGTCTGCTTGTCGTAGTTTCAGTAAAATCAGTGGTTTATCAGCAGATTATCATGAGGTTTAGTTGTCGTGAGCCATGTAGTCCCCCTGATCTGTACCCCACTCCCACCACTGATTGGCAGCTTTCTAACTATGCACAGTGTACACAGTAGCCAATTGGTTGTGTGGGCAGGATTGTACTGAGCTCAGCATTCACAGAACTGCTTGATCTGTAACAGAGACAAATAGGGGTTTTTATCAAAACCTCACCAAGCAGTCCCAAAAGAGATTCATCACTGGAATTGAGGGTCTCTGTCTCTACATCAAGCTGCTTTCAGATAACACAGTTAAAACCTGGTGATAGATTCCCTTTAAAGAGAACCTGTTGGCAGGATTGTGCACAGTAACCTACAGACTGTGTCAGCATGGCGCTGTTACACTGATTAAAATGATACCTTGGTTTATTAAACCAGACTTGTGGTTGTTATTTAATCTTTATTTGTAGTTTTCAGTTAATGATATGCCTATGCCTTGGGGGGGGGGGGTCTTCATGTGGTGCTCTGCTTACCTATTCATTCTGATGGCATATGACAGGTCACTAACCCCTCAGTGACCTACCCCCTATTTTACATACTGATTATTATATGTATTGAAAAAAATACATGTAATAACCTCACCTCCATTGTTCCGGATCCAAGTAGCCATTATTCCTATCTCTGCCGTGAAGGGAGGATATTTGAATAACCAGGGGTAAGATTAACATTTTTAGGAAGTTCCCTGTTTGTGTTCGGAAACCACGCTAATTTTAGATCACACCCATTCTGTTTGCCACACCCATTTTGACACATACTTTTCTCAATCACAAAATAAAAGTAACAGGAGCTAAAAGTGAACGCTTTCCCTTCTTATTCTACCTGTACCTTCATTTATAGTCTCAATGCCTCTTGTCCAGTACACATAATTTGTCACTGACAGTCACTTCTTAGTATGGTGAATAATATTAAGTGTTTCTACAACTTTTCAAAATTAGTACTAAAGGAACCATTCTCAAATTCGAAACAATGACCACGTGTGTCTATCTGTCATCTCAATTGTCTGCTGCATCTAATTCCTGGCCTCCGCAGCCACAAGCCTCTGCTGCATCGAATTCCTGCCCTCCGCAGTCACAAGCCAAGTATGCACGAAATATGATCACACCATGACCAGACCACATATTACCACCACATAGCTACCGAATACTACAACACTGGTCATTAATAAAAAAAAAAACACAATACGAATAACATTAATATTACCATAAGTGCTACTATACGTAGGAGCTCTGTATATAGTGTACAGGCAATACCATTATCAACGGTGACATTATACACAGGAGCTCGATATATAGTGTAAGTCCATAGGTAGTACAGTGATCACATTATACACAGGAGCTCTGTATATACCATGTAATGTAAGTGTACATTTAATACAGTGACTTCCCAGTGAAGTCTCTAGTTGAAGTAATTTATCTTTGCTTTTTTTTAATCTGGTGCAGACCGCTAGAACTTCTTCCAGCCAAGATTCATATGCAGAAAGTGACACACAGTCATATATAGTGTAATGTTCCACACTATCTGTGGACGGGGATTTCTCACTTGGCTGGTCGTTGAGGCATACGCTGGGACACTCGGGGTTAAAAATACCATTCGGTTTATTAGTAAACAGCATAAACCGCTCCTCAGGAACTTGGTAGTATGCAGCAGCCAGTACACTGTCTGTTACACATTCGGCTCTATAGCATAAACACAGTCTTTCACTGTCCTCGGTCAGCATAACATGGATTCCTGTCCGTTACATGTTGGTGACGGCCACACAGGTTCCCAGATGCCTCTTATCCTCAGAGGTATCCCACAAACACTTCTCACTGACCCCAGTCAGTATCGCTCACGGATGTCAGCCCGTCCACTCTAGAGGTATTTCACAGACCTCCTTCCTCTGGCTCAAACTGACCAGCACTCTCTCCTCTGCCAAACACACACAGGCTCCATTAGGTAGCCTCTAACCACACCCACAGGGTGAGGTAACATCACATGGACTGGTCACGTGATTGTGACATCACGGCAGGTCCTCAAACTCACAACCACAAGTGGGCGGTGTATGTGTGGTTAGTCAGTCCCACCCAGCTCTCCAACAAACCCTGTAAGCCTCCCTAGTAAACTAAACAAAACTCTTGTGGAACTACAAGTCCCAGAACAACATTACTGGTGTATAGCTCAGAGGAATTCTGCGACACATACCGGCCATTCACAACAATGCCGGGCACTGTTTTACCATCACAATTACACCTCCATTCATATCTTGAGGAGCACATACAGCGCCCCCTAGCTGTAAGAGGGGTCACTGCATCACAATAGCTAATTATTTCTAAAACACATTCTCCACTTTTTCCCGACTTCACTGCGCCAAATGAAGAAAAAAGCAACATAGTGCACATTAACAGGACCTGCCTTTTTTCCACATTACAAAAAGTATCTCCAAAATTAAAATATATAACAGCAGTAATAATGTCCCTTAATTGGCCCCTACAGTAATTATGTACCCCCACTTGCATCCGTAAATCAATATTCTAGCTATCCTGGCCCTTACTTGTAATAATGTTTTCCGTCCTAACCCCTTTCTGTATTAACATCCCCCATCCTTGTTCTCATGTGGCCTCCATCCTGGTCACCATATGTCCTCCGTAATAGTCCTCCTAAGTCACTGATATGTCCCCTATCCTGGTCCCCATATGTCCTCTAACCTTGTTCCCATATGTCACCCATCCTGGTCTGCATATGTCCCTCTTATGACCTCCATCTTGGTCCTCCACATTACTTTATCCTGGTCCCCACATGTCCGCCATCCCGGTCCTCCTATGTCCCCCCACCTTATGTCCCCCATATATGCTCCACCCTGGTCCCCATTTGTCCTCCATATAGCTGCCATTCTGTAACAAAATTTTAAAAAAAATCTTGAAACCTGTCCACGATCAAGCAGCGTCTTTTTCCTCCATAAATGACGCGTATGTTCCGGTGCCTGACATCCTTGAGCGCACATTCAGTTGAAACTGGTAGATCACTGGTACTGGCTCAGGGCATGGCTTCTTGCTGGTTCAGGCAACGAGTTGCAATTTTAACAATCTGTTTTCCTGAACCGGTGAGAACCAGCTGAATCCCACCCCTGGTAATAACCACTCAATACAAAAAACAAACACATCCATTTTGTATAGCTTACTAATTGTTCTCATTTATTACTTTTTATGGCTTTGGCTGATAATACAGTAACTTTTTTTTTTATTAGATTTTGTGTTTTTAATGGATTCCACCTCAAATTAACACTCGGTATAGCCTTACTAATGTAGATAAATATTTTTCATTTAATGTTTAATATCTTTTACTTGCACCAAGATACCAAATTAAATTCTCAATCATTAATTATAAATATAAATTAATTTGTGCTCTCTTTCAACTTATTGTAAAGATGCGTGGATAAACTACAGATATGTTGTGTAGGAAAAGTACAAAGGAAGTTCTTTTATCTTAATTGACTATGCTAAAAAGACATAGGACCTGATTCATCAAGAACAGTATTTTTCACGCCGTTCTCTGTGTGCACCTCGCCACAAATCTTAATTCAGTCGGGAATGAAGTAACATTTGTGGCACTTGGAATGCTGCAGCTCATCATGAATTTGATTAGCGGGGTTGCCTTGCCCCTATCCTGCCCCATCTCCACCCGCTTTATTAGAGTCGGGCAAAAATGTTGGGAAAAACACCAAAAGTCGCAAAGTGTTAGTGCAGCCTAAATTTTGCGCCAAATTTTGGGACTTTTCAGAGTTTTTATTTCCAGAATTGTAGCATAGAAACTTTGATTAATGGGGCCCATAGCATAAAATTACTGCTATCTTACTCCATGATATGTTTGTCCCTCCTAGATTGCAGTTAGGAAAGAAACTTACCTTACTGATAATAAGCCAGCCATTGAAATAAAAGTGTTCTAAGACAAATGGCAATAGAAGAATAAATGGCAAATAAATAACACCATCATCATTCATAGCATGGCGTTATAACGAGCAAAACAGGGGGTCTGTATGCTATACATCACACAACATTAGTACTACACTCATGTCCTTACATACTAAAAATGAATGACAAACAATATAGCCATCTTGACAGTCATATTTGATGGAAGATTTGAAGAATGAGGAATCGCAAGACATGAAGAAAGGAAAGGAGTGATAATCCATTTTACAGCTGAAGGGAAGAATTTATCAATTATGGTGTATGCTTTCTACATCTCATAGTGGATTCTACTGCTTTCTTTGTACCTTTTTTTTACTTTTTGGCTGTACTAAGTGAGATAACGGATGCCACCGTGAGATTCATGAATTCTGAACTGTCAGCATAATATCTGCATATTATGTTCACCAGGAAATAGTTACTTAAAACAAATGTGAACAATTTTTTCATTCCATGGCATTGTGACAGCTGTACAGTGGGCAGAATTCTGAAATAAATGACCATCAGCTTCAAATAAGTAAAAATTAATTAAAGCTTCAGTCATTGAATTTTTTTTAATATTCATATTTCATTGTATTTTAAGGTATACCATAATTTAGTTTTTTTTTTTCAAGAAACAGAAGCATTTGGATTTGAAAATCTAAAGAGGTATTTCATTTATAGGTGGCCTTGTTAATAAATCGTTAGAGAAATCGTAGTTTTAATTTTTATTTCATAAATAAGAAACTTGTAATATATCTTATCAGAAAAATCTTTTCTCCTCCAGGACTGATCATTCATCTTCAAAATTCTTAACTCACAAGTAAAGTATGTATTTAGTGAAGATAGATTGTTACATTATGGAGATAGGAGATGGCGGTTGGTACTCATAAGGTTCTATGTATGTGGGAGAGCTGAAGGAGGAGCTACAGGAAGAGCTCGTCCCCCTTCCTTCTATAAAGAACCTTATCTGTAGTAACTACCATCTCCGTAATGTAACAATCTGTCTTCACTCAATAAAGATTTTACTTGTGAGTTGAGAATTTTGAAAATTAACATTTTGTCCTGATAGAGAAATAAGCAGATTTATTTGAATAGTTTTATTGTAAAGTTTTTATTTTCAGGTGTGTTGATTTATGAAATAAAAATTAAAACCAGGGTCACTCTTTCGACTTTTTTCTACCTTTTTGAAGCATTGGCTCAAATCTCTCCCTTTGCCCTAAGAGAAGCTCAGTAGAATCAGCATTTCCGTGAAATTGTTTACATGGCATCTTGCAATATTTAGACGATCTTTACCCTCCTATTGTAGTCTAATGGACCAAAACTTAGATTGTGAATCATATCCTAAAACTGCTTCTGGAATTGACTGAACTGAAATGAAATTTAGCAGGTCTCTTTTTTGGGGGGCAGTTGGGAGAGGAAGGTCATTTTTCTTACTACAATATTTGTATTACAGAATTGGAACAACCTAAACTTGTCAGTGACCTGTTATAAGCGTATGTGAATGTGTTGCCATAAATAAGGACCATTGATTTTACCTGGAGAGACTTGTTTGTGGTTAGGTTTGTTAGTAGTAGCAGAATTCACATCTACACAGTTCCTGGGAACAAAGTCAGTAATGAAATGTTGATTTCCGCTGTTTGGGCTTAGTATAGAGACAGTTGGTGCGAAATAATTAGCGTTTGGATGGAAATAAAAACATTTGACATTTGTTGGAATCTGCTCTCAATGATTGCTATACGCTTTTTTTTCTGCATTTTAGCATGAAGAGAATATCTTGTGACTCAATATTTTATCAAAAGCTGAAGGATTGCTAGTAGCTTACGTCTACTTCCCTTCCAGGCTTCTGGTCATGCTCCTTAGTGGTGCCTGCTGCTCAGGCCATGCTCGAGCACTTGAGATGCCTTGTTAGAGCTTGATGGGTAGCTTCTGCTAAAGAGAATGCTCTCTTGGATAATTAATTTAGACTTCAGGTATTAGAGAGCAGGACATGTATTTAGACCTGACAATCTGCTGTTCTTGCTTTTCTCTGCTAGATGCCCTGGTAATTTTGACCCTGTTACCTCTCTAGGGAAGCACGGCTTATAGATTTCAGCAGGAATGTTTGCCTTCTAATTTTTTCTGATTTTATCACTAAGCTCTCTGCTTTTTATAGTATGAATCTTGTAAAAGGTGTTTTCAAATGTTATATCAAATGCACTGGTTTATAGCAGTTACAGTGAAAGTCTCTTATTGCAGTGCATACATATATTTATATGGTTCGATACATTGTATGTATATAGTTAATAAATTTAAAGGGTTGTCAATTTACATAATTTTGAGAACAGACAACCCATTTAATCACTGGCACAAATAGGAATACATTTATTTATAACTGATACATACAGCTCCTCATAAGGTGACTCTAGGTTATGGGTACTTGATTCTGTATGAAATCAGACAGGTTTGTTTGACTCTGAAGGATCTAAGTGTTTCAAAGAGAAACATACTTTAAAAGCCACCGGGGACCGAACAGCACTGGAAACTACTCAGGTAGGCGGATTCCCAATGGTTTCTCCCCGCCCACTTCCGGGATTGACAGGACTCTTCCTACAATCTCATATAGGCCGGCGTCACACACAACTACAAAAAATCGGTCCGTTTTAGTCGGTCGATTGTCGGATCAAAATGCAAACATCACACATCCTTCTGTCATCCGATTTTCCTTCAAAGATGCGATTTAGTTTGCATGTGTGTGTACCTTGTAACATCCGATTTTCATCCGACTTGCGAGAATTTCTCGCAGGCTTGCAAAACTGACATATAATGGATCCAAAAGAATAGTATTTCAATCACAAAAGAAAGAATAGATATATACACATAGAACACATATATATATATATATATATATATATATATATACATGTCATTGTGACATGTATATATATATATATTTATAGTTCCTAGACTTCTACATACTGTTATAGGCGCTAATTCAATTGCCGGCTTTTGTGAAATCACAGAAGCCGACATGAAATGATACATTGTTTCCACACAGTTAACCATGTCATTTCCTGTATTTTGATATTTGTTTAGAACTTACAATTACATGAGTGTATTTGTGCAAAATTTCAGATATGTAGGGGTTAATTAAAGGTGTAAATTCGTTGAAAAAAAAAATGGTGGGCTCCCGCTGTATTTTCTCCACCAGACAGACAAAGCAAGCGAGTGGGGGCAGATAATAATAGCCTAGGGAGGGTACATTTTTTTTGTGCCCCCCCTGGCTACTAACATCTGCCCCCAGACACCCCAGAAAGGGCAAATCTATAATTAGATTCGCCCTTTCTGGCACTTTGCCCGTCTATTCCCATTGCCATGTAGCGGTGGCGAATGGGTTAATATTGTCACCTTAATGTCACCTTAGTATTGAAAGGTGACCTTAAGGCAGGTTAATAATTGAGAGCTGTCAATTAGACAACTATCAATTATTAATCCTATTGTATGATAGAAAAATCAAACACACACAGTTTAATAAAAAAGAAGTTTAATGAAATAATCACACAGTTTTTGACCATATTTTATTTTCCTGCTAAAACCATTTCCTGTAATAAAAATAAAATAAAAAAGCAAAATGATTCTTACCAATCCGATGTACAGTCAGGTCCCACGGTGTAATCCATCAGAAAGGGTTAACAGGTTACAGGTCGCAGAGAGCTAATAATGCTGTCTCAGACCTGTATTCCCCTGAATGAATAAGTTACTCTCCCAGCGAAAGGAAAGGAATAGATTCATGAATGGAGCTTAATTGATTTATTGCCACTTTCACTTCAGTGACCTGACCTAAGGTGAAAGTGGGATACAATCAATTAAGCTTCATTCATTAATCACATCCTCTCCTGTCGGCAGGAGATAAGCTCATTCATTCAGGAGCTATCAGATGAGCACGCAGGATTACTTGCGCTGCTTATCTGATTGCTAGTTAACCCTTTGTGAAGGATTACATCGTGGGACGTGACAGATTGCCAGATAGGTAAGAATAATGTTGTTTTATTATTTTATATTTATTTTAGAAGAACAAGGGCTTCGAACGGATTAAGAGTTAAATAAAAGATGGTCAAAAATATGTGTTTTTATTTCATTAAAATTATTTATTCTTAAAGTGTGTGTGTGTGTTTTTTTATTTACTTCAATAGGATTAATAATTGATAGTTATCTAATTGACAGCTCTCAATTATTAACCTGCCTTAAGGTCACCTTTCAATACTAAGGTGACATTAAGGTGACATTATTAACCCATTCGCCACCGCTACAGGGCAATGGGAATAGACGGGCAAAGTGCCAGAAAGGGCGAATCTAATTATAGATTTGCCCTTTCTGGGGTGTCTGGGGGCAGCTGTTAGTAGCCAGGGGGGCACAAAAAAATGTACCCTCCCTAGGCTATTATTATCTGCCCCCACTCGCTTGCTTTGTCTGTCTGGTGGAGAAAATACAGCGGGAGCCCAGGCATTTTTTTCAACGAATTTACACCTTTAATTAACCCCTACATGTCTGAAATTTTGCACAAATACACTCATGTAATTGTAAGTTCTAAACAAATATCAAAATACAGGAAATGACATGGTTAACTGTGTGGAAACAATGTATCATTTCATGTCGGCTTCTGTGATTTCACAAAAGCCGGCAATTGAATTAGCGGCTATAACAGTATGTAGAAGTCTAGGAACTATAAATATATGTATATATACATGTCACAATTACATATATATATATATATATATATATGTATTCTATGTGTGTATATCTATTCTTTCTAGTCTTTATTAAAGCTGTCAGTGTGATTTTACAGTATAGCCGGGATGAATTGCCAGCTTTTCTAAAGGACACCGATGCGATTTCATCGCAAGTCACACATGCGGTCCGTTTGTAATCCGATTTTTCATCGCTCCCATAGACTTGCATTGGCGATAGTCGACCCACAATCGGTGACAATCGCAGCATGCTGCGATTGCACACGGACGTTTAAAACGGACCACAAAAAATCTGATACTAGGAGCTGCTCCATAGATTAACATAGGGCAGACTGCAATACGATATTTCACCGTATTGCAGTCGTCCGATTCTGTCGCCAGTGTGACGCCGGCCATAGGGAGACATTTGTCAATCCAGGATATAGGGTGGTGGTAGCTGTCAGGGAGTCACGTGTCTGACTAGTCTCCAGCACTGCGCTGTCCCCAGCAAAAAAAAAAAAAAAAGCCGCCATTTTCTGAGACCCGTAGCGTCTCTATTTTGTCGTGATCTGGGGCTGGGTGAGGGCTTATTTTTTGCGCGTCAAGCTGCCGTTTTTGATACCATTTTGGTGTAGATACGATTTTTCCATTTACCTTTTTTGCATTTTATTGCAATGTAGCGGCTACCAAAAAAAGTAATTCTGACGTTTTTAATTTTTTTTCTCATTGCGCCATTTAGCGATCGGGTTAATTCTTTTTTTTATATTGATAGATCGGGCGATTCTTAACGCGGCAATACCAAATATTTTTTTTAATTGTTTTATTTTGAATGGGGGGTGATTTGAACTTTTATTATTTTTTTTTTATATATATATATATATATATATATATATATATATTTTTTTTTTTTTTAACATTTTTTTTTTTACTTTTTGCATGCTTCAATAGTCTCCATCGGAGACTAGAAGCTGAAGTACTTTGATCTGCTCTCCTACACACCGGCGATGATCAGATCACCTGTGTTTTACAGAAATGCTCACTTGCTATGAGCGGGCGGCGCTCATAGCAATATGGCTGTGACAACCACAGAGGTCTGCTGGAGACCTCTGGTTGTCATGCCAACCCATCGGTGACTTCTCGATCACGTGACTGAGTCACCGTTGAGCGGGATTTCCAGCGCACTTGCCGGAAGCGCAAGTTAATGCCACTGTCAGAGATTGACAGCGGCATTTAATGAGTTAACAGCTGCAGGTGGATCACGTTTCCACCTGCGGCAGTTCCGAGCACATGTCAGCTGTTCAAAACAGCTGACATGTGCCGGAAAGATGTTGGCTGAGTGCCAGAACCCACATCAAAGGGAGGGATTCCGACATCAGCGTACTATTACGCGCGATGATGGGAAGGGGTTAAAGGATTAACAGAAATTTTGCTAAAGGCAGTAAATATCAGAATAACCTTAGGTATCGACAGACTGTCTCTAGGTTCATACAAGAAAAAACCCAAGATAAAACATAATAAGCAAATACCCTGCAGTAAATTTATAAACAGCAATAGTGCATGAAAATAATATAGGGTGCATGGTTAACATAATTTTGATCAAAAAAAATGTAAAAGCCACCCCACCACATCACGGTGACCCTATTCTGGACGGTCCTAGCCTCTAATATTAAAACCTTACCATTTAATAATAATAATCTTTATTTATATAGCGCCAACATATTCCGCAGTGCTTTACAGTTTAACAGTTTCAAAACATAAGTCATAAGTAACAACGTTAACCATACAATAATTAAAGCAAAATAAGCCGACCCTGCTCGTGAGAGCTTACAATCTACAATGAGGTGGGGGAGATACAAAGTACAGGTGTGTATATACAATGGTGTATTTACAATGATGGTCCAGCCATCTTGAGGGACTGAGGGATGGGTGGAGATAGTGAATGGGCTACACACACACTTAAACATAGAACGACTTTGATTAGTGAATGTGATAGGCCACTCTGAACAAATGTGTTTTGAGGGAGCGCCTGAAACCATGCAAAGTTGAGAGTGGATATGGGCTGAGAAGGATTGAGACCAGGCTAGTGGACATGCAGCCATGGGCAGCCACATGAATGTAATGCTCAGCTACAAGAAAAGGCAGGCCACACCTTTTCTATATAAACAAACTGAAACAAAAAACCTAAAGACATGAGCTAGAATGAGTTGGTTTGTTTCTTTTTTTTTTTTTTTTTCGGTTTATAGAGGTTAAAGGTTATAGACTCCTTAGACATGAAACGTAATGAGGCTGACAATTTCCACTAAGTTTCATGCAATCTTGTTTCCATTATTCATTTTTGGGCTCCCTGATATGCTGTTTGCAACCGGGTCTTAATTTCATATTTTTCAATTCTGTCTACAGTGGTGAAAAAAGTATTTAGTTATCCACCAATTGTGCAAGTTCTCCCACTTAAAAAGATGAGCGAGGCCTGTAATTGATATCATAGGTAGACCACAACTATGAGGGTCAAAATGAGAAAACAAATCCAGAAAATCACCTTGTCTGATTTGGCAACATTTTGTTTGCAAATTATGGTGAAACATAAGTAAGTAAACATAAGTAAATCGTGTCCTACCAACTCAAAGCTCTGCCAGTGTCTTCGGTAAATTACTACCCACCGATTCAACTTCCCCTGTTGTTACATTTGTAATTGTGCATTTTTTCGTGAACTAATGTGAAGTTCTTTCTTCAAAATAGTTACTATTTTTTCAGACATAAAAATCTTTTTCCACTAAATTTGATCAAATTGCCCTTTTTAAAAAAAAAATGGTTTATGGTTTCACATATGTTTTGCATTGGCTGACGTGTGTTCATACTTCTGTGATTTCTGTGGTGGAAGCAAAGTTGAACTTTGGATTCCAGAAAAATGCAGCAAAAAACTAAACAAAACCTGCTTTTTTTAAGCGGCTTCTTTACTACCAAGACAACAGGTTTTGCCTGCAGCAAAAACGCAATGTGTAAACGTAATCTTACTTTGTCTTTTCTGTATTTGCTTTTTTGCCTATCCATACTATAATACAGTACTTCCTGTGTGATCCGCACTTCCTGAAAATTGAGTCCTTGTGCCTGCTGCCTTTCTCTAAGGTCAGGAGCAGGCTACCCTAGATTCTCTCATTGGAGAGAATCTGGCCGATTATGCAATATTACACTTTGATCAGAGTGTCATTTGCACAACCTGATCAGACTCATTGACTTGCATGGCCGAGTTTGATGCAAATATAAGATAAAATTTGGGAATGCAGCAATTTTTTCCATCTCCAATCGGACATTTATACCTTCCCATAGACTAACATTGGTCCGAGTGCAATCCGATGTTTTGTTGGATCGCAATTCGAACGAAAATACGCTCGTGTGCAATTGCTGTAACACTGAGACAAAGAAGGAGCAAAGCAGAGAAAGAGCAGTCAAAGCCAGAGCTAATGTACTGTCCTATCCATGACAGAAGCAGCAGAATAGCCAGCTATGTGATAAAGGTACTCAGACTATACTGCAAAATGTACATTCTGAATGAATGCTATTTAGAAAGTTGCTTCATTTCAGGTTTAGGAAACAAATTGTAAAGATGTCCATAGCCTTCCAGCCGTGATGCGCAAGGCAAAAAGTTTGAGGGACTCTTAATATTTTATACAAATATGGCCTATATCATTACATAGGGCAGCACGGTGGCTCAGTGGATAGCACTACAGCCTTGCAGCGCTGGAGTCCTGGGTTCGAATCCCACCTAGGACAACATCTGCAAGGAGTTTGTATGTTCTCCCCGTGTTTGCGTGGGTTTCCTCCGGGTACTCCGGTTTCCTCCCACACTCCAAAAACATACAGATAGGGAATCTAGATTGTGAGCCCCATCGGGGACAGCGACGATAATGTGTGCAAACTGTAAAGCGCTGCGGAATATGTTAGCGCTATATAAAAAAATAAAGATTATTATTATTACATGACAGGCAGCTTTTGGATGTTTATATATACTGTGTGTAATGGCTGCAGCTAAATACTATTATTGATCAATACATTCCATGGCTGGTATGCAGAAGCTAGAGGATTGAGATGCACAGTGCTGCGTCTCCCTCTTAGAAAAGCACTCTTTGTATAGTTTGAATTGAACTTAAGTGAATCGAATAAATAACAGTTTAGGAAGCCATCAAAGTGTTGCATAAATTTGCATGAAACAGTAATGGCTTTTTTGTTTGTTTTGGTTTGCAGCAATTAGTAGCAATACAAGAGGAGTTAAACAACAAGAAGAGTGAACTAGAGAAAGCCAAGGAAGAACAAACACATGCACATGCCCTAGTGGATGTTCTCAAGGAACAGGTGAGTCAGAACCAGGCAGAGATATGTGCTATCAGGCGGCAAATTGAACACAATCATTCTTATGCTAATTGTATCTTGTATTTAGGAACACTTTCTTGGATATAAAAAGACAAGTTGTTTATCATTGCAGTGATCTTAAAAGGAGACCCTGAGACTTCTGTAATAATTCACCTGCTTCTATAGTTGGTAGAGGGAAAATTTAGGCTGGGGTGTGCAACATTAAGACTGCAGTGTCTCATTACAGTACTGATTATTTCCTATAGTGTTGCATCCGAGACCAACTGCAACACTGTATCGCACATTTTAAAGTTTTGTTTATTATCTGTCCCTGGTCGCGAGATTCAAGTGACTCACTTGCCATATGCTTCAATACAGGTCACATGCAACTACAACTCCCATACGACACGTCTGCAATTTGGCTCTTCTTTTTTTCTAATAAAGTCGCAGCTCTAAAATAGTTGCACAAGAGCATATTGCGGCATAAGAAAAATTACACAAATGTTTTTGGTTATGCAACTTGTCTGAGAATTTATGGAAGAAACATGTCAATTATTGAGGCATTTCTGTGTTAAAATATGTGTCAAATTTGATCACAAAATCAATTGAAGTAAAAATATTCCAAACACAAAAATACATCCAAATTATACCAAAATTGTAGCCAAAAAATTGCTCTGAGTGGTGTTTTTTGGTGTTTTCTTAATGGATTTTTTGGCGTGAAGAATCCAAATAAAAAAAACTTTGTGTTAACATGCCCTTATAGCAACTTGCCCAGTGAATGAAGAACTATGATCGCGAATCCTCCTAGCTGTGACCAATCTGGCAAAAGAAGGAAGCTAAGAGAAATGTGATCTATTTTTACATGTGGATCCAAGACCCAAAAATCAAGTCTCCTGAATAAATAGCACTTTGACTAGACCCATGAAAAATGTTAATGGGAACCCAACTGAAATAATGGAGTTGATTTAATAACCTGTGTCTGAATTAACACCTCTGTGAAACAGTCAGTTGTGGATCGAAAGGCTAGACCCAACCGCTGGGTTTTTCAACATGAGCCAACTGCTTCACAGACATAAATGAATCAGTTCACTCCGGTTCGGAGACCCGGAAGTCTGGTCGTATCTTTTGATCCAAGCACAGCCTCCTACTTCATGTATGTGTGAAACCAACCTAATGAAGAGCTGCCCAGCATAACTAGCTTACTCATCATGCTGGTCACTGCCAGTGTGCCCGTCTGATCATGAATGGAGCTGCATGTGAGATAAGTAGTTGTAGCACTGCTCTATAAAGGGAGCTTAAATGAACCTCTCATCTCTGCTATTTAACGCTCTGTCTGCCAAGATCAATTCTGATCGTACCACTCGAAAGTAGAGACTGACGGGAAATCCTGATTGGATCAAGGCCATACCAGCTTAGCGAAAAATATTAGGATCTACTGAAGGACCCCACACCTGTTTCACTCACTATCTGTTGCCAGGATATACTTTGCCATGTCATAACAACTGCTGATGTCCTTTTTTAATATGCTGGCTTGTAGATGCTGTACATGTTGGCATATTATAGGGGAAAAAAGATTATCATCACCCTATGGGATTATAAAAGTAAAAATACGCATCAAGGAACATTAGCAAAAAAAGAATACACACAAAGCAGTGCTATGTCTTTATTCATGTATTTTTATATTTTACAGATGAACATTGTCATTAGTGTTACTGAGGACATGAAAGGTAGCAATTAAACTTTACTATGTCACGTAGTGTTAGATTAAATTAGTTTGTCAAATGCGGCTTCACGTTTACCCGCAGTTCCATAATGATGATATATGTCCTGTATTATTCCAATGAATTACACACATTTTTTCAATGAGCTACATATCACTCACAGAGTCGGCCTTCCATAGCGACAAACAACGCGTTGTGGCGCCTCCTGAAATGAGTTTTTGCTCCTATCCAGTAGTCTAGCTCTGGATGTTTGGCAGGTGCATGTTCTAGCAGGCGGACCCCGGGCTTGTGCCACCGTTGTAATTAGATAACCTAGCATCGGTTTGGCTTATTCCATAGGGGATATATTGGGAGGAAAACCTTCAATGCAGAACTTGTCCTGAGTTTAGGGAAATCACAGTGAGAATATCTAGGGAGCATATTCTTAATGTTTTGTTTTTTTATTGTAACAACGTGTTATCTTCTAACATGAGCAAAGTCTGTAGACCAAAGACAATGTTCTCCCTAATTTATGACTTATTAGTCAACTTTTAAAGAGTGACCGCAGTTTAAATTTTTATTTCATAAATCAATAGTACACATGAAAACAAGCATCTTTGTAATATCTTAACAGAGAAATTTGCTTCTTTTTTCCTCCAGGACTGATCTTTTATTTTTAATGTTCTCAGTTCACAGGTAAAATCTGTATTCAGTGAAGACAAATTGTTATTACGGAGATAAGAGATGGTAGTTACTACTAATAAGATCTTACATAGACGGTGGGGCGGAGCCCTGCCACTAGCTCCTCCCTCATCTCTGCATACAATCTTATCAGGAGCAACTGTCCTCTGCTAAATAATATAACAGTCTGTCTTCACTGATGACACATTTTACCTGTGAATTGAGAATTTTGAAAATGAGTGATCAGTTCTGGAGGAAAAAAAGAAGCAGATTTCCCTGATAATATATTACAAAGTTGTTTGTTTTCACGTGTATTATTGATTTATGTAATTAAAATGTCCTTTAACAGATTCCATCCAATGTTTGTTACCATATTGAACAAGTCAGAAGAAAGGAAATGATACTGCATGTGTCCTGTTCATTCCAATGCATAATGCCCTATACAGAGCCATGTGCACATTGGTCTTATCTTTCCTTTACCTACATTTTCCTCTTTATCATAAAGCAGGAAGCTTGTTTGTGCTTACATTCAAAGCCTGTTTATTCTTATTATTCAACCCAACAAATTGGTCACAGTATGAGATTATAAAGCGTATATTCTGCTGTAGGGGCTGGCTATGTATGGGGTTATGTAATCAGCGGGTTAAGAGTATGACGGTGTTTTGTTGGTGAAGAACTCGTATTTGAACAGTTTATAGAACTGTATAGCATTATACTACAAGAACTGCGTAGTACTGTTATAGTGAAATTATTCCATACAGTACTCAGAATAAATTTATCAGTAGCCACACTTGATTAATGCAATGTTACAGGTATAGCACAGTACTATATCATGTATTTCCTTTGTTCCCCAACACAGTCCTAAATAGAAATAAGCTAGATATCATATAGAAGCTACAAATCAGCCCCAAATGAATTAATCACAACATAAAAAATTATTTACTTTTATAACTTTTGGAATTTTGTGTGCGTATAGATATGTATAGACATATATTTGTTTTAATAATGTTACATTCGGTATGGAAAACAATTCAACAAATTCCAACAGGATAATGCAGGAAAAAGTCCCCTAAAATAGTGCAAGAAGTCCCAAGCAAAGTCCTAACCATGCATAATATATACACCTCAATGAATGCACAGGTATATACTTAAAAAGGAACTGTACCTTCAACAAATTTTGTATAAATCAACAGTACAGGAAATTATAAGAAACTTTGCTATCTTATCAGAGAAATGGCTTTTTTCCCTCCCCGTCTCCTGATCTTGCTATTCACTTTGAAAAAGAAGCTCAAGCTCAGTGGAAACGGACTGCGGGGGTGTTAGGTTACACAGCTCATTATCCTTTGTGGAATGGTGAGGAGCAGATAAGGGAACGGAGAGACCGAAATATGTGGTGCAGAGCTCTGTAACAAGTGTAGTACCTCACATCAGAGCTTGATTAAGATGAACACAGCTCAGCTCTGGTGTAAAATGTCCTCCATGTTTCTGCAACTTGTCTCTATGGCCAAAAAGTGAATGTAGAGGAGTACCCCTCCCCCACCCTCCATTTGTGTTGTGATGTCTATGAGAGAAATTGCTGCAGCTCATCTCCTCTGCTCCGCTCCCAGTGGATTGCAAATTACAGAAACTGGTGAGAATACAGGATGTAAGTCACATGATGGCCAGGCCAGAAATGCTGTTACTCCTCATGCGCACACACATGACACCTTAATCTAAAAAGTTACTTGAAACTACAGAAGCAAATGAGAAGCAACGAAAGTTCAGATGCAACAAATGGTAGTGACACAATATCCAAGGCATGAGCCAATGAATAAAATGCTTCACTTGTAGCACTGTCCTGAGTTAGTTACCTGTGGACATGGTGGCGCAAGAGAAGGACAGTCCACACAAGTACCTCGACGTGTGTTTTATGCCTACATCAGGAGCCATCAGTCTGTGAACCAAATGTCCTTAATAAACACCTCATTTGTTAATTGGTGTATACAATGGGCACAGCATGTGTAAAACTGGCACCTGCCTTCCATCAGCGTGACAGAGCCTGACAATGTCAGAGAAGATGAAATTCACTCGTAATGACTTCCTCCCTGAATGTGACGTTTCGTGACAATTTTACAAACATTCGTGCACACCCATAGGCACTGTGTACTGCCCTGCACAATGTCACATAAGCTGTGTTATAACGTGAATGTACCAGTATTATGTATGGCTCAAGTGAGAGACAAAAAACACAATCTTCATGAAATACATTTCAGTAACTTTAGATTTCTGCCAAAAAACCAATGATGGAATATTTACTATTAATTTGCATATAAAAAAAAACAAAGAAACATAACAAGCTAACACCCTACAGTAAATAAACCGCAATAGTGCATGAAAATAAGAGTACTTAGTTAACATAATTTTGATTAAGAAAAATGCAAAAGCCATCCCACCACTTCACGGTGACCCTAATCAGGACGTTCCTAACTCTAATATTAAAACTTTACTGTTTGTCAAGTGAAATGCATGTAGATAAGGGCTGAGAAGGACTGAACCCACTCGGCTAGTAGACACACAGCCATAGGGAACCACATCAATATAATGTCCAGCTCAAAGAAAAGGCTGGCCACACCTTTATATGCACAGAGTGTGTATATAGCACTGTCAGACTAGTCCAGCAATAGCTTTTCATGGCCAGTCCGTTACTGCAAAATTAACGTTTGACTTTATATGAAATTGAGGCTGCAGATCTGAAGCATCTGTCACTCCAGCTCTACATCCCCTGACTAATGCCGCCTCCTCCTGTTTGACTGACAGCCTACGATATGCTGTGTATCTTCACTCAAAGGAGCCATCAATAAAGCAGGAGGAGGCAGCGTTGTGCAGGGAATAGAGCTGGAGTGACAGAGGCTTCAGTCCACAGCCTCATTTGCATATCAATTCAGTTGCTTATTTCTCAGTAATGGGGGAAATGATTGGTCACA
This sequence comes from Oophaga sylvatica, assembly GCA_033576555.1. Classification (NCBI taxonomy): domain Eukaryota; kingdom Metazoa; phylum Chordata; class Amphibia; order Anura; family Dendrobatidae; genus Oophaga; species Oophaga sylvatica. Next base: position 148,461,106 of record JARQOD010000002.1, read on the forward strand.
TAACTTTATTGCTGGACTGGTTTTTGAAAGAGTTACATGCGCAAATAAATAAGTTTGGAGATGAAATCCTGCTGGCGGATTCTCTTTTAAGCATGCTGCGAAAAATTGCAGCAATACGCAGCACGCATTAACTGTGTACAGGCAAAGCCCAGTAACATGTAAATGGGTAACCGTAATATCATTACTACTACAGAGGAAGGATAATGAAGCTTATGGCTCACAGAAATAGCTTTCTGCTAAAGTGAATCTGTTTTATGCATGGGCATGTCGGCTATGAATAGAACACACTAGACGTTCTTTAAGCCATGTTTTAATAGAAATATGGCTGGGATTTTTTTTTCCGTCATGTAATTTAGTCTAGTAAATATTGAGTCAACACTGAGATAAATCTAACCCATCAATTATCTGCCAGGTTACACTTGCTAGTAATTCATACAAATTCTGTTACAGAAGAGAAGTGACTACAGTCATGGCCAAAAGTTTTGAGAATGACACAAATATTATATTTTCACATGATCTGCTGCCCTCTGGTTTTTATGTGTGTTTGACAGATGTTTTTATCACAGACAGAAATATAATAATTGCAAACATATGAGTAACAAAAGCTTATATTGACAGTTAGAATGAGTTAATGCAGCAAGTCAATATTTGCAGTGTTGACCCTTCGTCTTCAGGACCTCTGCAATTCTCCCTGGCATGCTCTCAATCAACTTCTGGACCAAATCCTGACTGATAGCAGTCCATTCTTGCACAATCAATGCTTTCATTTTGTCAGAATTTTTAGGTTTTTGTTTGTCCACCCGTCTCTTGATGATTGACCACAAGTTCTCAATGGGATTAAGATCTGGGGAGTTTCCAGGCCATGGACCCAAAATCTCTATGTTTTGTTCCCTGAGCCATTTAGTTATCACCTTTGCTTTATGGCAAGGTGCTCCATCATGCTGGAAAAGGCATTGTTGATCGCCAAACTGCTCTTGGAGGGTTGGGAGAAGTTGCTCTTGGAGGACATTCTGGTACCATTCTTTATTCATGGCTGTGTTTTTAGGCAAGACTGTGAGAGAGCCGATTCCCTTGGCTGAGAAGCAACCCCACACATGAATGGTTTCAGGATGCTTAACAGTTGGCATGAGACAAGACTGGTGGTAGTGCTCACCTTGTCTTCTCCGAATGAGGCGTTTTCCTGATGTCCCAAACAATCGAAAAGGGGATTCATCAGAGAAAATAACTTTACCCCAGTCCTCAGCAGTCCACTTGCCTGTACCTTTTGCAGAATATCAGTCTGTCCATGATGTTTTTTCTGGAGAGAAGTGGCTTCTTTGCTGCCCTCCTTGAGACCAGGCCTTGCTCCAAGAGTCTCCGCCTCACAGTGCGTGCAGATGCACTCACACCTGCCTGCTGCCATTCCTGAGCAAGCTCTGCACTGCTGGTAGCCCGATCCCGCAGCTGAAACACTTTTAAGAGACGATCCTGGCGCTTGCTGTTCTTTCTTGGGCGCCCTGAAGCCTTTTTGGCAACAATGGAACCTCTCTCTTTGAAGTTGTTGATGATGCGATAGATTGTTGACTGAGGTGCAATCTTTCTAGCTGCGATACTCTTCCCTGTTAAGCCATTTTTGTGCATTGCAATGATGACTGCACGTGTTTCTATAGAGATAATCATGGTTAACAGAAGAGAAACAATGATGCCAAGCACCAGCCTCCTTTTAAAGTGTCCAATGGTGTCATTCTTAATCATGACGGATTGATCTCCAGCCATGTCCTCATCAACACCCACACCTGTGTTAATGGAGCAATCACTGAAAAGAGGTTAGCTGGTCCTTTTAAGGCAGGGCTGCAATGATGTTGAAATGTGTTTTGGGGGATAAAGTTCATTTTCTAGCCAAATATTGACTTTGCAAGTAATTGCTGTTAAGCTGATCACTCTTTATAACATTCTGGAGTATATGCAAATTGCCATTAGAAAAAGTGAAGCAGTAGACTTTGTAAAAATTAATATTTGTGTCATTCTCAAAACTTTTGGCCATGACTGTATAACGCAAAATGAAAAACGGTAATGAGGATTTATATTTAATGTAGGTTAATTGAGAAAGTGGAGTATGAAGAGTTAAACAGCCTCTGAAAGTGCAGATTATTGGCCATATACACACTACCTGGACCACTAAGCAATTCTTCTTGCATTCTCTATATATTGTATTTTTCGGACTATAAGACGCACTTTTTTCCTCCAAAAATGTGGATGAAAATGCGGAGTGCGTCTTATAGTCCGGATGTACCTGCTCTGGCTGTGGTCACGTGTCCCCGCTACTAATGTTCTATGCTGTCCATAGGCGTGGACTGCAGTTAATTTTCATTCCCTATAGTAGCAGCACACGTGACCGCCCGGCAGCTGCTGGAAGCCTGCGGCTAAAACTTTGCTCGCTACTAAAGAGCAATTAACACTCACTGCCCTCAACGCACATAGTCCCGGCGCAGCGAACAGTGAGTATTTCGGCAGCTGTCCTTCGGCTTGTAAGCAACGTATGATGTCACTGCCATGCGCTGCTTACACGCATAATGCAGCTGCTGGCACCAGAACAAGACACTGCGAGGGAGCGGTGGAAGGTAAGTGTAATGTTTTTTTTGGGTTTTTTTAAATGTTTTTCTGATGGGCCATGCATACCAGGATGGGAATGGAGGTCAATCATACCAGGACAAGGATGGGGATGGTGCCAATCATATCCGGATAAGGATGGTGCCATGCATACCAGGACAGAGATCGGGGTCAATCATACCAGGATAAGGATGGGGACCCTGCATACCAGGATGGAGATGGGGGCCCTGCATACCAGAATAGGGATGAGGGGGGCCATTCCTACCAGGATAGGGATGACGGGGCCATGCCTATCGGTCTAGGTATAAAGGGGACATGCCTACTAGGCTAGGGATGAGGGGGGCATGCATACCAGGATGGGGATAAGGAGGCTATGCATACCAGAATGGGGATAAGTAGGCCATGCATACCAGATTAGGTATGAGGGGGCCATGCACACCAGGATGGGGATGAGAGGAGCCATGCATACCAGAATAAGAATGAGGGCCCATGCACACCAGGATGGGGATGAGGGGGCCCATGCATACGAGGATGGGGGAGCCCATACATGTCAGGATAGGGTTGAGGGTGCCATGCATACCAGGATTGGGATGAGGGGGCCATGCAAACAGGATAGGGATGAGCGGGCCATGCATACCAGGATAGAAATGAGGAGACCATATATACCAGGGTAGGGGATATTAAGTACAAAATTGACCACATTTTTTCTTCAATTTTTTTTTTCTAATTTCCTCCTCTAAAACCTAGGTGCGTTTTATCGTAGTTAATTACCTATGGAGAATATCTGCGTTAAAGGGGACTTGTCAGCTGTGTTCTGGCAGCATCAGAATACTTATGGCTGGTGCCGGGTGTCCCATATTCATGATCAGATATTGATGGCCCTTCCTGATGCTACGCCATCAATAAAAATCCTTTAATTATATTTTTTCTAGTTTGTTGATGGGATTTTATATCATAGATATCAATGTTCCAATCGGTAGCCTGGATCATCCCTATAAACAGCGGTCCTTCAGAAAGGGAGAAATTAGTTTTTAAATTAATTCTCTGGTTGAATAAAATAATTACACATTTGAAAAGAATGAAGGGAGGAAGCAAATCTATTGTTTTAAAATTGATTTTCTGTCTGCAAAAAGCACTAATTACACAGTGTCTGAATAATGTCCTGGAATATAATTGTTGTTTATCCTGTGTAAGAGAGACGGCAGAATCATATAATTAAATATGCATTTAGTATAGATGTAAGATTGGAGAATGTGTATGAGATTTGAAAGAGTTTTTGAACGGGAGAACCCTACTATCTAAGTGCTCACTGTCGCTCTTTATTGTCCAGAACTCATAATAGTTGTACACTGATAGCATTGTGATTTGTAGCATCTCCAGCTAATGTTTTACTCCTACTACTCCAGTCTGCTTATTATTATATATTTTCTTTCATAAGCTTTCATAAGTTTTTACACTTTTGATAAATACGATAATAATCGTATATCAAATTTATTTAAAGATTCAATATTTACATTTCTCAAAGACGTCTGCAAATTGTCCTGACATGGATATCTGCTCCTGGTCTAAATCCTGCCTGATGGCAACCCAATTTTACCCGATCGATGCTTAGAGTTTATCACAATTTCTGTGTTTTTATTTTGTCCACCCGATTTATGAGGATTGACCACAAGTTCTAAATGGTATTGAGATCTGGGGAGTTTCCTAGCTATGGATCCAAAATTTCAATGTTTGTTAACCAAGTCATGAACACACTTACCTTGTACTTACCATGGTACTTCATCGTGCTGAAAAAAGCATTGCTGATCATCAAATTTTTCCTGGATCATTGGGAAAAATTGCTATTGGAAGATGTTTACTACTAATGGATAAATATCCATAGCAGCGTTCGTTGCCAAAATTGTGAGTGAGCCTACTCCGTTAGATGAAAAACCACCCCGCACATGGATGGCTTTTTGAGGATGATTTACCTTTTCTTCTCCAAAAAGTCATTCTTGCAGATGTCCCAAACAGTTTTTCTTGGTGAGAAGTGGCTTCTTTGCTACTCTTCTTGACACTAGGAGAGCCTACAAAATCCTTCACCTCACTGTGTGGGCAGATGCACTAACACCTGCTTGCTGCCATTCCTGAGCAAGCTCTGCACTGGTGTTAAGCTGATCCCTTAACTGAATTCTCTAGGAGGCAGTCTTGGCAGTTGCTGGACTTTCTTGGGTTCCCTTCTATACAGAAAGTGAATTTGTTTCAAAGTTGATTTAGGGGCAGTCTTATAAGCAGCAGTGTTCTTGCTTGTAAAGTCCTCTTTATGAGAAGCTGTTAGTGCCCCGTCACATATAGCGACACACCAGGAATCCCGACAACAATATGCACTTGTCAGGATCGCTGGTGTGTCGCTACATGATCGCTGGTGAGCTGCCAAGCAGGCAGCGATCAGGACAGCGACACTGCGGGTAACGTCGCATAGTTACTCGCAGTGTACGTTGGATACCAGCCCGCTGGTGCAGGGAGCTGGTAACCAAGGTACACATCGGGTTTCCGGGTGCTGCACGACGCCTGGAAACCCGATGTGTACCTTGGTTACCAGCTCCCTTGCAGCAGCGCTCTGGTATCCAACGTACACATTGGGTTTCCAGGCGCCGCCCCGCTCCTGGAAACCCGATGTGTACCTTGGTTACCAGCTGATCGCTGGTCTTCTGCCTGCCACACGCAGCGATGCGTGCTGGCCAGCGGGAGACCAGCGATCAAAAAAATGTCCAGGACATTCAGCGACGATCAGCGATACCCGGCAGGGGGGCTGATCGTCGCTGAATGTCACAGCGATATCGCTGGGGAGATTGCTGTAGCGTCGCAAAATTAGTGACTCAGCAGCGATATCGCTAGCGAGATCGCTGTGTGTGACGGGGGCTTTATGACTGCAGATATTTCCTTGGAGGAAACTATGGCTAACAGATGAAGATAATTAAATGAGTCACCAGTACCCTTTCATTGCAACCAGTCTGCTTCTTAGAATTCAATTAGCATGAGAGAGTGATATCAGATGTCTTGTCCTCAGTAACACTTTCTCCTTAGCGAGTAAGAAATTGTAATTGAAATGGAGTAACCATGTTATTTTGTGGTAGGGCTGACATTCATAGAATCCTAGAATGGTGGAGTTCGAAGGGACCTCTCCTGGGTCATCTGGTCCAACCCCCCTACTCAATGCAGGATTCACTAAATCATCCCAGACAAATGTCTGTCCAGCCTCTGTTTGCAGACTTCCATTGGAGGAGAACTCGCCACTTCTTGTGGCAGCCTGTTCCACTCATTGATCACCCTAACTGTCAAAAAGTTTTTTCTAATATCGAAAATTTGTCTCCTCCCATTAAGTTTCATCCTACTGCTTCTAGTTTTTCCTTGTGCAAATGAGTATAAAGATGATCCTTCTACAATGTGACAGCCCTTGAGATATTTGTAGACAGATATTAAGTCTCCTTCAGTCTTCTTTTTTGCAAGCTAAACATTCTCAAATCTTGTAACCGTTCCTCATAGGAAATGGTTTACAGACCGGTCACCATTCTTGTCGCTCTTCTCTGAACTTGCTTAAGCTTGTTGATGTCTTTTTTTAAAATGTTGTGACCAAAACTGGACACAGTTTTCCAGATGAGGTCTGACCAAAGACGAATAGAGGGCAATAATGGCTTCACGTAATCTAGACTGTATGCTTCTGTTAATACATCCCAGAATTGTATTTGCCTTTTTTGCTGCTGCATCACACTGTTGACTCATGTTCAGTCTGTGATCTATTAGTATACCCAAGTCTTTTTCATATGTGCTGTTGCTTAACCCTATTCCTCCCATTCTATATATGCTCTTTTTATTTTTATTGCCCAGATGTAGTACTTTGCATTTTTCCCTGTTAAAAAACATTTAGTTTTTGCCCACTGCTCCAGTTTATATCTTTTTGAATCCTCTCTTTATTTTCTCTAGTATTAGCTATCCCTCCTAGCTTTGTGTTATGCACAAATTTAATCAGTTTACCCTCAGTTCCTTCATCTAAATCATTGATAAAGATGTTGAACAATACAGGGCAGAGCCCTGTAGTACCCCACATGAGAAATGTTTCCAATTGGATGTGCAGCCATTTACGACCACTTGTTGGGTCCAATCACTAAGACAGTTATGAATCCACCTAACAGTTGCCTTGGCCATTCTATACTTAGTCAATTTTTCAATAAGGATTGTGTGAGATACTTTGTCAACTGCTTTGCTGAAGTCAATATATAATATATCTACATCATTTCCCTGATCCACAGTCAGTGATTCTGTCATAGAAGGAAATTAAGTTAGTCTGACATGACTTATTAGTTACAAACCCATGCTGACTCTGGTTAATCTCTTTTTTTCCGGGTACTTACATACATGTTGTTTAATAATTAGTTCAAAGATCTTTCCTAGTATAGAAGTCAGACTCACTGGCCTATAGTTCCCTGGGTCCACCTTCTTCCCCTTTTTGAAGATAGGAACAACATTTGCTCTTCTCCAGTCTCCTGTTCTTGAAGAATTTTCAAAGATTATGGACAGTGGTTCAAAAATTTCTTCTGCTATCTCCTTCAGTACTCTGGGGTGTAATTCATCTGGACCTGGAGATCAGTTGATGTTACATTTCCTTTCTGAGAGGGGGGATTCATAAGTTTGCAGTCACACAGAGTGACAGCAGACTTATCGGATTTGACCTGACAACCCCTTTAAGCACCTATGAATGAAATTATGCAGACAGTGCCTGATAGATACTACCAATGGATCGGGCAGCGTGTATCAGCTGCGAGGTTCTCTTTAAGGCTGTACATTAAATATTGCAGAATACAGTGTTATTTCTCCCGGCCGTAATACACCTCATCTTCTGAAGACTGTCCTAAGTGCCATTCTACAAGGGCAGCAGGGTACTTTGCAGTGTAAGAGAAAATGTTTTTCAAACAGTTTCTATTGATTCCATTGGCAACTGAGCCATCGCACCGAGTCTTTTTTCATACACTGCTCTCTTTACTGGGTAGCTGCAGTAATAGTAGTTTACGAATTGTGGACTGTTGTATAAACCAAAATGTGAAAGTTCTATTATTCCTTATTGTGTGTTTTCTGCAGAGAGACATTAGTAATAGAAGTGTTTAAGTGTCCCCTCTACAGCACTTTCTGGACGTTCTGAACAAGGATAATTGTCTGTTGTCATCATGTAATTTTATAGTTACTATCAGTGGATTTCAGAATAAACAGCAGGTAAAACTACTTCAAGGTGATTTCACAAAGTGTTGCAAGTAAAACAGCACTGCAGATTTTTGTGCAGTTTTTTAAGCTGAAGCCAGATGGAAGGAAAATTCCTGCCTGTAATATTTCTTTTTCCTTTTGAATCTATGTCTGGCTTTGCATAAAAAACAGCAGTGGCATCCAAATTCTGTGAAACCACAAAGTTTTGGTGGAGTTTCTTTGCCATTTTTGCTACCTTTTTTCGACAAAAAAAAATGTTGTTGCCCAATGTTGACTGTAAGTACGTGCATATGAAGGGGTTTTTTTGCAGCTCTTCTTCAAACACCTGAAACATTGCATCAAATACACTCCACAGATTTTTCTTCTATCGTAAAACCACTTGCTGCTCATATGTTCAATCTTCTGAGTATTTTTCTCACTTTAGGTTTTGTAAAATGCCTAGTGGGAAAAAGAAATGGCTCCTGATGGAATCCACTGCAAACTACGCACTATGCAATCGAAAGAAACAATAATAGACACTTCAGGAAAAAAGGCTTCTAAAACACTTCAAAACTGCTTTGTAAAATTAAAAAAATTCTCCAAAACCTCTGCAAAAGAGGAATTTTCAGTCTCCACTAGAAAACTTGCCATTTTTGATTGCCTCTCAAAAACAATGTGCACATACTCTAAATCTATGAGAAAATATGAAAGCATTTTTTTTTATTATTTTTACGAACATGAAAATCCACAAATAAATGTGTAAGGAGAAGTATGATTCGGTTACCAAATCTTTTACACTTAAGCATTAACCTGCTTAGCTCTAGGTAAAATGGGTTGAATATTAATAATAAACGGAGACATGCTCACCTTCCAGCGACCCTTAGGACAC
>JARQOD010000002.1:148469897-148527240 GCA_033576555.1 Oophaga sylvatica
CCCTCATTTTTTTATTACATTGTTGCTATGACACACCAACTGGAGACATGGCACCTACCGGTTTTGCCTCCGATGGACTCTAATCTTAAAAGCATGGTAAGCACCAACCACCCACTTTTCTTCACAAATAGTTTTGTGTGTATATTTTTAGGAATTCTCTAATTGGTTTCTGTAAATGTAATTTATCTATGCAGTTTCTGAGATGTCCTGTGAACCAATCAGATATCTCTTCCCCCACACTTCCACTGGAGCACTGCAGCTTCACCCCCCTCCTCCCAACTGATCTAAATCTATCCTGACAAGTTATAACATGATAAATTTGGGCTCACGTTTGCAGCATGCTTTCTCGTACTGTAGTAATTAGCAGTTTGTATATTTTGATAACATTTCACGAGCATCAGCGAATCTATAAAATATGATGGGCATCTACAATACTGCAGCAATTTAGTAGAAGTAACATGATTAGAAAGGCTGGAAAGTCCCTAAATCTTCAAAACAGGTCAAGCATGCAATGCTCTTGATATAAATATAAGCTCAAACAACTTGGTGTGTAGCCAGGCATCATCCTTGTATTTCCATAATCCCAGCCTGTAACGGAACAGCATGTCAAAAATAGTATTCTGGCCTGTATCTTATCACAGTTTCCCCCACAAATTTTGCAATGGAGTGTAGTAAAAAAATAAGAAATATTACATTTCAAAATGTCACTAACCTCCCACCCATGTTTTACTTCAGTGGGTCTAGCAATGCATGTAATGAGTTGTACAGATTTTCCTCCTTGGGGAATGATTCTTTTTCAAGCCTCTAGCAATGTTATCGAGTGTCCGTTCTGAGCTGGCAATACATGGCATTCTCCTTTACAGGATTGTATTGCTATGTACAGAATATATGTTCTTATGACACATGGAAATTTATTTTACTTTCGTAACATACATGAGATTGGTTAATTTTTGGCAAAACTCAAATGTGTTTCCACAGACTACGTTCAAACTTATGGTCTCCATTTATAATACCAAGCTTTGGTTATTGTGGTGTAATATATGCTGGATCCTGGATGACTGTAGCTGTCAAGTTGTGTTCTTTGGAGTAAAAAAAAAACGAACAGCAGCAAAGACTTAGATAAGTTTTGTCAGACAGTAAAAATACTGGGTATAATGGTAGAAGTGGATGGAGGATTAAAAGCCAGCTTCTACAGAAAGGAAAATTCAAGATCAGGTGACCTGCTAAACGCAGCTCAAAGAGTGAGCCCGGAGAGCCATAAGCCTGCAAGTTTAGCCTCTAATGTAGGTAAGAAATACCATGCTGCCATAACGAATTGAAATTGAACTCAATATCAATAAATATCAACATGGGTCCTTATAAACTAATCTGAGCAACTGCTTTGAGGAGGTACGTTCCAGACTGGACTAGGGTAAGATTCGGCATGTTGTTTTTCTTTACTTTTCATTGGCATTCGATATAGCTATAAATAAAAGACCTGTACATAAAATGAGAACTATGGGACTAGTGGAAAATGTGTAATTGAGTTGAGAACATCAAACCTATGGTTTTTCAGCTCGGAGAAAAGATGGATTAGGAGCGATCTTGTTACTATGTACAAATATATGATGTGACAGTACTGACATCTGTATAATCGTTTTACACCTAATAATAATAATAACCTGAAGAGATGGCCACGGAGCAGTGTTTCCCAAACTCCAGTCCTCACAGACCCCACGGGTCATGTTTTCAGGATTTCCATAGTGTTGCACAGGTGAGAGAATTCCTGATGTCTTGATGATACTTCCACCATCTGCGCAATACAAAGGAAATCCTGAAAACATGACCCGTGGGGTCCGTGAAGACTGGAGTTTGGGAAACACTAGTCTAGAGGAAAGAAGGTTTCATTATCAATATGGCAATTCTTTATTATACAAGCAGTGAGATTATGGATTTAATGATGCACAATGTTCTCAAAAAAAAATTATTTGGAGGACCTGGATGCCTTTCTTGAATATTATATTACAGATTATAAATGGTAGATTTCTGCAATGGGATGTTGATCCAGGGAACTAGCCATATGTAAAATTGGAAACAAATTTTGATATGGGATAATTAGCATCTGACATTGGGCTCACATACGTTGATCTCTGTCCGATCACTGACCACAATACATGGACTAACCTCTTGTCTCTTGACCTGAGCGTAACAGACACATAGACATACATGGAGCTGTCATGCTCTGGTTGCGACACTCTCGAACAGTTTGTGCATTGCGGTATAGATGTCTGCATGATCCCTTATGAGGTTTTCTCTGGACTAACTACACTGTGTTCCAAATTATTATGCAAATAATATTTTCTCAGATTTTCCCAAATTACCTATATGAATTTCAGTCATTGTAATTTTCCAGTCAAATAACTATTAGAGTACAATTGAAAGGTTTTTTTACAAACTGCCTATGATAACAGTATATTTTTTAAAAAATCAAACACTCAAACTGCACTCAAAATGCATGTTCCAATTTATTATGCACAGCAGAGTTTTCAACCTTTTCATTTTAATAAAGAACAAAAAAATGGTCATTTTTGGAATTATAAGCATTAGCAAGTTCTTACAAACTGAAATCAAACAGTTTTCAACTCAAAACTTTATTCTAGGTGATGTTACATTTGCACGTAGGACCCCTTGTTCGAAAGGAGCTTCTGAACTCTCTCGTCCATTGAATTTGTCAGGTTTTGGATGGTTTCTGCTTCAACTGTTTTGCATGAGGACAGAATACCCACCCAGAGCTGTTGCTTAGATGTGAACTGCCTCCCGCCATCATAGACACTCCTTTTGATGATGCTCCAGAGGTTCTCAATGGGGTTGAGGTCAGGGGAGCATGGGGGCCACACCATAAGTTTGTCCCCTTTTATGCCCATAGCAGCCAGAGATGCAGATGTGTTATGTGCAGCATGAGACGGTGCATTATCATGCATGAAAATGATCTTGCTGTGGAATGCACGTTTTTTTCTTCTTGAACCATGGCAGGAAGTTTGAGAAACTCAATAATACACTATGGAGTTCATCTTTACCCCTTCAGGGATCCTAAAGGGGCCGACAATCTCTCTCCCCATGATTCCAGCCCAAAACATTACTCCACCTCCTCCTTGTTGGCGCCGTAGCCGTGTTTGCATGGGGTGTCCATCAACCAGCCATCCTCCACTCCATCCATCTGGACCATCGAGCGTTGCACGGCACTCATCGGTGAACAAAACAGTTTTGAAGTCAGTCTTCATGTATTGTTTGGCCCACTGGAGCCGTTTCTGCTTGTGTGCAGTGGATAGAGGAAGTCGACAGGATGGCTTACTCACAGCTGCAAACCTCTGAAGGACCCTGCATCTTGTTGTTCGGGGGATGTTGGAAGCACCAGCAGCTTCAAAAACTTGTCTGCTGCTATGACAAGGCTTTTTTGCCGCTGCTCTTTCAACCTGACATAATTACCTGTAGGAAAGAGTCCTCAATTTTCCCTTATCAGCACGCACGCGTGTGTACTGTGAATCAGCTACATACTTCTTGATTGTGTGATGATCACGATGAAGTGTCTTGGCAGTGTTGATTGTAGTCATGCCTTGACCTAAACACTCCTCAATTTGTTGCTTCTCAGCAGCCGACACATCCTTTTTCTTTCCCATTTTGGCAGAAAATGTAGGCAGCTTAATAATGTGGGACAGCCTTCTTAAGTAGTCTTGCCTTTCATTGGACACACCTGCCAAACTAATTAGCACAGGTGTCTGCAATTGCTTACAGTGATATAAAGAGCCATGACACACATCACCATCAATGAGTTTAACTGACAAACTGACAATTTTTGCATAATAATTTGGAACACAGTGTAGTTAGAACTATTAGTTGAATGGACCTGTGCCAATTTCAACATTAACAACTTTGAAACTCTAGAGTGATGAATAACTTTCACTAGTTGGCTACCTTATGGATGAATTTGGCTTTGTAAAATGCCTGGAGAACACAACCTGTCAAAATGTGCTCAAATTGAGCTTTTCAAAGACTTGGTGTCATTCAGTTTAAGGCCGGGGTCACACTTGCGAGTGCAATCCGAGAAACTCGCGCGAGTCTCTCGCCTCAATACCCGGCACTGCCGCCGGCACTCGGACCGGAGTGTTCAGCTGCATAGAAATACATGCAGCCTCACACTCCAGTCCCGAGTGCCGGGTATTGAGGCGAGAGACTTGTGTGAGTTTCTCGCATTGCACTCGCAAGTGTGACCCCGGCCTAATGTGGAGAAACTCAAGTGACCTTGTCAGATTTCTGACCTTGTCAGATTTCTGACCTTATCCACATTAAGCCCTGACCATAGTGTCTTTGGCAATCTATGCTAATTTCTATCTCCAAAATCTTCTGTCAAGAGTGGAGGCTTGTTATAGATACAAGAATGTGTCTTAACTCCCTACTATGTCCCATGGTTTTAATACTGACTGTTTACACACAGTAGTTTTGGTCTCACAGGGTAGAAATGAAGGGGAAAAAAAAATACTTTGGCCACGATTCATTAAGAATGGCATTTTGTATGCCAATTTTAATAAGGGGTATGCAGATATAAGATGTGCCATATTCATTAAGAATTCTCACCAGAAATGTTACTCCTACTAGTGATTGAAGTAACATTTCTGGCATAAGAAACACCGCCACTATTGATGAATTGGACAGGTGGGCATAGCCATGCCCCTGCTACATCCCAGCTTAGCCCATTTTAGCAGTAATTGCAGAAACTAGCATTAAAATGCCACAAGTAACAAAATGTTTGCGCAACACCGCTTTGCACCTAGATTTTGTCTTAATTTTTTTTTTATTTTTTTTTTAAGTCAAGAATGGTACTCCAATTTTATGGAGTAAACTCTTTGGTAAATCTGTTCCTGGTGACAAGGAAGAATTGGATATAACCTCACAAATTCTGTAGAGCGATACATAGTCAATTACTAAATACTTGAGCAAAGTTATACAATGGAAATATGGAACTCAGAGTGAAAAGCACATCTTCCTATTAAACTTTAATTCCTGTAATTAAAAAAAAGCTCCCTATAGAGGAATGTACAATAGCCCCTCAAATGTACTTGCCCTTTCTAGCTATTTTTTTTTACATAATATACAGTAACTGCTTTTAAGATTACAGTGGGCTTTCTTATCCATTTGGCCATTGTACAACTCAGTGGGCCCAACTTTATCAAGGTGATTTTGCCATGAAATGTCTCAAAAATTTTCAACATTTGACATTTTTACTTAAGTCTTGGCTAGCTCTATCAAAGTGGTCAGGTCTTGGGCTTACCGAGGCCCACACATTAAATTGAATCTAAATTTATACCACTTTAGTTGTGTAATTTACACCAGAGATGTCCTGAGGGCCTGGAGTAACATTTCTAGTGGAGGCCCATATAGTTGTAAGAAATACCTATTCCATTAAAAGCATGTGCCTCCTAATGAATTAGGTGCATCTTACTCCAGCAGTGCCTTCATTAAGACTGCACAGAATCTTCTATCTCAATAATGCTAAAATCTGTATTCACTAAAGACAGATTTTACTCATGAGATCATTCCAGGAGCTGAAAGAAGCAAATTTCTCTCATAACATATATAACAAAGTTGCTTATTTCATGTTGTCACGATAATATAAATATGATGTACTGTTTTCTTTATCGTCACACATTTCTTGAACGATCCATGGCTTCACTGACATTCTCCGCAGACACACGCTGTGGGCTTTTTGACTCCCAGCTCCTCACTTCACACTGTGTAACGTGATGCTAGTTTGCTAGCAGCCCCCCACTGAGTAGTTTATGGTCCTAAGATGGCTGAAAACAGTTGGGGAAACGTGCTCTTTTGTCTGAGTTCATTTGAGATCTAAATATTAGGGCATATCTTGACCCCCAGTTGGTGTTATAGGTATGAAACATACATATTTTGAATGTACACCAATCTATACACTGCTGAAATTTCTAAGCTCCAAACCCAGCAGAATCCGTGGAACCGGGTTATGCAACGGTTCCGTGTTTGGACTTAAATGATCGCCCATGTCATGCTGAGAAAAATGATCATTTTGTCTTCCTTCTATGAGCTTCCCTCCCCGAGATATGATACTTATGAGTTTTTGGTCATTTCTGAAAAGGGGATTGCTTCCAATACTCCGCCCACTCAAGTGATGTCATGAGCAGGGGGCATATGGTTGTGAAGCGCAGTTAGGTAATGTCTTTTGCCTGGGGGATACAGCTATGTGAGGCTGTGCAACTGGACCCTGGTGAATTGGGGTGGTCCCTCCTCCGCATGGCTAACCATTGTCTCTGAGATACTGTAAGGCTAAGTGCACACGTTTGCAGAATATTCCTGAGCAAAACCGGACTTTTTTCGCGGCAAAAACGCACGTTTTTTTGCGCGTTTTCGGTGCGTTTTTTTGCGCGGATTTGACGCGTTTTACCGCGATTTTTTCCTGAACTTTCTAGGTCAATAATATAGCGGGAAAAACGCTAGAATTCCGCAAAATTAATGGACATGCTAGATTTTCCGCGATGCGTTTTTTTGCGGAAAAAAACGCACCATGTGCACAAAAATTGCGGAATTCATTCTAAATGATAGGATGCTTAATACATGCATTTTTTACGCGTTTTTTCACGCGAAAAAAACGCAAATATTCCTGTACGTGTGCACTTAGCCTAAGTGTTCTTTTCATCTTTCATCCCTCTTTATTTTGTGATTGTACATATTGTAATTTGACTCATTTTTATAACATCTTTTTGTACTTTTGTAAACACTGCCTATTCTTTTTGGAGTAAAATTATAAAACTTTACTAGGTTTGTTCTCCTTGCTCTAAACGTATCCCCACGACCTCTGTGCTAAATTAAGCCAATTCTTCTGATTGGGGTTGGCTCCTGACCCGATATTCATTAAAATCAGGAGCTGGTGGCAACAAAGTGTGTTCTGGGCTTTTGGGGAGACTCTGGCAGTGACGGACGGGATTTTATAAGTGTATATCCCGCCTGGGACGGGAATAGGTTATCGCCGAGTGCCTAATAGCCAGTACACATCCAGGCGGCCCGTCTGGTGACTACTTATCCTAGGTGCAGTTCCCTAACTGACCCAAGGGTAAGGGGGCGCCAGAGAGCTGCAAGTTCGGAATTGGAAGGCGGGATAAACAAATATATATTCCCTGTAATTCGTCACACATTGGAAGCAGCAGCAAGATAATAAAATCCCCCTGAAAAAGGAACTGGGGGCAACTAAACACCCAGTTCGTGACACGTGTACTACTGATTTCTGAAATAAGAATTAAAATGACTGTTACTCTTGAAGTGACCTGATCCAATAACGGTGTACTCAAACTCTTCGACAAGGAAGGGGTTGAGGGGGCCACGGTGTTATAACTGATAGATCTGATAACATTCCTACGGTGACACTGTTACTGAATGGTAAGGACAACCATGCACTCCTGACAGAGAAATGTTTAAATTAACTTCAGGTGTAAGGTTCTTTGTCTCTGTTGACATGTTCCTTGAAACTCAGTTTTCCGTCGGCCATTTTGCTTTCTGTCTTTCTGCAGCTCTTGCCCTCAGTTAATATGGAGTTTCCAGTTTTCATGTTCCCGCCCTGATTCTTCCCTCTTGCTTCTTAAGCAGCCTCAGCTGAACAATCAGTGCTCCTGAATCAAGCCTCAGTCAGTCTGTGACCTGACTTCTGGAAACCTTGGACTTGTACTCCAGCTATTCCCTACTGAGGAGCCTTGGAACACTTTTGGACTCTGGAAACCTGCTGTTTGGTGAATCCATGTTTGCAGAGGAATTACGGTACAGAGAAGAGATCCTGAACCTGCTTTGGAGATTTATTGTAGTGCTTGAAGTTACTCTGGCCTGCTGTGTCTCCTGTCGCTGTTCCTGCAAACTGTGAACTTTTCAGCATGCTTGTATGAAGTAATACAAGTCATTTCATATCAACCTGTGTCTCCTGTGTTTTCCTCGCACCCAAGCACAAGACGCTATAGGAACTGTACACTATACATGACAAGATTCAGGAGCCAATGTTTAGTGTCTGCTGGGTCTGGGAAAGCCATGTCTGCTGTGACTGTGGATATCAGATGTCCGTTTAATACCTTATGTGATGACAGTGGTTGTGACTTCTCACAACCATTCCAGGTGAGCGCATTCCCTTAAAATTTTACTCTGGAGTGTTACCACAGGTAAACACTATTGTTTTTTTTTTTTCCTTTCCTCTTCTCCTTCCAGCACTTCTGCCTTAAAAGATCTGGAAGATGGAGGCCCGCATAAAGGAACTTTGCGGAGTGACTGATACAATCCTTTCAGATGTACAGACTTTAAAAACCCGTTTTGCAAGCCTACAGGACCTCACTAATCATAATTTGCAAGTGTTTGGACAGACTACCCAGGAATTGCGAGCCAGGATTGAGGCTCTAGAGGAACGAGCCCAGGCTCCTGCCATAACCCCGAGTTCTGGGATCCCCAAATTACCTCCTTTTCGTTTTGGCGGTGAACGTGAGAAATTCAGGGGATTTATTAATCAATGCAATTTATTTTTCTCTGCACATGCTTCACAATTTCCCACTGAACGATCCAAAGTGCTTACTATAATCATGTTGCTTACCAATAAGGCTTTGATGTGGGCAAACCCTCTGATTGAGACTGAGGATGATTGTTTGAATTACCTTGATGCTTTTATTTCAGCCATGGGCAGGTGTTTGATGACCCCAATCGAGGTGCAACAGCTGAAACAGCCATGTTAACTTTGCGCCAAGGTAAGCGTTCAGTAGCCGAATATGCCCTGGATTTCAGGAGATGGGCTCTTGATACCACTTGGGACACTTCCGCTAAAAAATCTATTTTTCGGAAAGGGTTGTCTCCACTGATTAAGGATGAACTTGCTCGTGCCGACCCTCCCACTGCGTTAGGTGACTTTATTAACTATTGTATCCGTATTGATGCTCGTCTGACTGAACGCAGACAAGAGAGATGGTTCGAAAATAATCGCACTAACCTTTTACTACCTCCCTCCTCAGCTAAGGAACCTTTGAGTAGGATCACAAGGGAACCAGAACCTGAACCCATGCAGGTGGACTCTTTACAAAGACGGGTTAGTGATGCACGCAAAGAACATCGTATAAAGGAAAATCTATGTTTCTACTGTGGTAAGTCAGGGCACTTCATTATAAACTGCCCCAGCCGTTCTCGTAAGACTACTGCAGCAGTCATTCACTGTGAGTGTTGCGAGAGGAGCTCTGTCATGTCCGAGCCTCAGGCTCCAGAGAGATCTGCTGCAAGAGATCTTGATTTCTCGGACTTAAACTCTGTTAGTTCTGGGGACGATGACGGTATAAACGCTGCAATTTTTCAAGTTTCCTCAGCGGTGTCCCAGCTGAGTTGTAAAAGAAACAGTTCTCATTGCTTCCTTTCCATCAAACTCTGGGTTGACTCAGTCTGGGTGTCTAGCTCTGCTATGATCGACTCAGGAGCAAGTGGAAATTTTATGGATATCTCCTTTGCTCTGAAACAGGGGATACGTTCAGTGAAGAAGGCTACTCCAGTACAGATGGAGACTGTGGATGGCTCTCTACTGACTTCTGGACCAGTGGATCAAGAAACAGAGCCTTTGAGGGTCCTTATGGGTAAAGATCATCAGGAGAAAATGTCTTTTTTGCTTATCTCTTCTCCCCACTTTCCCATTATTCTAGGGCTACCATGGCTGCAGGCGCAGAATCCTACGATTAACTGGGAGACCAAGGAATTACACTTTCCGGAGAAACAGATGAGTCAAGGAGTTTCAGCTTGCTCTGTTCCTAAAGGAACCATGTCAGTCCCTGAACTACCAGCTGTATACCAGGACTATGTGGATTTATGTGACAAGAAGAACGCTGATCAGCTTCCTCCTCACCGTCCATATGATTGTCCAATTGAATTATTGCCTGGAGCCGAGATATCTTTTGGTAAGATCTACCCCCTAGCGGGGCCCGAGCTAAAAGCTTTGAAGGATTATATAGACGAAAATTTAGCCAAGGGCTTCATACGCCCCTCTTCATCTCCCGCAGGTGCACCCATCTTCTTTGTGAAGAAGAAAGATGGATCTCTGAGACCCTGCATAGACTATAGGGAACTCAATAAGGTTACTATTAGAAACCGTTATCCATTGCCTTTAATCCCTGAGTTGTTGGAGAGAGTGCGGCATGCCAAAATTTTCTCTAAACTGGATCTCCGTGGGGCCTATAACTTGATCCGTATTAGACCTGGGGATGAATGGAAGACTGCTTTCAGGTCATGCTATGGACACTTTGAATATCTAGTTATGCCTTTTGGTCTGAGTACCGCCCCAGCCACTTTCCAACACTTCGTGAATGATATCTTCAGGGATCTCCTAGAACATTTGTGGTGATTTATCTGGATGATATTCTAATTTTTTCTAACTCCACAGAGGAACATCATGGACATGTGAGAATGGTCTTAGAACGCCTAAGACAAAACCATCTCTACATCAAACTTGAAAAATGTGAATTCCATAGGACCGAAATTCAATTTCTGGGGTATGTACTATCTACGCAAGGGATTAGTATGGATGGAAGCAAGACCCAAGCCATCAAGGATTGGCCAATTCCTAGAAATGTGAAGGAGGTGCAGCGTTTCATCGGGTTTGCCAACTTCTATAGACGTTTCATTAAGAATTTTTCTGAGATAGTGTCACCTATCACCCAACTTACCCGGAAACAGTCTAGGTTCTCCTGGACCCCGCAAGCTCAGGAAGCATTTTCCTGTTTAAAGGATAAATTTACCACCGCACCTATCTTAGTACATCCCAACCCCGAGCTTGCCTTCATAATAGAGGTGGATGCTTCAGACTGTGCCGTTGGAGCTATACTCTCTCAGAGAACAGGTGAGAAGAATGTCTTGCATCCCTGTGCCTTCTTTTCCCAGCAGTTGTCTTCGGCTGAGAGGAACTATGATGTGGGCAATAGAGAATTGTTGGCCATTATTGCCGCCTTCAAGGAATGGAGACAGCTTCTTCAGGGAGCTGCACAGCAAATAGTCGTCCTGACAGACCATCGTAACCTTGAATTTATCAGGTCGGCTAAGTGCCTGACTCCTCGCCAGGCTTGCTGGAATCTTTTCCTAAACCAATTTAATTTTGTCATTTTTTATAGACCAGGATCGCGCAATGGAAAGGCTGATACACTCTCTAGGATTTATTCAGCAGAGACACGTCCACTTACTCCTCCTAAGACTATTCTTCCTGACTCTAGATTCCTGGGAGTGATTCATAATCAAGACCTACTTAAGGACATCAAGGAAGCATACCATGCGGATTCTTTGTTGGCTCAACCCCCAAGGGACGTAAGTCTTGTCTTTAAGAATGGTGTGTGGATTCAGGGACAACGTCTGTATATACCTGAAACAGTCAGATTGAGAGTATTGCAACTCATCCACGATTCCAAGATAGCCGGGCATAGGGGAATTCTAAAGACACAAGAATTTCTTTCTCGTTTCTTTTGGTGGCCCACTTACAGGAAAGATGTCTTAAACTATGTCACTTCATGTGAAGTCTGTGCAAGATGCAAAACACCTCGCTCCTCACCAACTGGTCTGTTGCAACCTCTTCCCACCCTGTCCCGCCCGTGGGGATCCATTTCTATGGACTTCATTGTGGAGTTACCAACCTCTCAAGGGAAGAACACCATCCTAGTGGTGGTTGACCGTCTAACAAAGGCAGCTCATTTTATCCCTTGTGTCGGCTTACCCACTGCAAAACAGACATCAGACTTGATGATTAAGAATGTGTTTCGCTTACATGGAGTACCGGATGAGGTCATTTCGGATCGAGGGGTGCAATTCACTTCAAGGTTTTGGCAAAATTTCTGTGCAGCATTGGACATTAAAGTAAACCTTTCTCCTGCTTTTCATCCCCAGACTAATGGACAGACAGAACGAACCAATCAGATCCTGGAGCAGTATCTCCGCTGTTTTATCTGCCACCTACAGGATGATTGGGTGGATCTACTTCCACTGGCTGAGTTCTCTTATAACAACTCTCAGAGCGCCTCCACTAAGCAGTCTCCTTTTTACTCCAATCTAGGTTATCATCCTAACATTCTTCCTCGATTTCCCATAGATACGCCCTTGCCGGCAGTGGCTGAAAGAATCACTTCTTTGCAAAAGAATATGGATCTTCTAAAGGAAAATCTAGAATTGGCTCAGGAAAGGTACAAGAAAGCAGCAGATAAATTTCGTAAACCTGCACCAGCTTTCAAGGTAGGAGATTTGGTCTGGCTGTCAACCAGAAATCTTAAATTAAAGATTCCATCGTCTAAATTGGGACATAAGTACATTGGACCTTATAAGATCAATAAGATTATAAGTGCTGTTGCTTGTCGTCTTCAACTGCCCAGAACTATGAGAATCCACCCTGTCTTTCATGTATCCCTACTAAAGGCTGCAACACCCAATACGTTTCCTGGACGTTCTTCTCCTTGCCCTGACCCAGTGCTGGTCGATGGTCAGGAAGAATTTATAGTGGAAAGGATTCTAGATTCCAGGTTGTACAGAAATCAGTTGCAATATTTGATTAAATGGCAGGGCTACCCAGTGGAGGACAACTCATGGGAACCAGTCAATAATGTAAATGCTCCTCGCCTGCTCCGCCAGTTTCATCAGAGGTACCCTGACAAGCCTGGTCTGAGGTCATCCGGAGGTTGTCCCTAAGGGGGAGTAATGTAAGGTTCTTTGTCTCTGTTGACATGTTCCTTGAAACTCAGTTTTCCGTCGGCCATTTTGCTTTCTGTCTTTCTGCAGCTCTTGCCCTCAGTTAATATGGAGTTTCCAGTTTTCATGTTCCCGCCCTGATTCTTCCCTCTTGCTTCTTAAGCAGCCTCAGCTGAACAATCAGTGCTCCTGAATCAAGCCTCAGTCAGTCTGTGACCTGACTTCTGGAAACCTTGGACTTGTACTCCAGCTATTCCCTACTGAGGAGCCTTGGAACACTTTTGGACTCTGGAAACCTGCTGTTTGGTGAATCCATGTTTGCAGAGGAATTACGGTACAGAGAAGAGATCCTGAACCTGCTTTGGAGATTTATTGTAGTGCTTGAAGTTACTCTGGCCTGCTGTGTCTCCTGTCGCTGTTCCTGCAAACTGTGTGAACTTTTCAGCATGCTTGTATGAAGTAATACAAGTCATTTCATATCAACCTGTGTCTCCTGTGTTTTCCTCGCACCCAAGCACAAGACGCTATAGGAACTGTACACTATACATGACATCAGGATATCTTGGCAGCATGAACGAGTACAGAATTAATTACATAGGATAAGCATATTTCTGCTTTATCCAAATCCAATAACTATATTCTATGCGCTGTCCAAGATGCATCTAAAATTCATGCCCAGGAAAATCTTAAGTACGCCAAAAAATCCATATGCTGGAGTAGTAGTGTGAGGATGTATATGTGAAGATGGAAAGTCTTGATTAAATGTCAGCAGTATTCTGTTGTTCCATTATTATTGTAACCTTCCACATAGAAATCTTAAGGTTGTTGCAGGAAGATCTGTATATGTCTTGTAAGTTGTAAGTGCAATTATCTAGGAGAAGGTCCTCATTACTGACAGAGGAGACACCTTCAGCCTTGTGAGCAATAGATGCTTGACTGTTACTAGAACAAGTTTAGATGAGGGCAGGGTTGCAAACTGTCCATAAATTTAAGGACAGTCCGTAAAACCCCGGTGCTTTTCTCTGCCTTAGTGTCCGGCAGAAACGAGCGCAGTCCATGATTTTTTTTTTTTTTTTTGTCTGGCGACGTTTACTACTTCACACCCGCATACATTCCTGGCTTCTTAAGGGTATGCCACACTAAACAGCGTCGCTAACGAGATCGCTAAAAAACGTCACTATTTAGCGATCTCGTTAGTGACGTTGTTCTGTGTGGCATGTAGCAACGACATGGCCCCTGCTGAGATCCTGCTGTGATCTCGTTCGTCGTTCTCATCGTTCCGGACCCTATTTTTATCGTTGGCGTCCCGCTGGTAAGTATATATCGCTGAGTGTGGCACCTTTTTGTTAGCGATTTAGCGGTATTTTGTACCGCTAAAGTCGTTAAGGAGATCACTAACCGCGATAGCGTCCTTAACGACATCGCTAAGTTAAACCGCTACTAGCGATATTGAAACTATCCCGCTAGCGCTTGCATTAGTATGCGTCGTTATCGTGATCGCTAGCGGGATAGTTTAGTGTGGCAGTACCTTTAGTCTGGCAGAATGAGGCAGGACAGGAGGTGTCAGCCTGGCCCTTAACTAATCAGTGGTAAGTGCGGGCTTCTTCTGTGCTTACCGTTTGCACCGCTGTTATGTTACGGTAGCTGAGGAGTGCAGGTAAAAAAGGAAATACACCAGAGCAGTTGGAAACTATGAGATTGCAGTACCCTGACTAACCACCGCAACTAGAGGCAGCCGTGGAGCGTTCCTACGTTGGTCCTAGACGCCTCGTCACAGCCTGAGAAACTAACTACACCTAAAGATAGAAATAGGAAAGCTATCTGCCCCGGAGCAGAACCCCAAAGATAATAGAAAGCCCCCAAACATGTAATGGCGGTTAGACAAGAGGAAATACTGACACAGAAAGAAAATAGTATGAGCAAACGCTGGGGCCCAAACTACCTAAATAGAAAAGGATAGGAAGGGCACTTACTGCAATCTCAGAAAACCCTGAAAAAACACCAACTCTACTAATTTCAAAATCACCTGAGATCACACGACCTCTACCACCTAAATTAGTTCTCTGGTGTAACAAAAATCAAAACAGCAGCCACTGAAAAAACTGGAAAAAGCAAAAGTACAAAACACAGTGGCTGAACTAAACTGAGAGGGCAGAAGCCCCCGGAGGGGACCCTGAAGGCCCCCACAGAAGTGCAGGACCAAATGCAAAAATATAGCAAAAACACAAAATAAGAAATTGTCTTATCTGATAGCAGGAGATGCAGACACAACACAGCAGGCTACAAGGGAAACTGGAAAGAAGGATTCAGACCAGAACAATTGATCACCGGCAACCCTGATGGAAAATGACTCCCTTATATAAGACCAATCAGTAACACCTGATTCCCAGTCCTCACAATCCTCACTAGTACCGCTTGTAACCACCAGAGGGAGCCTCTGCTCAGAACTCATCTCAAACCCATTCACAACAGTACCCCCCCCTTGAGGAGGGGTCACCGAACCCTCATTTGAGCAACCAGGTCGGTCAGGATGAGTTCTATGATACGCACGGATAAGTCTCCTAGCATGGATGTCCGAAGCAAACACCCAAGAATTGTCTTCCTGACCATAACCTCTCCATTTAACCAAATACTGGAGTCTTCGTCTAGAAAAACGAAAATCCAATATTTTCTCAACCACATACTCCAGATTGCCCTCAACCAAAACAGGGTCAGGAGGCACAGCAGCAGGAACCACTGGCTCAACAAACCTCTTCAACAAGGACTTGTGGAACACGTTATGGATCTTAAATGTCCCTGGAAGAAGCAAACGAAAAGAAACAGGATTAATAATCTCCATGATCTTATAAGGTCCAATGAACCTAGGCTTAAATTTAGGAGATGCTACTCTCATAGGAATATTCTTTGAGGACAACCAGACCAAGTCCCCCACTTTAAACCGAGGACCATCAGTCCTATGCCGGTTAGCAAACCGCTGGGCCTTCTCCTGAGAGAGGGACAACCTCTCCACTACCTGGTCCCAAATCTGCTGCATACGCTCAACAACAGAGTCAACACCTGGACAGACAGAAGCCTCCGTCTGTCCTGAAGAAAATCGAGGGTGAAACCCAGAATTACAGAAAAACGGAGACATCAAAGTGGCAGAGCTAGCCCTATTATTAAGAGCAAACTCAGCCAAAGGCAAAAAAGAGACCCAGTCATCCTGATCAGCAGACACAAAGCATCTTAGATAAGTCTCCAATGTCTGGTTTGTTCTCTCAGTTTGACCATTGGTCTGAGGATGAAATGCCGAGGAGAAAGACAATTGAACACCCAGTTTAGAACAAAAAGTCCTCCAAAATCTGGAAACAAACTGGACTCCTCTGTCGGACACAATGTTCTCAGGAATGCCGTGTAAACGAACCACGTGCTGAAGGAACAACGGCACCAATTCAGAGGAGGAAGGCAACTTAGGTAATGGCACAAGATGTATCATTTTGGAAAACCTATCACAAATTACCCAGATGGTGGTCATTATCTGAGAAACAGGAAGATCGGAAATGAAATCCATAGAGATATGGGTCCATGGTCTCTTGGGCACAGGCAATGGCATCAACAAACCACTAGAGCGAGAGCAAGGCTTGGAGCGAGAGCAAGTCCCGCAGGACTGCACAAATTCCCTGACATCGCGAGACAAGGTAGGCCACCAAAAGGACCGACTAACCAAGTCTCTGGTACCAAAAATTCCGGGATGCCCAGCCAATGCGGAACAATGAATCTCAGACATCACACTCTTTTTCCATTGGTCCGGGACAAACAATTTTCCAACAGGGCAGCGCTCGGGCCTATCCTCCTGACACCCCTCCAGAGCAAGTCTCAAATTGGGCGAGATGGCGGAAAGAACTACACCCTCCTTCAAAATAACAGAGGGATCAGATAACTCAGGAGAGTCCGCAAGGAAACTCCTCGAGAGGGCATCCGCCTTAACATTCTTAGTGCCAGGAAGAAAGGAAACCACAAAATTAAAACGTGTGAAAAACAAGGCCCACCTGGCCTGTCTAGGATTGAGTCGCTTGGCAGATTCCAGATAGACCAGATTCTTATGGTCCGTAAGGACCACCACCTGATGTTTGGCTCCCTCCAGCCAATGTCTCCACTCTTCAAAAGCCCACTTCATGGCCAATAACTCCCGATTACCCACGTCATAATTACGTTCAGTAGGAGAAAATTTTCGAGAGAAAAAGGCACAAGGGTTACTTTTAGAGGTCTCTGGATCTTTTTGGGACAAAACGGCACCTGCCCCAATTTCAGAGGCATCAACCTCCACCTGAAATGGCAGAGAAGCATCAGGCTGCCGTAGAACAGGAGCAGAAGTGAATCTCTGCTTAAGTTCCTGAAACGCAGAGACTGCCTCAGGAGGCCAATTCACCACATCAGAACCCTTTCTGGTCAAATCAGTTAATGGTTTAACAATAACCGAGAAATTACCAATAAATTTACGATAAAAATTGGCAAAACCCAAAAATCTCTGAAGAGCCTTTAATGAAGTAGGTTGGACCCAATCACAGATGGCCTGAACCTTGACCGGGTCCATTTCAATAACAGATGGGGACAAAATGAATCCCAGAAATGAGATCTTCTGTACGCCAAAAAGACACTTTGATCCCTTCACATACAGAGCATTCTCTCTCAAAATCTGGAATACAGTTCGAACATGTTTCACATGAGAGTCCCAGTCATTAGAAAAAATCAAGATATCATCCAAATAAACAATCAGAAACTTGTCCACAAAATCCCTGAAAATGTCATTCATGAAGGACTGGAAGACGGAAGGAGCATTAGTGAGCCCAAAGGGCATCACAAGGTACTCAAAATGCCCTTCAGGGGTGTTAAATGCCGTCTTCCATTCATCCCCGTGCTTAATGCGAATAAGGTTATACGCCCCCTGAGGTCAAGCTTGGTAAACCAAGTAGCGTTTTTCACCCTGGAAAACAGGTCAGAAATCAAGGGTAACGGGTATTGATATTTCACAGTAATATTGTTCAAGAGAGATAATCAATACACGGCCTTAATGAACCATCTTTTTGGCCACAAAGAAAAAACCGGCACCTAAGGGTGAAGAGGATGGTCTGATATGACCCTTCTCCAATGATTCCTTGATATAAGACCGCATAGCGTCATGTTCAGGTACAGACAAGTTAAAAAGGCGACCTTTAGGGAATTTACTACCTGGCACTAATTCAATAGCGCAGTCATAGCTCCTATGGGGAGGTAAGGATGCAGATTTACTTTCGCTAAACACATCAGAAAAATCAAACAAAAAGTCAGGAACATCCTCAGCCTGGGGGGAGGCAGAAAAAACAGGAGTGTTGGCACTAACACATTGGCAGCCCCAACTGGTTACAGACACAGATTTCCAATCCAAAACAGGATTATGAGACTGTAACCAAGGGAAACCCAGCACTATAATGTCATGCAGATTATATAGAACCAAAAATTTGCAGCACTCCTGGTGATCAGGTTCAACCCTCATTATCACCTGAGTAGAAAACTGGGGTTTATTCTCAGCCAAAGGGGTAGAATCGATCCCCAGTAAAGGAATAGACTTCTGTAGGGGTATCAAGGGAAACCCACAACGTTTAGCAAAATCATAATCCATCAGGTTAATAGCTGCTCCAGAATCAACGAAAGCCTGAGCAGAAAATGAGGACAGAGAGCATATCAGAGTGACAGTCAATAAAAACTTAGTCTGAACACTACCCAAGACAACTGAGCGTGCAAAATGTCTTCCCCGCTTAGGGCAGACTGAAATAGCATGAGAGGCATCACCACAGTAGAAACATAACCCATTGCGCTTTCGAAACTCATGACGCTGTGCCCCAGACACCACTCCATCACACTGCATGGGCTCAGCAGCTGGCTCACAAGGCAACACCACTCCACGCATACTTCTCCGCTCACGCAAACGTCTGTCAATTTGAATCGCTAATGACATAGAATCATTGAGACCAGAGGGGACAGGGAATCCCACCATAACATCCTTTACATTATCCGACAGACCCTTCCGGAAAAGGGCCGCCAAAGCATCGTCATTCCATTTGGTCAGGACTGCCCACCTACGGAATCTCTGACAGTATAACTCAGCGTCATCAAGCCCCTGATTTAATGCCAACAAGGCTTTTTCAGCTTGATCAGTGACATTAGGCTCATCGTACAATAACCCCAAAGCCTGAAAAAATGCATCAACATCACTCAAAACAGGATCCCCAGGTATCAGGGAAAAAGCCCAATCCTGAGGATCGCCGCGCAGGAGAGAGATGATAATTTGAACCTGCTGCGCTGCGTTCCCTGAGGACTTAGATTTTAAGGCAAGAAACAATTTACAATTATTTTTGAAATTCTGAAACTTAGCTCGATCCCCTAAAAACAAATCTGGCATGGGAATCCTAGGTTCCACAACAGGCAACCTAGCAAGATATGCAGCAATACTCTGAACCTCAGTGGCAAGCTGATCCACACGGCCAGACAACCGTGCAAACTCCATTGGGAGAAAAGATCCTCCCCAGCACCCAGAGATACAGAGGGAAAAAAAAAAAAAAATGCAACAAACAGAAAAATATCTCTGACAACTTTTCTTCCTTCAAAATATTTTTTCCCTTCTGTGAGTACCATACAATTTTTTTGAGGCCGGTGATACTGTTATGTTACGGTAGCTGAGGAGTGCAGGTAAAAAAGGAAATACACCAGAGCAGTTGGAATCTATGAGATTGCAGTACCCTGACTAA
The DNA here is from genome assembly GCA_033576555.1 of Oophaga sylvatica. Taxonomy (NCBI): domain Eukaryota; kingdom Metazoa; phylum Chordata; class Amphibia; order Anura; family Dendrobatidae; genus Oophaga; species Oophaga sylvatica. The sequence goes on from JARQOD010000002.1 coordinate 148,489,382, forward strand.
CCACCGCAACTAGAGGCAGCCGTGGAGCGTTCCTACGTTGGTCCTAGACGCCTCGTCACAGCCTGAGAAACTAACTACACCTAAAGATAGAAATAGGAAAGCTATCTGCCCCGGAGCAGAACCCCAAAGATAATAGAAAGCCCCCAAACATGTAATGGCGGTTAGACAAGAGGAAATACTGACACAGAAAGAAAATAGTATGAGCAAACGCTGGGGCCCAAACTACCTAAATAGAAAAGGATAGGAAGGGCACTTACTGCAATCTCAGAAAACCCTGAAAAAACACCAACTCTACTAATTTCAAAATCACCTGAGATCACACGACCTCTACCACCTAAATTAGTTCTCTGGTGTAACAAAAATCAAAACAGCAGCCACTGAAAAAACTGGAAAAAGCAAAAGTACAAAACACAGTGGCTGAACTAAACTGAGAGGGCAGAAGCCCCCGGAGGGGACCCTGAAGGCCCCCACAGAAGTGCAGGACCAAATGCAAAAATATAGCAAAAACACAAAATAAGAAATTGTCTTATCTGATAGCAGGAGATGCAGACACAACACAGCAGGCTACAAGGGAAACTGGAAAGAAGGATTCAGACCAGAACAATTGATCACCGGCAACCCTGATGGGAAAATGACTCCCTTATATAAGACCAATCAGTAACACCTGATTCCCAGTCCTCACAATCCTCACTAGTACCGCTTGTAACCACCAGAGGGAGCCTCTGCTCAGAACTCATCTCAAACCCATTCACAACACACCGCCCTTTGTCCTCATCAGCCTGGCCCACCACAACAGAAGACACCCCCGCCACAGGCCATCTTCTTCTGGGGTGCGGCTCCCTCCAGTCAGACATGTCTTAGTTCCTCTTCGGCGGCTCCCCCTGGTGGCCCAGCCATGACCGAGCGGCTCTTCTACACAGTCCACTTGCTTATTCTTGTGGATCCCAGGTGCATCCCAATAGTATGGGTAATATAATATATACTCTGCTACCTGCTGACAAATGTGTCTGTGTCCAGTACTTCTTATACTGGTTCTGTATGCGGCGATTTTAATATATTATAGTAATATATGATGTTCTGCTGCAGCTGAGGTTTGTGCGATTTCTGTATCCAGAATCCATGTAATATGCATTGAAGTTTATTATACTGCTCTGTATATAGAATAGTCATGTATGATGTTCTTTAGCAGCTGAGGCGGTGTGATTGCTATATAGAGAACCCACATAATGTACTATATATGTCTACAGATATATTTATCAATCACCACATCATATGGTATAGAGTTCTATACAGCTATAGGGAAGATATGTATATATTATTATGGTGCTTTGTACAGTAGTGTTTAAAATAATAGCAGTTTGTTCAAAAACATGAGTTAATCACAAAATCTTTATACTAGTTTTTATTTCCAGCATTGGGAACATTATACACTGTTTTCTAATTCAAAACATGAAGAGAAATGTACCGTATATCGTTTTTAACTACTTTACAGAAAATGACAAAAAAATAACATTGGGCTGTTCTAAAAAAATAGCAGTGTCTGCATTTGTCTTTACAAACTCACAATATGTACTATTTTGGTGGATTTAGCATTCTGTGAATCACTAACCTAATATTTAGTTGCATACCCACAGTTTTTTAGAACTGCATCACATCTATGTTGCATGATTCAACCAACTTCTGGCACCTGTTATTCCAGCCCAGGATGCTTGGACTTCATACCACAATTTTTTGGCATTTGTTGGCTTTGCCTCAAAAATGGCATTTTTGATGTCTCCCCACAAGTGTTCTATCGGATTAAGTTCCAGGGATTGGCCTGGCCCCTCCATAACCTCAATTTTGTTGGACTGGAAGCAAGATTTTGCTCATTTACTGGTGTGTTTACAGTCGATGTCTTGTTGAAACATCCATTTCAAGGGCATAACTTCTTCAGCATAAGGCAACATGACCTCTTCAAGTATTTAATATATGCAAACTGGTCCATGATCCCTGGTATGTGGTAATAGGTCCGTCACCATCGTAAGAGAAACATGCCCATATCAGATTGCTTCACTGTCTTCAGAGTGTACTGTGGCTTGAATGCAGAGATTGGGTATTGTCTAATGAACTGTCTAGACCAAAAAAGAACAATTTTACTTTCATCAGTCCATAAAATGTTTTTCCATTTCTCTTTAGGCCAGTTGATGTGTTCTTTGGCAAATTGTATCCGCATCAGTTCATACATGTCTTTTTTTAACCCCTTCATGACCCAGCCTATTTTGACCTTAAAGGACCTTGCCATTTTTTGCAATTCTGACCAGTGTCCCTTTGAGGTAATAACTCAGGAACGCTTCAACGGATCCTAGCGATTCTGAGATTGTTTTTTCGTGACATATTGGGCTTCATGTTAGTGGTAAATTTAGGTCGATTAATTTTTGCGTTTATTTGTGAAAAAAATGGAAATTTGGCGAAAATTTTGAAAATTTTTAATTTTTATTGTTAAACCAAAGAGTTAGGCTACTTTCACACGTGCGTTTTTTTTGCGCAGCGCATCTTGCGCTATCGGACGCATGTGCAATGTTCCCCTATCTTTAACATGGCGGGCGCAGGGTCTAGCGCTTGCACGCGTTCATGTGCGTTTGTCGTGCGCTGCGCATTTTCCCGGTGTGCGCCCATACGCGCCAGACGCTACATGTTGCATTTTTTTCCGCCCAACCGCTTTAAAAAAACGCGTGTGCACGTGTGCGCATGCTATGCGCAAAAAATAACATTGCAGTCTATGGGGGCGCTGGCGTGCGCATGGCTTTGCGCTCATCAGCGCTTTTGCACGCACGCGATTTTTCTGTAAATAATGGAGCCAGAGATGATGGAGGCAGAGATGATGGAGGCAGAGATGATGGAGGCAGAGATGATGGAGGCAGAGATGATAGAGCCAGAGATGATGGAGGCAGAGATGATGGAGACAGAGATGATGGAGGCAGAGATGATGGAGGCAGAGATGATGGAGTCAGAGATGATAGAGCCAGAGATGATGGAGACAGAGATGAGAATAGAGCCAGAGATGATGGAGGCAGAGGATGATGGAGGCAGAGATGATGGAGCAGAGATGATAGACCGAGATGATGGAGGCAGAGATGATGGAGGCAGAGATGATAGAGCCAGAGATGATGGAGGCAGAGATGATGGAGGCAGAGATGATGGAGGCAGAGATGATGGAGACAGAGATGATGGAGCCAGAGATGATGGAGGCAGAGATGATGGAGGACAGAGATGATGGAGCAGAGATGATGGAGGCAGAGATGATGGAGACAGAGATGATGGAGCCAGAGATGATGGAGGCAGAGATGATAGAGCCAGAGATGATGGAGACAGAGATGATGGAGACAGCTGATGGAGCCAGAGATGATGGAGGCAGAGATGATGGAGACAGAGATGATGGAGACAGCTGATGGAGCCAGAGATGATGGAGGCAGAGATGATGAGCCAGAGATGATGGAGCCAGAGATGATGGAGCCAGAGATGATGGAGCAGAGATGATAGAGCAGAGATGATGGAGACAGAGATGATGGAGACAGAGATGATGGAGACAGAGATGATGGAGACAGAGATGATGGAGACAGAGATGATGGAGCAGAGATGATGGAGGCAGAGATGATAGAGCCAGAGATGATGGAGGCAGAGATGATGGAGCAGAGATGATGGAGGCAGAGATGATGGAGTCAGAGATGATAGAGCCAGAGATGATGGAGACAGAGATGATGGAGGCAGAGATGATGGAGGCAGAGATGATGGAGGCAGAGATGATGAGCCAGAGATGATGGAGGCAGAGATGATGGAGACAGAGATGATGGAGCAGAGATGATGGAGGCAGAGATGATGGAGTCAGAGATGATAGAGCCAAGAGATGATGGAGACAGAGATGATAGAGCCAGAGATGATGGAGGCAGAGATGATGGAGGGCAGAGATGATAGAGCCGAGATGATGAGAGCAGAGATGATGAGGCAGAGAGATGAGGCAGAGATGATGGAGCAGAGATGATGGAGGCAGAGATGATGGAGGCAGAGATGATGGAGACAGAGATGATGGAGCAGAGATGATGGAGGCAGAGATGATGGAGGCAGAGATGATGGAGACAGAGATGATGGAGCAGAGATGATGGAGCAGAGATGATGGAGACAGAGATGATGGAGCAGAGATGATGGAGCAGAGATGATGGAGCAGAGATGATGGAGCAAGATGATGGAGCCAGAGATGATGGGCAGAGATGATGGAGCAGAGATGATGGAGACAGACTGATGGAGCAAGATGATGAGCAGATGATGGAGCAGAATGATGGAGAGCAGCAGATGATGAGAGACAGAGATGATGGAGACAAGTGATGGAGGAGGAGCAGAATGATGGAGACAGATGATGGAGGCAGAGATGATAATGTGACAAATAGAAAATGCATGCGCCAAAAAAACGCAAACGCATGCAAAAACGCATGAAATCGCAGACAAACGCTGCGTTTTTTTGTCGAAATGCGCATTTTTTAATGCGCTTCATGTGCGCTCGAAACGCAGCGCAAAAAAACGCAAGTGTGAAAGTAGCCTTATGTGACACAAAATAGTTAATAAATAACATTTCCCACATGTCTACTTTACATCAGCACAATTTTGCGTTTATTTGTGAAAAAAATGTAAATTTGGCGAAAATTTTTAAAATTTTGAATTTTTATTGTTAAACCAAAGAGTTATGTGACACAAAATAGTTAATAAATAACATTTCCCACATGTCTACCTTACATCAGCACAATTTTGGAAACAATTTTTTTTTTGTTAGGAAGTTATAAGGGTTAAAATTTGATTTCTCATTTTTACAACAAAATGTACAAAACCATTTATTTAGGGACCACCTCACATTTGAAGTCACTTTGAGGGGTCTATATGGCAGAAAATACCCAAAAATGACACCATTATAAAAACTGCACCCCTCAAGCTACTCAAAACTACTTTCAAGAAGATTATTAACCCTTCAGGTGCTTCACAGGAACTAAAGCAATGTGGAAGGAAAAAATGGACATTTTAATTTTTCCAACAAAAATTTTCTTTTAGCATGAATTTTTTCATTTTTACATGGGCAACAGGATAAAATGGATCCTAAAATTTGTTGCGCAATTTCTCCTGAGTACACAGATACCTCATATGTGGTCATAAACCACTGTTTGGGCGCACGGCAAGGCTCAGAAGGGAAGGAGTGCCATTTGACTTTTTGAATGGAAAATATGCTGGAATATTTAGCGGTTGCCATGTCGCATTTGGAGAGTCCCTGTGTGCCTAAACATTGGAGCTCCCCCACAAATGACCCCATTTTGGAAACTAGACCCCCCCAAGGAACTTATCTAGATGCATAGTAAGCACTAAATTCACAAGTTGATCCGTAAAAAAAAGAAAGTACTTTTTTTTCTCAAAAATGTTCTTTTAGCCTCAGTTTTTTCATTTTCACATGGGCAACAGGATAAAATGGATCCTAAAATTTGTTGGGCAATTTATCCTGAGTACACAGATACCTCATATGTGGTCATAAACCACTGTTTGGGCGCACGGCATTGCCCAGAAGGGAAGGAGCCATTTGACTTTTTGAATGGAAAATTAGCTCCAATCTTTAGCGGACACCATGACGCGTTTGGAGAGCCCCTGTGTGTCTAAACAGTGAAAAAAACCACATGTGACACCATTTTGGAAACTAGGCTCCTTATGGAACTTATCTAGATGTGTTGTGAGCTGTCATGGGTGTATCGCCACGAAGATCGTCGCGATTGCACATTCTGACTTCTCGCAGCTGAGTTGCTGTTTCTTTGTGTTTGGTAGTGAGGGAGTTAATTTTACCTAGCTCTTTGCTAAGACTAGGTCCAGCCTCGCCCGGCTGCTTTTGATTATGCACTAATTAGCTTCCTTTATATTCCTGCCAGTCTGCTTGTTAGATGACGGTGAAAGCTTACATGCAGACCAGCAGTTTGGATCAGGTCATGAGAAGACTTAAGTTAAGAGTTCCTTTGTGGTTTCTCCTCTCCTCGATTATAGTTTATCTCCTAGACCTTTTGTGTTCCCTCTGTGTTTAAGTGTTGTATGCAAGACAGTGTTTGCTTTGTCCCCTGTCTGTCTCGTTTGTCTGTACTGTTTGTTAAGCAGTAACCTGCCTATTCCCTGTGTGGTAATCAGGGTCCTTCTGAGGACTAGATTACAGTTGTCAGGGACTTATAGGAGACAGGGTTACGTTGGCGGCCTGGACCTCTGTACCATTAACAGTACCTCCAGGTTGAGGGACTAGTCAGGTCCCCAGGCTAGGGTCAGCATAGACCCCGGTCACCTGCAGCCTGAGTACAGCATTATACGTCTTCAGGATTCACCCACAGTACAACGGATATTATGTCAGGTAATACTATACTTTATGTACATGTTGAGATTTCCTATTTATGTGTTATATTGCATGTTGTCCCTCTTAGTATTGATTACTGACATCATATGTGTATCTGTGATACAGCGTGACATTTTCACCGGCCCAAAAAGATTCTCCCCAGCTACCATGGATCCAGTTGCCCAGTTTGCCCTGCAGTTGCAGAGTTTATCCTCGAAGCTGAAGGACATTAAGTCCAGGGTTTTGTCTCTCCCGGAGCAAACCAGGTCTGAACCTAAAGTTGCTCTCCCGGACAGGTTCACTGGTGGGCGGGACAAATTTTTTACCTTCCGGGAGGCATGTAAATTATATTTTCGGCTTCGGCCTCAGTCATCGGGGAGTGAAGAGCAGAGGGTGGGAATTGTCATCTCGCTCTTACAAGGGGACCCTCAATCCTGGGCGTTCTCTCTTCCTCCGGGCTCCCCGGCCCTCCAGTCAGTAGATCGATTTTTTACTGCCCTGGGTCTGGTATATGATGACCCGGATCGGGTCTCCCTTGCTGAAATGAAGTTACGTAAGATACAGCAGGGAGATCGTCCAGCGGAGGAATTTTCTTCTGAGTTCCGTAGATGGGCCACAGATACTCAGTGGAATGACCCAGCTCTTAGGAGCCTGTTTTGTCAAGGGTTATCTGACAAATTAAAAGATGTTTTGGCTCAGTATGATTCTCCTCCGTCACTGGAGGCTGCTATGGCCCTTGCTATTCGCATTGATAGACGGCTTCGGGAGAGGTGCGAGGTAACTCCGCCCCCTGTTGTGACTCCACCTACTACTAAAGTCCCTTATATTGAGGTTCCCCTGGTCTGTTCTGAGGAGCCTATGCAGTTGGGAGGGACATCATTTCGTAGGAGGGGATTGGCGGTGCGCCGCAAGACAAGAAGGTGTTTCTTCTGTGGGAAAGAGGGACATTTTGTTGAGGGGTGTCCATCCCGTGCCTCATTGAGCAAAAAAGTCGCCGGAAAACTGTTAATCCCAGGTTGTGTGGTGGACGACAACCTGGGAGTATGTATTTCGTCCCTAAGTCCGTCTCAATTTCTCGTACCTGCGGAGGTGGTGGTTGGTACGAGAGTTGAGAGGATTTCTGTTCTTCTTGATAGTGGGTCTGGGGCTAATCTGGTGGACGCTCGGTTTGCCCAGGTGCAAGGTATGCAACTGAGTGTATTGGCCAAACCGATCCCTATATTCTCTATTGACGCCAGACCTCTCGGTCAAGGTAGCTTTGTACAAGCTGTTCATAACATAGACCTTCGAGTGGGGGCAATACATAAAGAACAATTGTCTTGTTATGTGTTGGAGGGTCTTCCTACTCCTATTGTGTTGGGACTTCCTTATTTGGCTAAACATAACCCAGTGATTAATTGGCAATCCAGAGAGATAAGCCAGTGGGGTGAATTTTGCAAGAATAACTGCATGAAAACGGTCATCAGTGCGGTCGTGCCTAGAACCTTGCCTCCTTTTCTGAAGGACTTTGAGGATGTGTTCTCAGAGGAGGGGTGTCAAGAGTTACCTCCTCATCGTGCGTATGACTGCTCAATTAAATTGCTTCCTGATGCTAAATTACCTAAATCTAGGTTATATAACCTTTCTGGTCCTGAGAGGCAGGCTATGAAGGATTATATTTCGGAAAGTCTGGCCAAGGGGCATATTAGACCTTCATCTTCCCCAGTGGCCGCGGGGTTCTTCTTTGTGAAGAAAAAAGATGGAGGCCTACGCCCTTGCTTGGATTTCCGTGAACTTAATCGGATTACGGTCCGAGATCCGTATCCGCTCCCACTTATTCCTGATCTCTTAAATCAGATTGTGGGCGCCAAATGGTTCTCTAAGTTGGATCTCAGGGGGGCGTATAATCTGATTAGGATAAAGGAGGGGGATGAGTGGAAGACGGCGTTTAACACTCCGGAAGGACATTATGAGAACCTTGTCATGCCTTTTGGTCTGACTACTGCCCCGGCGGTGTTTCAACATTTTGTTAATGACATCTTTCGCCACCTTGTGGGGCAGTTTGTGGTCGTTTATTTAGATGACATCTTAATTTACTCGCCAGATCTTGTGTCTCATCAGGAGCATGTGAGACAGGTGTTGCAGATCTTGCGAGATAATAAGTTGTTCGCCAAATGGGAAAAGTGTGTATTCGCCGTACAGGAACTTCAATTTTTGGGTTTCCTGGTGTCAGCTTCCGGTTTCCGTATGGACCCTGAGAAAGTGAGAGCAGTGCTTGAATGGGATCGGCCAGAGGATCTTAAGGCACTGCAGCGTTTCCTGGGGTTTGCTAACTACTACCGGAAATTTATTCGTAATTTCTCATCTGTTGTCAAACCTCTCACTGACATGACTAAAAAAGGGACGGATTTTTCTAGGTGGTCTGACAAAGCTTGTCAAGCATTTTCATCCTTGAAAAAATGTTTTGCTTCGGCCCCCATACTCATTCAACCAGATGCATCACAACCATTCATTGTGGAGGTAGACGCGTCTGACGTAGGGGTGGGTGCAGTATTATCCCAAGGTCCGTCCCCTGGTAAATGGCGTCCGTGCGCTTTCTTCTCCAAGAAATTGTCGCCCGCCGAGAGGAATTATGATGTCGGCAATAGGGAACTCTTGGCCATTAAGTTGGCTTTTGAGGAGTGGCGTCACTTTTTGGAGGGGGCAGTCCACCCGGTCACCGTTATTACTGATCACAAGAACCTGCTGTATTTAGAATCTGCAAAGCGTCTGAATTCTAGACAAGCTAGATGGTCGTTGTTTTTTACCAGGTTTAATTTTGTCGTCACTTATCGTCCTGGGTCAAAAAATGTTAAGGCTGATGCCTTATCTCGTAGTTTCCCAGGGGCCGGGAAAACGGATGACCCGGTTCCTATCCTTCAGGAGGGAGTGGTAGTGTCGGCTGTATGCTCGGAGCTTGAGGAGGAGGTATTGGAGGCTCAGGGGATGCCCCTGTAGGACCTCCAGGTAAACTGTTTGTTCCTAATCAGTTGAGACAAAAAGTTATCGAGGCACATCATAATTCTGCTTTAGCAGGACACCCAGGGAGTAAAGCAACTGTGGATCTCCTTTCTCGCCGGTTTTGGTGGCCTAACTTAAATAAAGAGGTAATAACTTTTGTCGCGTCCTGTGGAGTTTGTGCTCGTTCTAAGACCCCTCATACCCGTCCGTCTGGGACCCTCTTGCCTTTGAAAATTCCGGAGCGTCCATGGACTCATCTGTCTATGGACTTCATTACGGACCTCCCTCCGTCGTCAGGGAAGACTGTCATTCTAGTTGTAGTTGACAGGTTCAGTAAGATGGCACATTTCATTGCTCTTCCTGCTCTTCCTAATGCTAAAACTCTGGCGCAGGTGTTCATTGGGGAGATTGTGAGACTTCACGGGTTGCCTTCTGATGTGGTGTCAGATAGGGGGTCTCAGTTTGTGTCCAAATTCTGGAGGGCATTTTGTTCACGTCGGGGGATGCAATTGTCATTTTCCTCAGCTTTTCATCCGCAGACCAATGGTCAGACAGAGCGTCTGAATCAGAGTCTAGAGACATATCTTCGGTGTTTTGTCTCAGAGAACCAGGAGGACTGGTCTTCTTTCTTGCCTCTGGCAGAATTCGCTCTTAACAATAGGCGGAGCGAGTCCACTGGTAAGTCCCCATTTTTTGGGGCATATGGTTTTCACCCCCAGTTTTGTACTTTCAATGGGGGGGGCCCTTCTGGGGTTCCTGAGGAGGAACGATTCTCGTCGTCACTTGCTTCAGTTTGGAGAGGAGTACTGAATAATCTGAGTGCTATGGGGAACCGTTACAAACGGAGGGCTGATAGGAGGAGAGTGTCTGGTCCGGACCTTTGTGTGAACGATCTGGTATGGTTGTCTACCAAGAATATAAAACTCAAGGTTCCCTCCTGGAAACTGGGTCCCAGGTTCATCGGTCCATACAGGATCAGTTCTATAATTAATCCTGTGGCATTTCGTCTGGACCTCCCTCCTACGTTTAAAATCCACAATGTGTTCCACAAATCGTTGCTTAAGAGGTACGTGGCACCAGTTATACCGTCACCTCTACCTCCTCCTCCAGTGGTGGTCAATGGTAACTTAGAATTTCAAGTGTCGAATATCATTGACTCACGTCTGAATCGCCGGTCCCTTCAGTACTTGGTTCATTGGAAGGGGTATGGTCCTGAGGAGAGGACGTGGGTCCCTGCGTCTGATGTTAACGCAGATCGATTGGTTCGGACCTTCCACACAACTTACCCGGGCAGACCTGGCCCTGAGGGTCCGGAGGCCCCTCGTAGAAGGGGGGGTACTGTCATGGGTGTATCGCCACGAAGATCGTCGCGATTGCACATTCTGACTTCTCGCAGCTGAGTTGCTGTTTCTTTGTGTTTGGTAGTGAGGGAGTTAATTTTACCTAGCTCTTTGCTAAGACTAGGTCCAGCCTCGCCCGGCTGCTTTTGATTATGCACTAATTAGCTTCCTTTATATTCCTGCCAGTCTGCTAGTTAGATGCCGGTGAAAGCTTACATGCAGACCAGCAGTTTGGATCAGGTCATGAGAAGACTTAAGTTAAGAGTTCCTTTGTGGTTTCTCCTCTCCTCGATTATAGTTTATCTCCTAGACCTTTTGTGTTCCCTCTGTGTTTAAGTGTTGTATGCAAGACAGTGTTTGCTTTGTCCCCTGTCTCTCGTTTGTCTGTACTGTTTGTTAAGCTGTAACCTGCCTATTCCCTGTGTGGTAATCAGGGTCCTTCTGAGGACTAGATTACAGTTGTCAGGGACTTATAGGAGACAGGGTTACGTTGGCGGCCTGGACCTCTGTACCATTAACAGTACCTCCAGGTTGAGGGACTAGTCAGGTCCCCAGGCTAGGGTCAGCATAGACCCCGGTCACCTGCAGCCTGAGTACAGCATTATACGTCTTCAGGATTCACCCACAGTACAACGGATATTATGTCAGGTAATACTATACTTTATGTACATGTTGAGATTTCCTATTTATGTGTTATATTGCATGTTGTCCCTCTTAGTATTGATTACTGACATCATATGTGTATCTGTGATACAGCGTGACATGAGCACTCTGAACCCCCAAGTGCTTCACAGAACAGAGCAGTGAAAATAAAAAATCATTTTTTTTTCTCAAAAAATGATTTTTTAGCCCCTATTTTTTATTTTTACAATGGTTACAGGAGAAATTGGACCCCAAAAGTTGTTGTCCAGTTTGTCCTGAGTACGCTGGTACCCCAAATGTGGGGGGAACCACTGTTTGGGCACACGTCAGGGCTCGGAAGGGATGTAGTGACACTTTGAAATGTCGACTTGATGGAATGGTCTGCGGGCATCTTCTTACGTTTGCAGAGCCCCTGATGTGCCTAAACAGTAGAAACCCCCAACAAGTGACCCCATTTTGGAAATGACCCCCAAGGAACTTATCCAGATGTGTGGTGAGCACCTTGAACCCCCACGTGCTTCACGAAGTTTATAAAGCAGAGCCGTGAAAATAAAAAATCATTTTTTCCTCAAACTGATTTTTTTTTAACCTGCAATTTTTTATTTTCACACGGGTAACAGGAGAAATTGGACCCCAAAAGTTGTTGTACAGTTTGTCCTGAGTACACTAGTACCCCATATGTGGGGGGAACCACTGTTCGGACACACTTTGGGGCTCGGAAGGGAAGTAGTGCCATTTTGAAATGCCGACTTTGATGGAATGGTCTGCGGCGTCATGTTACGTTTGCAGAGCCCCTGATGTGCCTAAACAGTAGAAACTCCCCACAAGTGACCCCATTTTGGAAACTAGACCCGCAAGGAACTTATCTAGATGTGTGGTGAGCACTTTGGACCCCAAGGGCTACACAGAAGTTTATAACGCCCGGGCATGAAAATAAAAAAATCATATTTTTTTCCACAAACATGATCTTTTAGTCCCCAATTTTTTTATTTTCCCAAGGGTAACAGGAGAAATTAGACCCCAAAAGTTGTTGTCCAATATGTCCTGAGTACGCTGATATCCCATAGGGGGAGAAAACTACTGTATGGGCACACATCGGGGCTCGGATGGGAAGTAGTGACGTTTTGAAATGCCGACTTGATGGAATGGTCTGCGAGCGTCATGTTACGTTTGCAGAGCCCATGATGTGCCTAAACAGTAGAAACTGGATCCCCCAAGGATCTCCTCTAGATGTGTGGTGAGCACTTTGAATCTCCAAGTTCTTCACAGAAGTTTATAACGCAGAGCCGTGAAAATAAAATATCATTTTTTTTCCACAAAAATAATTTTGTTGGTCCCCAATATTTTTTTTCCCAAGGGTAACAGGAGAAATTAGACCCCCAAAGGTTTTCCTGAGTACGCTGATACCCCATATGTGGGGGTAAACCACTGTTTGGGCACACGTCGGGGCTTGGATTAAAGGAAGCACTTTGACTTTTTGAACGCAAAATTTGCAGGAATCAATGGTGGCGCCTTGTCGCGTATGGAGACCCCTTGATGTGCCTAAATAGTGGAAACCCCTCAATTCTAACTCCAACCCCAACACAACCCCTAACCCCTACACACCCCTAATCCAAACCATAACCCTAACCCCAACACACCCCTAACCTTAATCCCAACTCTAACCACAAGCCTAACCCTAACCCCAAAACACCCCTAACACTTATCCTAACCACAAACCTAACCCTAATTCTAACCCTAACCCAAATTCTAACCCTAACCCAAATTCTAACCATAACCCTAATTCTAACCCTAATGCTAACCCTAAGGCTGGGTTCATATTGCGTTTTACCAGCCCGTTTAACACATAGCATTGACGGGCTGGTAACGGTATAGCATAATGCGATCGCGTTATGCTATACCCGCTAGCGCAGATGAATCAGCAGATGATTCATCTGTGCTAGCGGTGACGGAGCCCAGACGCTGCAGCCCGTGTCCGAGGCTCCGTCACTGAATGACGGCACGTCGCGAACGCATGCCGTTTAACTGCATGCGTCGCGATGCGCCCACAAATGATGAATGGCAGCGTTAACGGACTGCCATAACGCAATATGAAACCGGCCTAATTCTAACCCTAACTAGTGTTGAGCATTCCGATACTGCAAATATTGGGTATCGGCCGATATTCGCTGTATCGGAATTCCGATTCCGAGTACCGATATTTTCGTCATATCGGATACCGGAATCGTAATTGTCCTGTCACTGTCAGTGTCCGTCGGTCGGGTCTGTCAGGAGTCAGCGGCACTTACCCGGCAGAAGATCTCCGGTGGTCTCGTCCTGGACTGCTTGATGGCCGCCATCCTCTTCTCCCTGGCGGTCACGTGCAGTTTCTCGCGATAACTGCAGTGACTGCTGGGTAATCGCGGCCGTAAAGCAGTCCGATGACGTCACCGCCGGGGAAGCAGGTAATCAGCTGTGCTGCGCCGGGATGTCAGGCTCTGCCTGGCATTCCGATGTAGCAGAGCTGGATCGTCGTGGGACACTCGTTACTATGGACTGCGTCGAACAGGTGGTATACTGTTGGTTTGTTTTTTTCCTTTTTTTACAGGAGATCGATGGCGTCGCAGGAATGAGACAGTAATAAAAGAAATGAAAACTGTGTTGTCGCTTTTATTTCATTAAAATACTTTTTTCTTGCTGTGTCTTTTTTTTAAACATTTAAAAACTTTGGGATTAATAATGGATCGGTGTCTTATTGACGCCTCTCCATTATTAACCGGGCTTATTGTCACCGTGCAATCAATGGTGACATTAACCCCTTATTACCCCGCTTGCCACCGCTACAGGGCAAGTGGGAAGAGCCGGGTAAAGTGCCACAATTGGCACATCTTTTGATTTGCCAAATGTGGGACTGCTGTATCCTGGTATTATCAGGCTGTTGAGGGCCAAAATCCATGGGCCTTGACAGTCTTTTAATACCAGGCCGCAGCAGTCTGCATTTTACTTGGCTGGTTAACAAAAATAGGGGGACCCCTACGCCATTTTTTTTTCGAGGGGATCCTCTATTTTTGTTAACCAGCCAAGCTAAGCAGACTGCTGTGGCCTGGTATTATCAGGCTGGCAAGGTCCATGGATATTGGATCCTTACCAGCCTGAAAAACCAGGCCTCAGCAGTCTGCTTCATCTGGCTGGTTAACAAAAATAGGGAGGACCCCACGCCAATTTTTTTTCGAGGGGATCCCCTATTTTTGTTAACCAGCCAAGATATGCAGACTGCTGTGGCCTGGTATTATCAGGCTGGCAAGCAGGGTCGGACTGAGCCACCGGGACACCAGATAAACCTCCGGTGGGCCCCAGCTCCTGCGTGGTGGGCCCTGATTTGAAAGGATAGGTCGCGGGGCAGAGGGGGCGGTGGCCCCGGGCCCCGTGCTCTGAGGGGGCCCACCCAGAGCTACGCTACAGTAACCGATACAGTTACATTCTGCGGCAGAGCAGGGAGAATCGCTCTTCCTGCTCTGTCGCCCGGAAGCTATGGGGCCTGAACAGGCGGTGGGGGGGCCCGTTGCCAGCAGTGGGCCCCCCACCCGTAATCGGAGGGTCAGCTGTATCGGCATCCAGCTGTATCGGCATCTCAGCGTCTGACAGCGGGCGCCGGCAGGTGACGTCATCGCGCCCGCTGTCAGACGCTGAGAGGGAGAACAGTGAGCAGCACAGGAGACGGGAGGTGAGTATTGTTTTTTTTTTGTTTTTTTTAATGGGGGTGCATTATACTACAGAGGCTGTATATGGGGGGTGCATTATACTACAGAGGCTCCATATTGGGGTGCATTATACTACAGAGACTCCCTATGGGGATGCATTATACTACAGAGGCTGCCTATGGCGGTGCATTATAATATAGCGGCTGCCTATGGTGGTGCATTATATTATAGACTCTGCCTATGGGGGTTTATTATAATATAGAGGCTGCCTATGGGGGTGCTTTATACTATATTGAGGACTATCTGGTGTATTATGCTGTATGGATGCTATCTAGGGGCCATCATACAGTGTTGGACCCATTAAATAGTTTGGGGACATTAAGGGGTCAGTATATATCCAGTGAGGGGCATTATTCTGTGTATAGGGGAGATGTACAGGGGGAGACTTGGGACATTATTAAATGTAAAGTGGACACTTATTGTTATAGGGGAACTCGGGTTACTGTGACTGTCAAAGGGGCACACAGGGCATTATTACAGTCTAGGGGACAAAATGTGGGCACTGTTTTCTAGGGCACTTGCACCCGGCATTACTATATTCTAGAGGGGTGCTTTAGAATTTAGAGGTCACACAGAACCACACAGCAGGTGCAGTAATAGGGACACATACGGCAGCAGCAGCAGCTCAGTATTGGGGTATCAGGTGCAGTAATAGGGACACATACGGCAGCAGCAGCTCAGTATTGGGGTATCAGGTGCAGAAATAGGGACACATATGGCAGCAGCGGCTCAGTATTGGGGTATCAGGTGCAGAAATAGGGACACATATGGCAGCAGCGGCTCAGTATTGGGGTATCAGCAGGATGAGGAGTTTGTGCAGGTTGAGAATAGTCCAATTGGTGACCGTGACAGTGCTAAAAATATGAGAAGTGAAATGTGTCTTTGTTGTAATCTCTGCAGTCGAGTCCTGGCTGGAGAAGTCGTCATGTCGGTCTGGGCCAGATGGAAAAGACATGAAAAGTGAACAATTCCATTAGAAAGAACATCAGCGGTAAGTCATTATCTATACCTGTGCTGTAATCTATTATATGTTCTGTAGGACTGGTATTATTTACCACACACCATATGGCGGTAATATCAATATTGGTCTTTTTATATATACTGTAGATTATTTTTGGCAACAGTGCGGTCATTTGCTGAGGTTCTCTGATTAGGGGCCCACTCAGAAGTTTCGCCCCCACTAAACCAAAACCCTAGCTACACCTCTGGCTCTCTCTCTAGTCTTTCTTTCTCTCTCTAGTCTTTCTTTCTCTCTGTTCTTTCTTTCTCGCTCTCTGTTCTTTTTTCTCTCTGTTCTTTCTTTCTCTCTTTTCTTTCTTTCCTCTCTTTCTTTCTCTGTTTGTTCTTCCTCTCTCGCTGCTCTTTCTTTCTTTTCCTCAGTACCAGCCACTGTGCCCTCATTACCAGTCAGTGTGATCAGCAGTGCTAAATGGGTACGCTTGGGGCGAGGATATGGGTGTGATTAGTTGTGAAATGGGTGTGGTCGGGGCGTGGCCTAAAATTTGCAGCAACACGCGCCGCAGCCTTTAACCCTCTTTCCTGTCTTCAAAATTTGGGAGGTATGCTGTATGACCTCCCTACAACTTCTGGCCATGCTCCTGATGAGCGCGACGGATGGTCTCCTGAGGGATCTCCTCCCACACCTGGACTAAAGCATCCACCAACTCCTGGACAGTCTGTGGTGCAACGTGGCATGGTCTAAAATTTGCTGCAGCAGGCACAGCGTGCCACAGCCTTTGTCCCTCTCCCTTCTTCAAAGGTTGGGAAGTATGATGGTGGGCCCCAAGAATAATTTTTCTCTGGTGGGCCCAAGGTACTCCAGTCCGACGCTGCTGGCAAGGTCCATGGATATTGGCCCCTTAACAGCCTTAAATACCATGCCTCAGCAGTCTGCTTCATCAGGCTGGTTAACAAAAATAGGGGGGACCCCACACCATTTTTTTTTCGAAGGGAACCCCTATTTTTGTTAATCAGTTCCCTCTGACGTCACTGATTGTGTCCCTGGCTGACCTGAAGTGAAAGTGGAAAGCAATCAATTAAGCTTTCCACTTCCTCTCCTGTCAGCCAGGAGAGGAACTCATTCATTTGGGGGTTTACTGTGAGGCTGCAGCATTAGCTGCGGTCCCTGCAGTAAACATTAACCCTTTCTGAAGGATTACACCGTGAGACCTGACTGTGCATGGGATAGGTAAGAATAATTTTGCTTTTTTATTTTATTTTTATTACAGGAAATGGTTTTTGCAGTAAAATAAAAGACGGTCAAAAACATGTGTCTTTAGTTCATTAAAATGATTTTTAATTAAAGTGTGTGTGTTTTATTTTTATTTCATGCAATAGGATTAATAATTGATAGTTGTCTAATTGACAGCTCTCAATTATTAACCTGGCTTAAGGTCACCTTTCAATAGCAAGGTGGCTTTAACCCCATATTAACCCATTCGCCACCGCTACAGGGCAATGGGAATAGACGGGCAAAGTGCCAGAAAGGGCGAATCTAATTATAGATTTGTCTTTTCTGGGGTGTCTGGGGGCAGATGTTAGTAGCCGGGGGAGGCCAAAAATAATGGTCCCTCTCTGAGCTATTATTATCTGCCCCCACTCGCTGGCTTTGTCTGTCTGGTTGCGAAAATAGGGCGGGAGCCCACGCATTTTTTTTCAACAATTTTACACCTCATATATATATATATATACATGTCATTGAATTTGTGACACATATATATATATTTATAGTTCATACACTTCTACATAGTATAATAGCCGCTAATTCAATTGCCGGCTTTTGTGAAAATGCAGAACCCGACATGAAATGACACATGGTTTACATAGAGTTAACCATGTCATTTCAAGTTGTTTGATCTATTGTTTTCACTAACAATTACATGAGTGTATGTGTGCAAAATTTCACACCTGTAGGGGTTAATTAAAGGTGTAAATTCGTAGCAAAAAAGTCCATTTTTTTTACAACGAATTTACACCTTTAATTAACCCCTACAGGTGTGAAATTTTGCACACATACACTCATGTAATTGTTTGTGCAAATCAGATATCAAACTACATGAAAAGACATGGTTAACTCTATGTAAACCAAGTGTCATTTCATGTCGGGTGCTTCTGTCTTTTCACAAAAGCCGGCATTGCCCGGCAATTGAATCAGAGGCTATTTTACTATGTAGAAGTGTATAAACTATAAATATATGTATATATATATATATGTCACATTGACATGTATATATTTATATGTATTCTATGTGTGTATATTTAGTGTTTACAAGGAAAGAAAGAGGTTTTTTTAGTTACGATATTTCTGTCCCATAGACTTGCATTGGATTTTCGGAATCGGGTATCGCCGATACTTTTGGGGTATCGGCGATACCCATTCCGATCCGATACTTCTTGATATTGGAAAGTATCGCTCAACCCTAACCCTAATAGGAAAAAAATATATATATTTCCTTTATTTTATTATTTGTCCCTACCTATGGGGGTGATAAAGGGGGCGTTTATTTACTTTTTTTTTTATTTTGATCACTATGAGAGAGTATCACAGTGATCAAAATAAATTTATGGAATCGGCCGGCCGGCGGGCTCACTGCGCATGCGCCCGCCATTTTGCAAGATGGCGGCGCACATGAAGAATCCCGGACGGATGCCGGGACGGACCCAGGGACATCGGAGGACCGGGAGAGGTGAGGGGGGGGTCCAAAGGTGAGGGGGGATCGGAAGTTGCAGCGAGCGGAGGCAAGGAGGAGACGAGCAGATAGTGACGTCGGTGACCGATCGCCGCCGTCACTCGGTGTGGGGGGGTCGGATCTCAGTCTCCAGCCATGGCTGATGCTATTGCAGCA
The DNA here is from genome assembly GCA_033576555.1 of Oophaga sylvatica. Classification (NCBI taxonomy): domain Eukaryota; kingdom Metazoa; phylum Chordata; class Amphibia; order Anura; family Dendrobatidae; genus Oophaga; species Oophaga sylvatica. Next base: position 148,508,304 of record JARQOD010000002.1, read on the forward strand.
TCGCCCATGGCTGGATTGTAATATTTCACCAAATTTCATTGGTGAAATATTACAAATCGCTCTGATTGGCTGTTAAAAGTGAAACAGCCAATCAGAGTGATCGTAGCCACGTGGGGGTTAAGCTAACCCCCCCGTGATGAAGCACAAAGGGTCTTGTGCCTGCGGGTCGGGTGACCTTTGAGTGACCCCGGTCACCCGACCCGCAGGAACGCGATCCTTTCATGACACAGCATATGCATCACAGGTCGGATTGGCACCGACTTTCATGACGCATACGCTGTGTCAAAGGTCGGGAAGGGGTTAACAGTGGGACTTTGCAGGGACTTCTTGCTAAGAGATTAGCTTCACACAGGCATCTTCTAACTGTCACAGTCCTCACAGGTAACTTGAGATTGTCTTTGATCATCCTGGAGCTGATCACTGGCTGAGCCTTTGCCATTCTGGCTATTCTTCCATCCATTTGAATGGTAGTCTTCTGTTTTCTTCCATGTCTCTCTGGTTTGGTTTTCCATTTTAAAGCATTGGAGATCATTTTAGCTGAACAGCCTATCATTGTCTGCACTTCTTTATAAATTTTACCCTCTCCAATCAACTTTTTAATCAAAGTATGTTGTTCTTCTGAACAATGTCTCTTGAACATTGCATATAGCTCAGGCTGTCAAGGAGAAATGGATGTACAACATGTTCTGGCTTCACCCTTAAATAAGGGCCACCCGATTCTCACCTGTTTCTTCACAGAATTATTGACCTCACTAATTGAACTCCACACTGCTATTATTTTGAACACCCCCTTTCAATTAATTATTCTAATACACGGACTCAAAAACATGCATATCATGAATGCGGAGTCTGGTGGTTTTCTTAGAATCTACTGCACCAACTGGTAAATTGCTTGATATGAGGTAACATCATTTATACCAAAAACATGAGTAATCTGGTTATTCATATTGGGCTGCTATTATTTTGAACATTACTGTATATAGCAATCCCCTGGACTCCAGCAGTAGTGTATGCATAGCCAGGTGAACCACACAGTTACATAGCTCCCCTGGAGCTGTATAGAAATTTGTATATATTCTAAATTAGAATATATACCTTGTGGTCTTTAGAGGGCGTGTCAAATGTCCGTAAAAATGTTAGGCCATCTGTAAATTTGAGTGCAGTTGTCCAAAAAATTTTTTTTAGGAGGTTAGCAACCCTGGATGAGGGCCAATATTTACGTCACAGAGCAATTTGTGGATCTATTGCTTTTTCTTCTGCAATGCTATTTGATACAGTAAAGATGTATATCTTTGTACCGTGTTAGCCAGTAGTGTCTTTGCCTGATGAAGAGACCTGAGTAGTCTCGAAAGCTTGCAATTTGTTACCATCTTTTCAGTTAGCCATTAAAAGGTATCAACCACTGAGGACTCTCAACTCCAAATATTTTTCTATCTACTGGTTAACACGGTACAAAGATATACATCTATGTTGCTTGGACAATAATTTGGGCATAGTAGCAGTCTGTGGTACTCATTGTATTAGGCCATCTCTACAAAGGTCCACCAGCCTTAAAAAAAAAAAAAAACTATCTGCATGTTGCTTGGACAATAATTTGGGCATAGTAGCAGTCTGTGGTACTCATTGTATTAGGCCATCTCTACAAAGGTCCACCAGCCTTAAAAAAAAAAAAAAAATCTATCTGCATGTTGTTGGACAATAATTTTGGGCATAGTAGCAGTCTGTGGTACTCATTGTATTAGGCCATCTATACAAAGCTCCACCCACGTTCAAATACTAAGAATTTTTTGCAGCCATCGTTTTTTGTGGAAACAACTCCACAGTTGTCAATTAGGTAACCACCAAAATGAGTGGCAAATGGCCTGCTGCTGGTGGAAAGGGGAATAGGCGTGTTGTGAAGGGAAAAAAATGTGTCTGTGGGGTAGGTGTTAAAGCAACAGTAATATCTGCAGAAGAAAGACAATCTTCCAGCCAAACTAAGATGTCTACTTCTTTTAGTGGACAATGTGGTACGATCCCTTTCTTACGGGCACGCCCATCGCTACAAATTCCAGATGAGGCACAAAAAATAAGGTGCTTCAACAGATATCAAGTGCTCCTTTAAGTCGCCTCTCCACCTCAACTTCAACAACACAAAAACTCCAGTCCTCAGAGGTGTCACCCCAATCGCACTTGCTTCTTCACAGCTCCCAAGTCTCCAACTGCCCGTCTGAGTATGGGGTAGAACAGATGGTTGAGTCTGCAGAGCTGTTTACTCATACTATAGCCTGGGAATCAGAGGTCGTCTCCACAGCTTCTGTGAATCCAGACGAGGAATGATCTGCACTGATGCCCAGAATGTTTGAGTCTGATCCAGGACCAGATGAAGAAGGTTCTGAGCATAATGTAGACCCTCGTTCCCAAACTGTAACTCCTGTTGGTGGAGACAATGAGGAAGACGATGATGAGACTCAAATACCAGATGTGAGCGACAACTTGAGTTTTGTGTCAGGGCAGGAAGAGGTTGGCTCTGAGGACGACGGGGGTGAGAACACACAGGGTGATGATGACGAGGTTGTAGATCCCACTTACTGTCAACCCACAGTGAGACAGTCGATGAGGTCAGCAGAGGAGGTGGAGGAGGATTCGAGTGACGACGAGGTCAGGGTGCGCCTTCCTGGACAGAGACGTAGTACTGGAAGCAGGTCACCAACTGCATCCTCAACCACAACTCTGCCTCTGACCACAAGTCAAGGTGGCTCTTCAGGTCGCATTGGGTTCTAAGCCTTGCATAGCCTGGGCATTTTTTAACATCGATAAGGATGACCCAACTCGTGTTATCTGTAACATTTGTGACCAAAAGCTAAGTAGAGGCCAAAAAATCCATAGTTTGAGTACTTCATGCATGAACCGTCACATGGATATGAAGCATAAGTTGCAGTGGCAAGCTCACTGTGCTATAATGCGGCCTAGCGGGCCGGCCCAACCACCGTCTGCCCCATCTTGTGCATCCGCGACTGCGGCCTCTTCATCCTCTGTGACTGGGGGGACAGCAGTCAGACCTGTTTTGAGACTCAGACCTGGCACCTCTTTACCAGCAACAGCCAGTCAGATTGGCAGGTCATCAGTTCATTTGGAAGTGGAAACACCAGCTGGTGTTGAGCGCTCTCCGACATCGAGAGCACCACCTTTGGATCAAGGCAACCTAACTTTTGCGCCTGCATCTTCCTCACAGACCGTCCGTTGTCCGGGGACACCCTACTCAACCCCGTCTACGCACAACAGTCAGCCCTCGGTCACTCAGATGTGGACAAGTAAAAGACCATTTCCTCCTAGCCATGAGAAAGCTAAGAGGTTGAATTTCATCATCTGCAAGCTCTTGGCTACAGAAATGCTGCCTTTCCGCCTTGTGGACACAGAGGATTTTCGAGCCCTTATGTCCGTCGCAGTGCCCCAGTACCAAATGCCCAGTTGGCACTACTTCTCAAAGAAAGGTGTACCTGCGCTCCACCAGCATGTCGCACACAACATCACCGCTTCTTTGAGAAACTCAATGTGTGACAGGGTGCATTTCACCACAGACACTTGGACGAGTAGGCATGGACAGGGGCGTTACATGTCATTGACTGGGCACTGGGTAACTATGGTGACAGCAGGACAAGGGGCTGCTGTCCAAGTCTTGCCGTCCCCACGAGTTGTGCGTCAATCCTCTTTATCTCGAAGTTCCTCCACTGCTTCTGCCTCCTCAACCTCCTCTTGGTCCTCCACCTGCACCCAAAGCCTTTCTGGTCATGCCATGGGCTTTCTAACTGCACAGAAGGGATCCTGCAGCACACCTCCTTGCTATGCTGGCAGAAGGGCTCAACGTAATCAGGCGGTTTTTACTTTGAAATGTCTGGGAAATGTGAGTCACACAGCTGAGGAGTTGTGGTCAACTCTGGAGAACCAGTTTCATGAATGGTTGTCTCCACTGGACCTGCAACCAGGGAAGGCCGTGTGCGACAATGCCGCAAACCTGGGTGCGGCCCTTCGCCGGGGCTATGTCACACACGTGCCTTGTATGGCTCACGTGTTGAACCTGGTTGTCCAGCAATTTTTAGCCCACTATCCCGGACTACATGGCCTTCTGCAGAGGGCACGGTCGCTGTGTGCTCACTTCCGCCGTTCGCATCCCGCAGCTCAGCGACTTACATCTCTACAGAAGTCGTTGGGCCTGCCACTTCACCGGCTAAAATGCGATGTGCCAACACGGTGGAATTCAACTCTGCACATGTTGCCGCGACTGTGGCAGCACCGACAAGCCCTGGTGCAATACGTTCTGAATTATAGCCTGGGCCAACGAGATCCAGAGGTGGGGCAAATCACGCTGGAGGAGTGGTCTCAGATCAGGGACCTATGCACCCTTCTGCACAGTTTTGAAATGGCCACAAAGATGTTTAGTGCTGACGATGCCATTATCAGCATGACTATTCCGGTGATTTACATGCTGGAGCAGATGTTAAACAGAATTCGGAGTCAGGTGGTCGACCTAGAGGAGGTGGAGGAAGTAGAGGAGGAGGAGTTGTATGCGGAAGGGCTAACATCTGCAAGGTCCAGATGGTCGGCAGCACCAAGGCGGCTGGCATGGGAGGGTGGGGGAGAGGGATTTACCAGGGCGCATGGTAGCAGCCAAACTAGTGAGGAATGTGAAGGAGCCCAGGAAGAAGTGGATGACGAACTGGCGATGGGCATGGAAGACTCATCAGATGAGGGAGACCTTGATCACATTTCTATTGTGTGAGGTTGGGGGGAGAGGGCAGAAGAAGGAAGCATGAGTCGTACCTCGCCACCAACACAACAGGGACTTGGTGCTCCCGGATGCGCAAGACACATGAGTGCCTTCTTGCTGCACTACCTGCAACATGACCCTCGAATTGTCAGAATTCGAAATAATCCTGACTACTGGGTAGCCACACTGTTAGATGCCTGGTACAAAAGTAAATTTGCCAAAATAATTCCAGCCATAGAAAGGGATTCACGCATGCAGGAGTATCAGCAGAGACTGTTGCAGAATCTTACATGTGCTTTTCCACAAAACACCAGTGGTGCACATAGTGAATCTCACAGTTCTAACTTGCCAACCGTGTGACTGTCGAGTGTTCAGCACTCAAACCGTAACAGAAATACAGTATCTGCTGGTGTTCACAGCAATTTTGTGGAATCCTTTCACCAGTTTTTTAGCCCATCCTTTGCAAGGCCACAGGAGACAAGAAGTCAGACACATAGTCAACGCCTAGAGACGATGGTACAGGAGTATCTCCAACTGAACATCGAAGACATGACTGTCACCGGACCCTTGCTCTTTTTGGGCTTCCAATCTGGATAAATGGCCAGAGCTCGCCACTCACGCCTTGGAGATCTTGTCATGCCCCGCAGCCAGCGTTCTCTTTGAACGTGTGTTCAGCGCTGCTGGTGGTGTGCTGACAGATAAGCACACGCAGCTGTCCACTGAGAATGTAGACAGACTCACGTTCATAAAGATGAACAAATCATGGATCCGCAAGGACTTTTCTACCCCTGTGTCATCCCGGGGAGAGTAAAAGCTTGAGGATTTGCTAAAATCACCTCACCAAACATTTTAAGCTTTAAAATTGCTAATAATTTGTAGCTGCATCTAGGCTGGAAAATAATTTTGGGTCTGTAGCAGTGTGTGTTACTCATTCTAATAGGCGTTCTATACTAAGCTCCACCAGCTTTCAAATTAATAATTATTTTTAGCTGCATCTTGCCTGTAGAATAATTTTGGGCCTGTAGCAGTGTGTGGTACTCATTCTAATAGAAAAATAGAGGGGAAGCTCACTTTACTGTTGCGGGTGCTCAGGAAAACGGATAATATAGAACCACTGATATAATCCGGCACACCAAATGTAAATAGGATGCAAACACAAAGTTTTTATTTGAAACAGTGACAGCTTATACTCCGAAGAACAATGATAAGTATAGGTACATAGTTTCTCAACGTTTCGGCATTGTATGCCTTTTTCAAGAGGTACCTTTTACTGTATAAAGAAAAAAACAAATTAATGACAGATAAAGTAACAATCTGAATATATATGTACATAAAACAAGGGGGGAAAAAGGGGGGAGAAAAAGGGAAACAAAAATGCATGAGCAGTGAATCATAAATATATACAGGACACCAAAATTGAAGCACAGATAAAAAAGGATGTTCTTTTTAATATGTACAGAGAGTCACTAAACAAAATATATATCAAAAATAAAAAAATAAATAAAAACCAGCGGGAAGAAAAATAAATGAATATATGTACGGGGCCTACAAATTCTCATGTATATTTAGAAGACCACCACATAGTAATGTGTAGAAAAATAAAAATGTGTATGAAACTATGACCAACATGTGGTCAAAGTGAGAATATACATCGCTAGTATATATGGTGATAAATAACTGATAATATAACAACAATATATGACTCAAATATATAGAGAAACATTAGAAGCCATGGCCCTATCATAGTAGTTTGAGAAATGCATATTTAAGGCCATAAAAAATGAATATATCATTATGTCATAACAAACCATACTGCACAAAAGGGAAGTAGAAAACGGAGGGCTAATCAGTAAATGAAGATAAATATCGGTGCTACAAAATATACAATGATAGAGACCATATGGCGTGCCTCCACATAGATGCTAGAGTATATGATTATAACAACGCAGCTAGACCACCGAATCCAAGAACATAAAGAAGCGGTAAAGTAGCGGTGCAAGTATATATGGGACATACCTTAGTAAGCATGAAGAAATGAAAGGGACAACGTCCAGGAGTTTCCAATGCGGCAGTGAGCTGTGGCGCCATGGTGCAAGTACCGCTATTTATGTGCCTGGTGAAAGCTGATCCCGAGAACTTCCGGGTCTGGCTAGAAAGGTTAGGTGTGCAGTGCGCATGTGCAAAAAGCCGAGAGGTGCCGAAAGGTGGCCGAACGAGGCCGAATCCCACAGAGTGTGGAGCGCAGGTCAGGAAGGGAATCAGGTCACAGGATCGGTGCCGGAATACTGTAGAGAATAGACGTAGTAAAGAGATATGGATGATATGGCATGTGAAAAAATGCACAAATATTCTTAAAAATTATATGAATATAAAGATCTTATAATAACTTTCAATAAAAAAGAAAGAGGAAAAAGAAAAAACTCTGATATAACAGTACATACATAAAAAAATGCGAATCTCACCAAAAATAAGCAAATCACATCAATAATCTGTAAATCTAATCAGATATAGATCCCATGTGGCAATTTAGTAATACCAATATTGTAATGAACCCAATTGTAATGACTAAAGGCCAGATGGGCAAATCGTGAAATTGACTACCTAAAAAGGTCAAAATTCAGCAGGTATCTCTAATATACAATTGGTCAGATAAGTCAATGCTTTAATACGTAAGCTCGTATTCCCTATTAAGACCATACGGGAAAAGGGTCTTCAACGTGTGAATCCAAAAGGATTCACGTTCCTTCAACTTTTTAATTCTATCGCCACCCCTTCTTGCTTTTGGGACATGGTCAATTATTTGATACCTAAGCTGGGCAATTGTGTGTTTTTTCTCCAAAAAATGCGCAGGGACTGGTAACAGGGTACGTCCACATCTAATTGTAGACTTATGTTGGGAAATGCGGTCGCGGATATGCTGAGTGGTCTCCCCAACATATCCGAGACCGCATGGACACTTGATTAAATATATGACGTATGAGGAATCGCATGTATAATGTCCATTAATAGAAAATCTCCGACCAGTCCGGGGGTGTGTAAAACTGTCACCCTTCGTGATATTAGAACATTGTAGACATCCCAAGCATGGAAAAGTCCCTTTCCGAGGAGTATGTAACACACTCTGTGTAAGCCCGGTTTTAAGTGTACCAATGTCCGCCCTGACCAAAAAATTCCTAATATTATCTGACTTTTTATAACAAAACAAAGGTTTATTCGTAAATTCCGGGACTTGTGGGTAGGCTGCTTGTAAGATATTCCAATGCTTTGAAATGCATTGATGGATTCCTTTTTAAAGGGGTGGAAGACATTGATAAACGGTATCCTCTGATTCTTAGTATTCGTCATGGATCGTGATACATTCTCTCTACGTGAATCCTTGAGGACTCTATCGGGGTAACCCCGTTCACGGAATTTTTGGTCCATGTCATCGTGTCTTCTATGTTTAACAATGGGGTCAGATACAATCCTTTGTACCCGAGCATGTTGAGATCTAGGGAGTGACTTTTTTATGTGAGCAGGATGACTACTGTTATATAGTAAAAGGCTGTTTTTGTCAGTTGGTTTAGTATAGATGTCAGTCCCTATATGACCATCGACCGACAATTGAACCGTTGTATCTAAGAAGTTGATATATTGATCATCATGTTGTATCGCAAAAGTAATGTCAGGATTGCAGGTATTCAAATCAGAGTGAAACTTGAGGAGTGATTCGGTATCGCCCTTCCAAATGACAAAAACGTCGTCGATATAACGCTTCCAATATAGTACATTAGTGTCAAAAGATGGATGAGGATAAACAAAGGTTCTTTCAAAATGGTCCATAAATATGTTCGCATATGGGGGTGCCATGTTGGACCCCATAGCGGTACCTTTCTTTTGGATATAAAATTGGTCTCCAAAAAGAAAAAAGTTCTTAGTGAGAATTAAAGTTAGAACGTCCTCGCAAAATTGAATTTGAATGTCACTGTAGGAGGTGTGAGTTTTCAAGAATGATATAGTCGCCTGGATTCCATCTTTATGATTGATACTGGTGTACAGACTATTTACGTCCATGGTTACTAAACGTGAACCAGCTGGAAGTGTGCCCATATTATTAAGTGTCCTCAAGAAGTGTATGGTATCTTTTAAGTAGGATTTGGTAGAGGGAATCAGGGGCGATAGAATTTTTTCTAATGTAATGGCCAAGGGAGACAGAATAGAGTTGGTGGACGCTACAATGGGTCGACCAGGTGGTCTAAGTAGATTCTTATGTACTTTTGGAAGTGTGTAAAACACAGGAATAACAGGGAATCTATTCACCAGGAATGTACTTAAACTCTCATCAATAACACCTATCTGTTCGTAGTTTGTGACTAAAGATAAGATCAATTTCTCAATTTCAAACGTCGGATTAACAGAAACCGGCACATAGGTATTTATGTCATTCAACTGTGAAAAGATCTCTTCCATATAATAGGATTTGTCAAGTACAACAATAGCGCCACCCTTATCGGCTGGTTTAATTACCAAACTCTTATTATTCTTTAGAGACAATAAAGATCTATACTCGACGTTGGTAAGATTATTCTTAATTCTCATCTGTCCATTGTGAATAGAGTCCAGATATGTAGAAATGTCTCTCTTAACAAGCCCAATATAGGTCTCCACAGGATGATGTGTCCTGGGGGGTTGGAAGGTGCTGGAATTCTTCAAACCCAATGACTTTAAGGTGAATAAAGATCTCGATGCTGTCATAGAGGAAGTGATTACTTGTTGTTGAGAAGAAAAGTGGGCCTTGAGTCTCAGTCTCCGAAAGAAATTGTGTAATTCCTGATCAACTTGAAAAGTATCAAAATGTGGGACTGGGCAAAAAGATAGACCCTTTTCCAACACCCCTACTTCAGATGGTGAGAGAATGGCTGAGGAGATATTGTAGACAAGGTTAGGTGAGGAACCCCTACCTGGGACCGTGTCATGATTCTTGAGCGGTCGGTGGTGCAGTCTCCGACCCTCCTCGTCTTCCTCGGGGCTGACGGGTACGACGTGTACCTAAAAAAGAAGAGGAAGAAAAGGGGCGAGAGGGTCCAAAGTCGCTGTCCGAGCTGTTTGAGAAGGGACTGTAGAAAAGAAAGAAATCCAAATTTTTGAGGGACGCCGACGATTATATGAACAATCAAGTATACAAATGGCGCTCATCTACCTACTACAATCATACGAGATTTTCACGCAGGGACTACAGTCCCTTCTCAGGTAGGGGTTCCTCACCTAACCTTGTCTACAATATCTCCTCAGCCATTCTCTCACCATCTGAAGTAGGGGTGTTGGAAAAGGGTCTATCTTTTTGCCCAGTCCCACATTTTGATACTTTTCAAGTTGATCAGGAATTACACAATTTCTTTCGGAGACTGAGACTCAAGGCCCACTTTTCTTCTCAACAACAAGTAATCACTTCCTCTATGACAGCATCGAGATCTTTATTCACCTTAAAGTCATTGGGTTTGAAGAATTCCAGCACCTTCCAACCCCCCAGGACACATCATCCTGTGGAGACCTATATTGGGCTTGTTAAGAGAGACATTTCTACATATCTGGACTCTATTCACAATGGACAGATGAGAATTAAGAATAATCTTACCAACGTCGAGTATAGATCTTTATTGTCTCTAAAAAATAATAAGAGTTTGGTAATTAAACCAGCCGATAAGGGTGGCGCTATTGTTGTACTTGACAAATCCTATTATATGGAAGAGATCTTTTCACAGTTGAATGACATAAATACCTATGTGCCGGTTTCTGTTAATCCGACGTTTGAAATTGAGAAATTGATCTTATCTTTAGTCACAAACTACGAACAGATAGGTGTTATTGATGAGAGTTTAAGTACATTCCTGGTGAATAGATTCCCTGTTATTCCTGTGTTTTACACACTTCCAAAAGTACATAAGAATCTACTTAGACCACCTGGTCGACCCATTGTAGCGTTCACCAACTCTATTCTGTCTCCCTTGGCCATTACATTAGAAAAAATTCTATCGCCCCTGATTCCCTCTACCAAATCCTACTTAAAAGATACCATACACTTCTTGAGGACACTTAATAATATGGGCACACTTCCAGCTGGTTCACGTTTAGTAACCATGGACGTAAATAGTCTGTACACCAGTATCAATCATAAAGATGGAATCCAGGCGACTATATCATTCTTGAAAACTCACACCTCCTACAGTGACATTCAAATTCAATTTTGCGAGGACGTTCTAACTTTAATTCTCACTAAGAACTTTTTTCTTTTTGGAGACCAATTTTATATCCAAAAGAAAGGTACCGCTATGGGGTCCAACATGGCACCCCCATATGCGAACATATTTATGGACCATTTTGAAAGAACCTTTGTTTATCCTCATCCATCTTTTGACACTAATGTACTATATTGGAAGCGTTATATCGACGACGTTTTTGTCATTTGGAAGGGCGATACCGAATCACTCCTCAAGTTTCACTCTGATTTGAATACCTGCAATCCTGACATTACTTTTGCGATACAACATGATGATCAATATATCAACTTCTTAGATACAACGGTTCAATTGTCGGTCGTTGGTCATATAGGGACTGACATCTATACTAAACCAACTGACAAAAACAGCCTTTTACTATATAGCAGTAGTCATCCTGCTCACATAAAAAAGTCACTCCCTAGATCTCAACATGCTCGGGTACAAAGGATTGTATCTGACCCCATTGTTAAACATAGAAGACACGATGACATGGACCAAAAATTCCGTGAACGGGGTTACCCCGATAGAGTCCTCAAGGATTCACGTAGAGAGAATGTATCACGATCCATGACGAATACTAAGAATCAGAGGATACCGTTTATCAATGTCTTCCACCCCTTTAAAAAGGGAATCCATCAATGCATTTCAAAGCATTGGAATATCTTACAAGCAGCCTACCCACAAGTCCCGGAATTTACGAATAAACCTTTGTTTTGTTATAAAAAGTCAGATAATATTAGGAATTTTTTGGTCAGGGCGGACATTGGTACACTTAAAACCGGGCTTACACAGAGTGTGTTACATACTCCTCGGAAAGGGACTTTTCCATGCTTGGGATGTCTACAATGTTCTAATATCACGAAGGGTGACAGTTTTACACACCCCCGGACTGGTCGGAGATTTTCTATTAATGGACATTATACATGCGATTCCTCATACGTCATATATTTAATCAAGTGTCCATGCGGTCTCGGATATGTTGGGGAGACCACTCAGCATATCCGCGACCGCATTTCCCAACATAAGTCTACAATTAGATGTGGACGTACCCTGTTACCAGTCCCTGCGCATTTTTTGGAGAAAAAACACACAATTGCCCAGCTTAGGTATCAAATAATTGCACCCAAAATCATAGAAAAAAACCCAAAAACATTATACTTTATTTATAATTAACCATAATAGGTAGCACCAAAATTTGACATATAAAGAATAATTCAGATTAAAATATTGGGCCCATCTGGATGTCCCTAGAAATTTCCTAGACTGTCTCCTGCCTTGCCGCGGAGGTTGGCACCCTAGGGGGGAGCGTTGTGGCGCCCCCGCTCACCGATGGCTAACCCTAGTGGCCCTGTTGTGCCCTATATGTCTAGTGGATCCCACTACCCAATGGGCTAAGGGGACCTCTATATCTAGACAGAGACCTACTGACCTAGTACATCCCTATGTCCCAATAATGTAAAAACAAACAAATGGTAGTAGCTGGATATCTTTTTTATATATATATATGTATCCAAGATTGGTGGGAGCCGGTTTTTTGTCAATAAACCCGGTCTACAGCTAGTTAATTAATGTAGTAGCTGCCAACAAGCAGAAAGAGAAACATTAGATTTAAGTCAACAGTCTTAATACCTGTCTGATAACTAGATATATATATATATATGCTGTAGCCGAGAAAAAATCAATCAAGTACCGCAATTTATCTCATATTTATAAGCACCGTTCGATGTCTCAGTGCACTTGTAGTCAAGTGCTAATTTTGGTCATTTTTATTGCGTACACAAATTGCCTAGACATGATTTCACAATAAGGCGCTTGTTATATCCGATATTTTTATCATTTGATCGCCTTGATAATGGTTTTTTGAGGTGTTGAACTACTCTGGCATAAGTGCATTGTAACGCTGTATTTTTTGTCAAAACGATATCTAGGCATATGTTAATAATAGACTACAAGTGCACTGAGACATCGAACGGTGCTTATAAACATGAGATAAATTGCGGTACTTGATTGATTTTTTCTCGGCTACAGCATATATATATATATATCTAGTTATCAGACAGGTATTAAGACTGTTGACTTAAATCTAATGTTTCTCTTTCTGCTTGTTGGCAGCTACTACATTAATTAACTAGCTGTAGACCGGGTTTATTGACAAAAAACCGGCTCCCACCAATCTTGGATACATATATATATATAAAAAAGATATCCAGCTACTACCATTTGTTTGTTTTTACATTATTGGGACATAGGGATGTACTAGGTCAGTAGGTCTCTGTCTAGATATAGAGGTCCCCTTAGCCCATTGGGTAGTGGGATCCACTAGACATATAGGGCACAACAGGGCCACTAGGGTTAGCCATCGGTGAGCGGGGGCGCCACAACGCTCCCCCTAGGGTGCCAACCTCCGCGGCAAGGCAGGAGACAGTCTAGGAAATTTCTAGGGACATCCAGATGGGCCCAATATTTTAATCTGAATTATTCTTTATATGTCAAATTTTGGTGCTACCTATTATGGTTAATTATAAATAAAGTATAATGTTTTTGGGTTTTTTTCTATGATTTTGGGTTTATTAAACCTCACTGTATATATAATTTTTGATTATGGTATCAAATAATTGACCATGTCCCAAAAGCAAGAAGGGGTGGCGATAGAATTAAAAAGTTGAAGGAACGTGAATCCTTTTGGATTCACACGTTGAAGACCCTTTTCCCGTATGGTCTTAATAGGGAATACGAGCTTACGTATTAAAGCATTGACTTATCTGACCCATTGTATATTAGAGATACCTGCTGAATTTTGACCTTTTTAGGTAGTCAATTTCACGATTTGCCCATCTGGCCTTTAGTCATTACAATTGGGTTCATTACAATATTGGTATTACTAAATTGCCACATGGGATCTATATCTGATTAGATTTACAGATTATTGATGTGATTTGCTTATTTTTGGTGAGATTCACATTTTTTTATGTATGTACTGTTATATCAGAGTTTTTTCTTTTTTCTTTTTCCTCTTTCTTTTTTATTGAAAGTTATTATAAGATCTTTATATTCATATAATTTTTAAGAATATTTGTGCATTTTTTCACATGCCATATCATCCATATCTCTTTACTACGTCTATTCTCTACAGTATTCCGGCACCGATCCTGTGACCTGATTCCCTTCCTGACCTGCGCTCCACACTCTGTGGGATTCGGCCTCGTTCGGCCACCTTTCAGCACCTCTCGGCTTTTTGCACATGCGCACTGCACACCTAACCTTTCTAGCCAGACCCGGAAGTTCTCGGGATCAGCTTTCACCAGGCACATAAATAGCGGTACTTGCACCATGGCGCCACAGCTCACTGCCGCATTGGAAACTCCTGGACGTTGTCCCTTTCATTTCTTCATGCTTACTAAGGTATGTCCCATATATACTTGCACCGCTACTTTACCGCTTCTTTATGTTCTTGGATTCGGTGGTCTAGCTGCGTTGTTATAATCATATACTCTAGCATCTATGTGGAGGCACGCCATATGGTCTCTATCATTGTATATTTTGTAGCACCGATATTTATCTTCATTTACTGATTAGCCCTCCGTTTTCTACTTCCCTTTTGTGCAGTATGGTTTGTTATGGCATAATGATATATTCATTTTTTATGGCCTTAAATATGCATTTCTCAAACTACTATGATATGGCCATGGCTTCTAATGTTTCTCTATATATTTGAGTCATATATTGTTGTTATATTATCAGTTATTTATCACCATATATACTAGCGATGTATATTCTCACTTTGACCACATGTTGGTCATAGTTTCATACACATTTTTATTTTTCTACACATTACTATGTGGTGGTCTTCTAAATATACATGAGAATTTGTAGGCCCCATACATATATTCATTTATTTTTCTTCCCGCTGGTTTTTATTTATTTTTTTATTTTTGATATATATTTTGTTTAGTGACTCTCTGTACATATTAAAAAGAACATCCTTTTTTATCTGTGCTTCAATTTTGGTGTCCTGTATATATTTATGATTCACTGCTCATGCATTTTTTGTTTCCCTTTTTCTCCCCCTTTTTCCCCCCTTGTTTTATGTACATATATATTCAGATTGTTACTTTATCTGTCATTAATATGTTTTTTTCTTTATACAGTAAAAGGTACCTCTTGAAAAAGGCATACAATGCCGAAACGTTGAGAAACTATGTACCTATACTTATCATTGTTCTTCGGAGTATGAGCTGTCACTGTTTCAAATAAAAACTTTGTTTTTGCATCCTATTTACGTTTGGTGTGCCGGATTATATCAGTGGTACTCATTCTAATAGGCCATCTATACTAAGCTCCACCAGCTTTCAAATTAATAATAATTTTTGTTCTCTCTGAACGTGTGTTCAGCGCAGCTGGTGGTGTGCTGAGTCTGACAGATAAGCGCACGCGGTTGTCCACTGAGAATGTAGACAGACTCACGTTCATAAAGATGAACAAATCATGGATCCGCAAGGACTTTTCTACCCCTGTGTCATCCCGGGGAGAGTAAAAGCTTGAGGATTTGCTAAAATCACCTCACCAAACATTTTAAGCTTTAAAATTGCTAATAATTTGTAGCTGCATCTAGGCTGGAAAATAATTTTGGGTCTGTAGCAGTGTGTGGTACTCATTCTAATAGGCCTTCTATACTAAGCTCCACCAGCTTTCAAATTAATAATTATTTTTAGCTGCATCTTGCCTGTAGAATAATTTTGGGCTGTAGCAGTGTGTGGTACTCATTCTAATAGGCCATCTATACTAAGCTCCACCAGCTTTCAAATTAATAATTATTTTTAGCTGCATCTTGCCTGTAGAATAATTTTGGGCCTGTAGCAGTGTGTGGTACTCATTCTAATAGGCCATCTATACTAAGCTCCACCAGCTTTCAAATTAATAATAATTTTTGTTCTCTCTGAACGTGTGTTCAGCGCTGCTGGTGGTGTGCTGAGTCTGACAGATAAGCGCACGCGGTTGTCCACTGAGAATGTAGACAGACTCACGTTCATAAAGATGAACAAATCATGGATCCGCAAGGACTTTTCTACCCCTGTGTCATCCTGGGGAGAGTAAAAGCTTGAGGATTTGGTAAAATCACCTCACCAACCATTTTAAGCAACTCTGGGGCAATTGATGCTACTTAAGTGGTGTCTGTGCCCTAAATTTTTGGAATAAATGGAGACTCTTTTTGGAGTCCCCTTGTGTGTTTTACGTGACGTTGGCATTGTCAATTACAGGTGGGTTGGGTCTTTCCCCACCCCCCTTTTAACCATAAGAAACTACATACACTAAGGCTTGGGGTAACACAGATGGTTGAGTGTGAAGACTAGAGCTGTTTACTCATACTATAGCCTGGGAATCAGAGGTCTGCTCCAAAGCTTGAGTGTCTGCTAGTCAGTGGAGTAGCCACCGGCTGTAGATATAATTACAAATTTTTAACTGCATCTAACCCAGACAATAATTTTGCAACCAAATTCAGATAGACGGTTTCAAAGGAGCGCCAGGCTGGCGATAAAGGCAGATGAGATTAAGGTTGTCCGCTGCAGCTCCGGCCGGGTACCTCAAGAGAGGATCAGACATAAGTGATGATAAAGCAATCTGGTCATAAGGAGCGCGAGGGATGCAATTCAGCTGATATTAAAAAGTCTTCATTTATTTATCCACAACGCGTTTCAACGGAATAGCTCCGTCTTCCTCAGGTGGCAGTTATGCATAGAATGGAGTAGGAAAGCTATATAAAGGTGGAGCAGCAAATGAAATTAAAAGGCAATTAATCAGAACACCCACATGATTAAAAATGCAAATATGACTGCAAAAAAGAAAAAAAAAACAGATAAATTGAATAAAACAACGTAAAAACGACATAAAAACAATGTACACAAGGAAAAATAAATGAAAATAAATAAATAAATAACAAAATGCATATATTACGTGACTTTTTCAATAGTGAGGTTTAACCCCTTCACCCCCAAGGGTGGTTTGCACGTTAATGACCGGGACAATTTTTACAATTCTGACCACTGTCTCTTTATGAGGTTATAACTCCGGAACGCTTCAACGGATCTTCGCGATTCTGAGATTGTTTTCTCGTGACATATTGTACTTCATGTTAGTGGTAAAATTTCTTCCATATAACTTGCGTTTATTTTTGAAAAAAACGCAAATATGGCGAAAATTTTGAAAATTTAGCAATTTTCAAACTTTGAATTTTTATTCCCTTAAAACAGAGAAATATGTCACACAAAATAGTTAAGAAATAACATTTCCCACATGTCTACTTTACATCAGCACAATTTTGGAATCAAAATTTTTTTTTGTTAGGAAGTTATAAGGGTTAAAAGTTGACCAGCGATTTCTCATTTTTACAACAAAATTTACAAAGCCATTTTTTTTAGGGACCACCTCTCATTTGAAGTCACTTTGAGGGGTCTACATGACAGAAAATACCCAAAAGTGACACCATTCTAAAAACTGCACCCCTCAAGGTACTCAAAACCACATTCAAGAAGTTTATTAACCCTTCAGGTGCTTCACAGGAACTAAAGCAACGTGGAAGGAAAAAATGAATATTTAACTTTTTAGCCACAAAAATGATCTTTTACAAACTTTTTTTTTATTTTCACAAGGGTAAAAGGAGAAAATGGACAGATAAGGTTGTTATGCAATTTCTCCTGAGTACGCCAATACCCCATATGTGGGGGAAAACCACTGTTTGGGCACACGGCAGAGCTCGTAAGGGAAGGAGCGCCGTTTGACTTTTTCAAACTAAAATTGGCTGGAGTTGAGATTGGACGCCATGTCGCGCTTGGAGAACCTCTGATGCGCCTAAACAGTGGAAACCCCCCACAAGTGACACCATTTTGGAAACTAGACCCCCTAAGGTACTTATCTAGATCTGTTGTGAGCACTTTGAACCCCCAAGTGTTTCACAAAAGTTTATAATGCCTGGGTGTGAAAAAAAAAAAAAAAATTTCCACAAAAATGATTTTTTAGTCCTAAATTTTTGAATTTTCCCAAGGAAATTGGACCCAAAAGTTGTTGTCCAATTTGTCCTGAGTACGCTGATACCCCATATGTGGGGGTGGAAAACTGTTTGGGCGCACGGCAGGGCTTGGAAAGGAAGTAGTAACGTTTTGGAATGCAGACGTTGATGGGGTCATGTTCCGTTTGCAGTGCCCCAGATGAGCCTAAACAGTGGAAATCCCCACAAGTGACCCCATTTTGGAAACTAGACCCCCTAAGGAACTTATCTAGATCTTTGGTGAGCACTTTGAACCCCCAAGTGCTTCACACAAGTTTATAATGCCCGGGCATGAAAAAAAAAATCCTATTTTTTTCCCCCAAAAATTATCTTTTAGTCACTAATTTTTTATTTTACCAAGGGTATCAGGAGAAATTGGACCACATAAGTTGTTGTCCAATTTGTCCTGAGTACGCTGATGCCCCATATGTGGGGGGGAACCACTGTTTGGGCGCATGGCAGAGCTCGGAAGGGAAGGAGCACCATTTGACTTTTTCCAACCAAAATTGGCTGGAATTGAGATTGGATGCCATGTTGCATTTGGAGAGCCCCTGATGTGCCTAAACAGTGGAAACCCCCCACAAATGACCCCATTTGGGAAACTAGACCCCCTAAGGAACTTATCTAGATCTTTGGTGAGCAATTTGAACCCTCAAGTGCTTCACACAAGTTTATAACGTAGAGCCGTAAAATTTAAAAATCATATTTTTTCCACAAAAATGATCTTTTCACCCGAATTTTTATTTTTCCAAGGGTAACAAGACTCCAAAAGTTATTGTGCAATTTGTCCTAAGTACACTGATACCCCATATGTGGGGGTATACCACTGTTTGGGTGCATGGCAGAGTTTGGAAGGGAAGGAGCGCCGTCTCACTTTTTCAACGCAGAATT
>JARQOD010000002.1:148527340-148606085 GCA_033576555.1 Oophaga sylvatica
CACTCTGTCAACCACGATCCTCGCATCAAGGCTTTCATCCCTCGGGGCACACGAGAAGCCGCCTCCCCCGGGGACCCACCCATTGGATCCGGGTCCGGGGGGGGAAGCCCTCGGGCCGCGATCACATCGCGCTGGGGGGGGGGTTCCAGGGGGCCGCAGGGACCCCCACCCGCGCGCCCCCCCCTTCCCCCCCATCCCCGTCATGTTTGATCGGGGTGTGGGGGGTTTAATTTCCGGGGGGGGGTCCGTGCCCCGCCCTACACACAGTCAGGGGTTCAGCTTAAACCCACTGACACCCCCCGCGGCGTTTAGCTGCCCCCCCCGGGACGCGCAACGCCAGACGTACTATCCCCCATGTCAAATGGCACGGGTTTTATGGGGGGGATGTACTCTAATGAAAGGGGGGGTTTAACCCCCAGGGGCCGTGTCCAAGTTTAAAAATCCAAAACTTTTCCCCTTTTTTATTAATTATTATACGATCGGCATATCATTGGTTTTGTCAATAACATAGTTTTAAAAAAATTTAAATTCTTTTGGTGCACGGGGGAGAAATTTTTTTGAGAGACTGAGTACATAAACCCCTTTTTTGGGTTTTTTACGGTTTGTTGAGCCTGCTTACATCTGTTTTCGTCCGACCGATGACGCAACCCCAACCGCACTCAAATAAATAATGACCATTGGCAATTGCATACGTTGATTTTTAAAAATGGTCCTGTGTACGAGATTGAAATTTTAATATAAAGAAAAAAAAAAATCCAAAAAAAAAAAAAAACCAAAAAAAAAAAAAAAAAAAATTCTTTTTTTTAAAAAAACAAAAATTTTGGGCCTTAGAGTTTGCTATTAGGGATTAACCCGCGTTAAGCGCTAACCACCTGTATTTTTGGCACTTAATTTTTTTAAAGGGAAAATGCTTGGGGGCCCCGGGGGAAAATCTGAAGACATGGGGGAGGACCCCAAGGCACAGGGGCTGTGATGGGGGTAGGACCCTTGCGTGGACCGCCAACCAATCCTTTTAAAATTTTTTTTTTCTGCAGCGCTTACGGGGCGCTACTGGAGGGGGATTCCCGGGCTGGCATGAGACTGCCCTCCAATAGCCCCTTGTAAAAGGATTTAAATGTACTCATTCAAAAAAGAGAGACAAATTTTAAAAAAAAAAGATTAGACCTGCTCCACCCAGGGGGCTCGCTCGACCCCCGCGACGGGGACCAGAATTGGGGGGGGGGCGGGCCCCGTCAGGGTCCCCCCGCAGCCTGCAAAACCCGGGACACGCAGTTGCAGGGGGGAAAAAGGCCGTGTCGGCTTGGCACTTTTTGGGGTTTAAAAGGGGCATGACTGCCATATCTGTGTCCCCCCTTTTCCCTTTTTTCCTCCCCTTTTTTTTTTTGCTACTTATTACGTCACTTTTCCTGTGTTGTGTGTTTGTGTTTGTGTTTTTGGACCCTTTTTTTTTTTTGTTTTCTTTTTTTTTCTTGTTTTTTTTGGTTTTCCTCCCTTTTGGTTTTAAAAATGGGGAAAACGGTGTTCGACGAATATTCGAAGAACAATTCGCGAACACGGGGCTTTTGGGGCGAACCAAAACAACTCGAACACTATCGTCATCTCCTGCTGGAAGAAAGGTACTGCAGTCCAGTTTGGGGGGAAAGAGAATATTGTTAATTTGCTGAGATCGGTAAAGGGGGTGGAAGGGGGGTTTTTTTTTTCAAAATAAACAGATTTGAAAAAAAAAATCTCATAGTTTTGGAAAACCTTTTGTTCCCAAAAAATTTTTCCTAAGTATAAAACTAAAATTTACACCTCCCAGGTCTTTTTTTTTTTTTTCATGCTGGGTGGTATACTAAGTAGGTTGCTGCCCTAGTGCATACTTAATACCAAATTTTTCCTAAAGTGACACTATTCAAAAACGCACCCCCAATTTCTCAAAACCCCCTTCAAGAAGTTTTTTTAACCCTTAGGGGGTTTTCGGAATGAAAAAAAGGGAAGTAAAAAAAAAAAAAAATTTCCTATTTTTTTCCCCAAACATTTTTCTTTAGACCCATTTGTTTTTTTTCTAAGGGGGGAAAGGAGAAATGGACCCAAAATTTGTTTGGCCTTTTTCCTGGCTACCGAACCCCTAATGGGGAAAACTACTGTTTGGGGGCCCGGGACAATAATTCATCATGTACATAATACTTTAAAAAAAAAAAAATTTTAGTAAAATCATATAGGGGAGGGGAAGTGAGTATGCCACTCCCCAAAAACTACGTGAAACAGGAGCATTTATGGCAAAATAAAAAATCACTTTTTTAAAGGGGTCACAAAAAAACAAAGACATAAAAAAACCGGTTTCAGAACACGCCCCTAGTGACAAATGTTATATCAAGCCCCAAAGTGTGTCATGGATGTGCATCCTACCAGGGGTCGGGGGCTCAACAACTAGGCATGGGGAAGGTCAATAATATATACAGTGCAAAAAGTTTGAAAAAACTATACAACTATTCCCCCCATTTTGGTATTTTTCCCCCCTTGGGGAATTATTAAATGACTGTTTGACTCCTGGGGTTTTCCCCCAAAAACGAAGAGGTTTATGGGTGAAAATTGCAACTCCATTGTTGCCCGTACATTGGTTACCGTAAATTTACCCCCGTGCTTTTGGGGGAAAAAACACCATAATTGGTGGGGGTTTCACGTGCAGAATTTTCCAAAAATGGTGTTAATGTGGTTTTAGACCTGTGGGGATCAGATGGGAGGGGGCCCTTGGATTTTTGGGGCTCAGAATTTGTTGAAAATTTTTTTGGGGGGGGAGGGTTTTCACTTTTTTTTTAAACCTTTGTACTACCAGTAAGTGGAAGCCCCCTATTTTCCCCCTTAAAAGATGACGGGCCTAAGTGTGGGCTTTCTTTTTTTGGGGGGATTGTTGAAGCGTTTTGAAAAAATTTTGCATAAATTTGGGCTCACATTTTTCCTTTCCATGCGAGGGGTTACTAGGGTTTTTCCCTCAAATCTCTGATAGTGTTCAGATTTTAAAACCCCCCAAGGTCCATTCACAAACCATTCCATAATGGGCAGCAGAGTTATCTGTACTTTTCGACCCTGTTCAGGGTGTCCTTTCAAAGTCCCAAATCCTGGGGGGCCGCGTTTTTATGCATTCAAAATGAGGGCACTGCAGTCACAGGTCGGGGCGCTTCCCAGTCCCCATCTGACCATTATGGGGAAAATCTTCTGCCGAGGTTTCCTCGCATATGTATTTCAGAATTTACACAGAAACCTCAGTGTAACTTTTTGTGCAGGCGGGGGATAAATATCCCCGAGCCTTACGCTATTTTTTTGGGGGCAAAAGAACAAACGACGCAGGTAAAAAATTGGTTTTATTCTTTTTTTTCCCTTTTTCCTTGGGGTATAAGTGTTGGGGATTTTATTCTTTGGGGTTCTTGAGATTAGGGGGATCCGGGGTTTATTTGTTTTTTTTTTTTTCGCCCTGTACCTAAAAGACTTTTTTATTGAAAGCAAGTTTTGCATCCCATATTTTGAGAACTATTTTTTTCGTTATTTCTGCTGCATGTAGTCATGGGGGGCTTGTTTTTTGGGGGCAGTTGTCTTCACTGAAAAAAATTTTTACCGAAAATGATTTTTTCAAAATCATTCCTTGCAAGAAAAAAGGATTTTTCTCTGATAAGATACATTACAAAGTTTCTTTTTTTCATGTGAACATTTTCTGAATAAAAAAAAATTACGCTTACACTTTAAAAATCGCACAGCTGAAAAATTCATAGTTAATTGACGTATAAGTCGCTGAAAGGAGAACCCCCGGGAATTGAACCCCCAAAAAATCGTAAATTTTTCAAAGGGGGTTTATTTTTTTTTTTTCCCTTTTTTTTTAAAATTAGTTTATAATTTCTTCCCCATAAATGAAGATCAATTTGCAAATCCCAAACATAAAAAAAAAAAATAAATTTTACATTTTTTTTTGCCTTGTGAGCCCCTTTCTATCAATTTCCATTCTCTTGTTTTTCACTACATTTTCCCAAAAAGGCGGGGAAATTCCCTTGGTTTTATATTTTTTTTGCATACAAAAAGAAATGTCCAAAAGCAGGTGGGGGAATTATGTGATGCACAATAGGACCTCCCTTTTTTCCCTGGGCCTCATGCAGGCAGCGGGTGTTTTAGACAAAGGACACTCTTACCAAACATAAAAAAGATATTTTTGGGGCACAAGTGTTTTTTTTAAATAGTTACCTGCTCATGACTTAGGAATTGAAATAATTATAGATGTTTTTTGGGTGTAAAAATTTTTCACGGAAAAAAACTGATAAAAACCTCAAAAAAACAGAATTTCGAGTGTTTTTATCCTCGAAAGTAATTTCATCCATAATACAAATGGGGCGCGTAATTAATCCTGGCACCCGGAAAAAATTAAATGGCAAATTATAGGAAAACGAAGCTCTTTTACAATGTAATTTTTTAGTACAAAAAAAAATTAATGTTCGGTCATGTTTCTCTATAAAGCTTTAAATTTTAAAAATTTAAAAGGGGAACAACACAACTTAATTTGGGGGAAACTTGCACATCCCCTTCAAACCCATCAGGCAAGTTTTTTTGAAGATTTAGCAATATTTTCTTTTTTTTTTTTTCTTTTTAATTTTAGAAAAAAAATTTTTAAATTTTTTTTATTTTCCAATCTACTTAGAATTAAACAACGCAGCACTTTAAACTAGCTAAGGAAAGCAGTGTTGGCATTTAAAAGTCTTTTTAATGTGGCTCAAGTATGTTGAGCGTACGATACCGCAAATTGGTATGGGGGGATTTAGTGTTGGACTTCGAACTTATTCCGAATTTTGTTTATCAACCGAATCGGATTTGTCACTGTCACTGTGATGTGTCGGTGGGGGTTTTCGGGGTCAGCCACTTACCTGGCAGAAGATCTCCGGGGCCGGGGGACTTTTAGGCCCGCCACATTTTTTCCCCGGTCACATGCTTTTCCGCGATAATGCAGTGATGCGGTAATCGGGCCCCTAAAGCTCAGTCCCATGACGTCACCGGGGGGACAGGGAATCAGCGTGCTGCGCCGGGATACGCCTCTGCCTGTCTTCCGATGTAGCAAGCGGGGTCGCCGTGGGACTCGTTCTATGCTCTTGGGGAATGGATATGTTGGTTTTTTTTTTTTTTTCCTTTTTTTTTTCAGGAAACGATGGGTCGCAGGAATGAAGATAAAAAATAATAAAAAATGTGTTGTCTCTTTTATTTCATTTTTTACTTTTTTTTGCTGTGTCTTTTTTTTATACTTTTAAAAAAATTTTTGGGATTAAAGGGTTCGGTGTCTTTTGACACCCTCCTTTTTTAACCCGGGGGATTATTGCCCCCGTGCAATCAACTGACTTAAACCCCCCTCATTCCCCACTTGCCACCGTACAGGGCTTGGGAAAGCCAGGTAAATCCCCAAAATTTGGGGCAACTTTGACCCCCAAATGGGGGCTGCTGTAGCCTGTATTATCGGTTTGGGCCAAAACCATGGGCCTTGACAGTCTTTTAACCCCAGGCCGCGCAGTCTGCATTTTACTTGGTGTTAAAAAAAAAGGGGGGCCCCCGCCTTTTTTTTTTTGAGGGGCCCCCCATTTTTTTTAAACCCCCGCCAGCTAAGCGCTGCTGGGGCCCCGGATTTCGGGGTGGAAAGGGGCCAGGGTATTGAACCCTTGCAGGAAAAACGGGGCCCAGGCTGCTTCATCTGGCGGGTTAAAAAAAAGGGGGGGGCCCCACCCCAAAATTTTTTTTGAGGGGACCCCTATTTTTGTTAACCACCAAGTTGCAGACTGCTGTGGCCTGGTATTATCAGGCTGGCAACAGGGGGGGGCTGGGGGCCCCGGGGGCCCCGGAAAAACCCTAGGGGGGCCCCGTCTGCGTGGTGGGCCCGATTGAAAGGATGGGCGGGGGAGAGGGGGGGGGGGCCCCGGGGCCCGCGCTCTAGGGGGCCCACCCGGCTACGATTTTTTCATTCTGGGAGAGCAGGAAATCGCTCCCCTGCTTGCCCCCGGGAAGCTGGGGGGCCTGAACAGGTTGGGGGGGCCCGGTGCCAGCAGTGGGCCCCCCCCCCGTAAACGGGGGGGCTTTTTTCGGCCCCCCAGCCGAAAAGTGCCGCAAGAGAAAAGGGGAGCGAGGCTCCTTCTCCCCCCAAAACCCCCCCCCTCTCAGCGTATGACAGCGGGCCCAATAACATCCCCCGGCCCCGCTGTCAACCTGAGGGAGAAAGTGAAACGGAGGGGAGGTGGTTTTTTTTTTTTTTTTTTTTAAAGGGGGGGTGCAGTCAAGTCCTGGGAGAAGTCGTCATTGGGGGGGGGCCGAAAAAAGACATGAAAAGTGAACAATTCCATTAGAAAGAACTCAGGGAAAAAGTCATATCTGTACCTGTGCTGTAATCATATGTTCTGGGGAGGGGTTTATTTAACACAGACCTATGGGGTATATCAATATGTCTTTTTATAATAGATTATTTTGGCCACCAGCGGGTCATTTGCTGGGGGTTTCTGATGAGGGGCCCCTCAGAAGTTTTGCCCCACTAAACCAAAACCCAGCCCCAGGGCCCTTTACTTTCTTTCTTGCTCTCTGTTCTTTCCTTTCGCTCTTGTTCTTTTTCTTTGTTTTTCTTTCTCCTTTTTTTCTTTCTTTCCCCTTTTTTCTTTCTTGTTTTTCTTTCTCTCTCTCTCTTTCTTTTTTTTTTTTGACCAGCCACTGGGCCCTCATTCCATCAGTGTGATCAGCAGGCTAAAGGTTACGCGGGGGGGGATAGGGGGGATTGCTGTGAAAGGGGGTTGTTGGGGGTGGCCTAAAATTTTCAGCGGGGCAACACCCCGCACCCTTTTTTAAACCTTTCCTTTTTCCAAATTTGGAGGTATGCTGATGACCTCCCCAATTTTTGGCCCAGCTCCTGATGAGCGCGCGGATGGTTGTGGGATCCCCTTTTCCCACCTGGCAAAAATCCAAAAAATCTGGACAGTTGGTAAAAAGTGGCAGGCCCCAAAATTTTCGCAGCATGCACAGCGTGCCCCCCTTTTCCCTTTCCCTTTTCAAAGGTGGAAGTAGATGTTGGGCCGCAAAAATATATTTTCTCTGGGGGGGCCCAATACCCATCCGACCGCTGGCGGGGGCCAGATTTGGCTCTTACAGCCTTTTAAATACCAGTCAGCAGCAGGGGCGTACATATAAATCATGGGGCCCCATAGAAAAGTCTGAATGTTCCCCCCCCCCCCAAAAAAAAAAAAAACCCGAGGCTTTTAAAATGTAAAGTGCCAGCAAGGAGGGAATTGAGTCGCACAGAACAGGGGTTTGGGGGACTCGGCACCGATCACGTCGACTTTAGGGGGATGCACGAGTAGCACGTCGGCCGTGACCTGGGCGACACTAATGTGGGGATTTTTCCGGGGGGGTAAATGTTCGGTATTTGTCGTGACGCCACCTTAGTACCTGGTCGGGGTCCGCCGCTGCAGAAGGCCCTGAAGGGTGGGGGATGCGGTAGGTAAAAGCTTTTTCATAACACGCTATCCTTCCAGGGCGTAGTTGGATAACAAGGCAAAGGATGTAGAGAGTGGACTATGCGACGTAGTAAGAAAGCAGGGGAAAACTTCAAGTTAAAGTTTATAAAAAATTTTTAATTAACATTACAAAATGCAAATAGCATTAGTGCCAAGTTGGGAGACTTCTTGGATACCCCCCCCCCCGGGAACTTTTCCTGTCCTTTATTTGGCCTTTTGGGGGGCCCGCTCCAAAAACCCCAAGTGGTCTTGGATGGGCTGCAAGACTTTTTCCCTTGGGGAAACCCACTTTCCGGCCCAAAAAAAAACCCAAAGGGTTTTTTGTTTTGGGTAGTTGAAAAAAGTGCACTTAAGTTTTTTGTAAAACCAAGATGGACCCGAGGCCCTATTTCGAAAAGTTTGTGGCCGTCAGTTTTTCTTCAAAGTTTTAAAATTTTGATTACATGAAACACCATTACCCAACCTGGGGGTTTTAAAGGGAACAATAAACTTCTTTTTTTAAATTCACCCTCCGGTACTCAATAATTTTAAATTTTTACATACAGAACCCGTCCGGGTTTTTAACTTTTTGCTGGCCTTTTAAAGGACCACCTGGGATTTTTTGGAGCTTGCCAAAATCCGTGACAGGGGGGCCCCGACCGAGACGGGTGTGGCCTTCAGTGACGTGTGACCCCCTGGGGGGTGTGGCCACCTCTTCGTTCCCCCGGGCGGACCCCTATTCCCGGACGAACGAACCCCAGGGGCCTAACAGGCGCCGGTAGGGCCAGCTATCATTATCTGTCCAAGCTGGGGCTGCGGGAACCACGGGGGGAGGGGGGGGTTTCGGCGGGGGGGCATTGTGCAGAGGCCGGTTGGGGGAGGCTAAAAGGCTGTAGGGGCTTCGTTCCTGACACCGGGGGGAAAGGGGTCGCACCGGGGAACATTTAGGCGTACCTCCTTGAACCCCCCCGTGTGGGTGTAAGCACCGTCTCCGCAACGGGGGCCCCCCCCCGGGTGTCCTTCGGGGAGGTGAGCCTCCACGCCCGCCGGGTTACAAAAAATTCTTAAATAAAGTCCACTCCGGATGAACCCCAACCACCTTTTTAATTTAAAAGTTCCTACTGCACCCTTACGCCGCGGCTCCCTCAGCGTACTTTTTCCTTTCTCATACGTGCCTTCTCTCCGGTCCCTTGTCCAGGGACGTTGCCGAACTTTGGGATTCTCTCTGCTCCCTTTGTCCCTCTGCTTCCCCTCCCGACCCCTCCACTCTTCCTCCTGACGCCGGTTGTAATTCTCCCCCACCACAGCTCCATGTCTCCACATCAAACGCCAGCTTACTTCCGGTTTTGCGGCAGCTCTCCTGGCGCCCCCAGCCTGGCGGCGCTCACCTTGGCGAAGCACCGGTCTGGAACAGTGACTCGGGGGCTCCGATACGGCGGGTAACTCTGGTGCCTGCGCGGCCCCCTCCATGAGGACGGGTTCCTTCTTCTGCCTCAGCGCGGGGGCAGACAGCGGGATTTGGGGTGCTGGTGCGGCGTTTTCTCAGGAACGGGCCTCCACTGTGATAACTGGGCAACCGGTTCAGATTGCAAGGGCTGGGAGCCCGCCGGGCCTCCTGTACGGAACGGTGCCCTCCACTGAGAACTGTCAAACCGGGTTTCAGATTGCAAGGGCTGGGGACCCGCATGACCTCCGAAACTGGAAGGGGTTTGCCTCCACGAATACTGTAAAACCGGTTCAGATTGCAAGGGCTGGGATGCCCGCACCGCCTCCTCACTGAACGGTGCCTCCACTGGATACTGTCAACCGGTTAAATTTGCAAGGCTGGGATGCCCGCACGGCCCCTCTACTGGAACGGGTGCCTCCCCTTTCCCGGTACGACACTTCAGGGGGTAAGAGGGATTGGGGGCCCGGGGCCCAATTGTAGTTTTGGGCCCCCTCCGTTTCCCACCTGGCGACCTCCTCCCTGCCGGGCCAGGTCCTCAGGGATCCCCGCTTCTTTCCGCGTAGGAGGGTTTTCCAGGCCGGTGCCAAACGGTGGCTCCGGGCGATCGGGTCGCTTCCGTGGGGGAAGACTCTGACTCCCCATCCCTTCCCACTTCTGCTCAGTCCATTCGCCATCTCTGTCAAGTAAAATGTTCATTAGATCAGGAGAGGCGCCTCTTTTGTAGGGGGGGGGACCTTCGCGTTCGTTTCCGCCCACTGAGGAGGATGAGAGGCGGAACCCCCAGAGTGGGGGGCCGATCTTACATTGCAGTAACATTTAGAGTGGGCGGACATCGTTTTTCGCGCCACGGAGTGAGTATAAACGCCCACGGAGCACCCCTTTTCTTCAACCGTGCCTCGTGGCGCAGATTGACGAAAAAAAGGCAAATCATCTAGATGATTTTTGCAATTCCAAGCAAAAAAAAAAAATTCAATTAAGGCACACAGGACTCCTTATAGCGAGCTTCTGAATCCTGCGTGACGCCAAAGTTGAGTCGCACAGAGCCACAGGTTTTGGGGGTACCGGCACCAAGCCCGTCGACTTCATGGGGGATGTGACGGGTAGCACACTTGTCCGTCCCTGGTCCTCACTGGAATTGGGGAAATTTCCAGGGGATGATAAATGTTTGTGTATTTGGTGACGCCACCCGTAAAACCCTGGTCAGGGTGACCAGCGCTGCTGTCAGGTCCTCTGCAGGGAGGTGTAGTGCAGCTAGGGATAAGTCTGTACAGGTAAAGGTATTCTTCCAGGGCAGTAGATGTGAGATAGAGCAATGGTGCAGAGTGTGTAGCAGAGTGGGTATGCGACTAGTAAAAAGCAGGAAAGGAAACAATCTTACTACAAGACAGCAGCATAAGGGGTGCCCCCCCCCTCCCCTCCAACCTACCCCGTTCTAAACCAGCCGAGCTAGACCATCCCTTGGGTCCCCCTTACACTCACTGGCATAGTTACTGTTTTAATGCAGGGTTGGATCAATGGGGTTTTCCTCCTTACCTGAGAGTAATTGTCACACACGCTGGGTGCATGCAACATCTTTGGCGACTGGACCCTCGGGTCTTTTTTTTTCACAAATGCCGGCTTTACCCGGCAATTGAACAAGGCTATTTTTCTATGTAAAGGGAATAAACTATAAAAAATGTATATATTTAAGTCCAATGACATGTGTTATATAATTATATAAATGATCAGGGGTGTATATTTGTGTTTACAAGGAAAAAAAAGTGTTTTTTTAGTTCATATTTGTTCCATAGACTTACAGGGACTTCCGGTATCGGGGATCGGGTACGCCGATATTTTAGTGATATCGGCGGTACCATTCCGATCCGATATTTTTAGATATCGGCATATCCTCAACACTACTCAAGACTAAGTATGGAATTGGTGATGCTATACAGTAATTTTTTTTAGCTGGAAAATTATAAAAGTTTTGCATTGAAAGGGAACTTCATTCATATACATTTTTGTGGAGAAAAGTATTGGAAAACCTTTATGAATCCATTCTAAATCAATAAGCAATTTAATATGGAGTTCCCTTTTCTGCTACAGCTTTTATACTGTTCTGGAAAGTCTTCTACAAAATTTTCAAAAATGTTCTACTTGATTTTTAAGTCGGAATTTGGCAATCATCCACACGTATCAGACACGATGTTGGTGAGATGGCCTGTGTCACGGATTTATGGCGAAAGAGAGACCAGGGACAAAACACGTCTGATTTCCACTCCTTTCGATTAGAAGCACTCCACCTCCATATTAAACGTCGGGGTTTCTTTTAGCATCAAGGGTTAAACTGCTCAGTTGAGAGCTCCTAAGCTTTCCTGTATAAGGCCTCTGGGCCCTGGCAAGCACCATTGCCAGAGCTAGCTTTCGCATGGTTGGGATGTTTTATTTGGTTGTTGGTTGAGAAGGCATTTGGTGGATTTATCTGAACTGTTGCGAGGTTTTGGTGTGTGCCAATCCCTTTCTCTACTTTGGTTTTTCCCCCATCCTCCAGTCCCTGGTGTATACCTCTGTTGTTTTTTTTATATATTTGTATGATTGATATTATCCTTTATCCCTGTTTGTATTACTTTGTTAGTCTGGTTTGTGTATTACGGTACACTACTACTCTCCTGGGTGGGGGAAGGATACAAACTGAGGGCGGATTCAGAGCTAAGACAAGGTATGTGGCCTCGTGTCTTCACCGTCAGAAGTAATCTGGGGAACAGGGCAAGCTAGGGCACCCCTAGTGTTAGGACAGGGAAGGATCCCCTGGTACCAAGATACCTGACAACAGTCGTAACAGCCAGACTCATAATTTCCAATCTAGTTAATTCCAAGGGTGTTCGACAGGGTGAGATCATGGTTTTGCGTATGCAAATATATAATTGTCCAAAATATCTTGGTATGCTGAAGCATAAAGATTTCCTTTCACTGAGAATAAAAGGCCTAGGCCAGCCCTTGAAAAACAGCCCCATAGCATTATGCGTCCTCCTCCAAACTTTACAGTTGGCACAATGTAGTCATGCAGGTAACGTTCTCCTGGTATTTGCCAAACTGAGACTTGTTCATCAGACTGCCAGATAGAAGATTGAATCGTCACTCCACATAATACATTTCCATTGCACCAGAGTCCAGTGGCAGCAAACTTTACACCATTTTTTCTGACACTTGGCATTATGACCTTAAATGTTAGCAGCAGATCAATTAAGGCCTATTAAATTCCAGTAGGGACCTCCATGCATGTTTTCCCAGTATATCCCACAGATGCTTGATCATATTGTGGTCACTGAGATTTAGAAGCCACGTCAATACCTTGAACTTTTGAGTTTTTTTTATTGTTTCTTAAACTATTCCTGAACATGTTTCTCTGTGTGCACATATTATCCTTGTTAGATGCCACCAACAATAATGAATACTACTCCCTTGAAGGGATATATTTAGAGAGGTGAAATATGTCACAACATCCACATGCATACCAGGACACAATTTTTTCTCACATAATATTGCCCAGAGCATCACACTGCATCTGCCTTTTTTTCTATAGCACATCCAGATACCATCTTTTCCTCATGTAAATTAAAATGTAATTTAGTGGAGCAGGCCGTCTTCTTCCATTAATCTTTGGGCACCCATGTTGTTTAACATTTTTATAAATGATCTAGATAAGGTAAACTGATCAAATTTGCAGACAATGCAAAGCTAGGAGGATAGCTAACATTAAAGAGGACAGAGAAAGGATTCAGAAGGATCTAGATAAGCTTGAACAATGGGCAACGACTAATAGAATGGTATTTAACGGAGAAATGCAATATTCTACATCTGCGCAAGAAAAATGAAAATTACATCTACAGAATGGGAGGAATAGAACTAAGTAACAGCACATGTGAAAAAGATTTGGGTATAGTAATAGATCACAGACTGCACATAAGTCAACAATGTGATGCAGCAGCAAAAAAGGCAAACACAGTTCTAGGATGTATGAAGAGAAGCATAGAGTCTAAACCACATGAAGTAGTTACACCCCTCTACTCCTCCTTGGTCAGACGGCATCTGAATACTGTGTCCAGTTCTGGGCACCACATTTTAATAGAAGACATTGAAAACGTGGAGCAAGTTCGGAGAAGAGCTACCAGGATGGTGAGCTGACTCCGAAGTATGTCCTATGAGGAATGGTTGATCTGTGAATGTTTAGCTTGCAAAAAAGGCTAAGAGGAGACTTAATAGCTGTCTACAAATATTTGAAGGATGTCACAGTGTAGAGCAGGGTTCCCCAACTCCAGTCCTCAAGGACCACCAACAGATCATGTTTTCAGGAATTCCCTTGTATTATACAGGTGATGCAATTAGCACCTGGGCAATACTAAGGAAATCCTGAAAACATGATCTGTTAGTGGGCCTTGAGGACTGGAGTTGGGGAACCCTGGAGTAGAGGGATCATCCTTACTCTCATTGCACATAGAAACACGAGATGGAATGAAACTGAAAGGGAGAAGATACAGATTAGATATTAGAAAAAATGTTTTGATAGTGAGGGTGATCAATGAGTGAAATTGGCTGCCACGAGAGGTGGTGAGTTCTCCTTCAAAGGAAGTCTTTAAACAGAGGCTGGACAGCTATCTGTCGGAGATAGTTTAGTGAATCCTGCGCTGCATTGAGCAGGGGTTGAACATGATGACCCTTAAGGTCTCTTCCAACTCTGACATTCTATGATGCCATTGCCAACTTACCTGCTGGCCATGGGATAATTTAGTTGGGTACTAACTAGGGATGAGCGAATGTGCTCGGTGATACTCTGTTATCATTCGAGTATCACGGTTCTCTGATGTACTCATTACTTAAATCCCCGCCCCTCATTTTTGGCACTTGTTACACAGCCAATAAGCATGCAGCAGGCCTAGATTGATAATCTGCCCACCAGCATTTTCCGGCTGGCCCGTGATGTTTTCATTCATATGGGCTGCGTGCTGGCGATGCCCGCTGATCCGGCCGCCCTCTGATCCAGTCAGTTTTTCCGGCCGCCAGCCCTTTAAATCTGCGGGCCTGCGGTTCTAGAAGGGTTGCGTCTAGATCGGAGTTGATTTTTTGTGATCCTCATTTTAGCCACTCCAATCTAGACTGCTATAAGCCCCGCCCCTTCCGGTGGCATCATTATCTCAAAAAATCAACTCCGTTCTAGTCGCTACCATCCCAGAAGAGGAGCTGTTGCTGCCAGAGAGATCTCTGTGCCTGTCTTCTGGAGATCTGTGCCCCTGAGTTATGTACCCTCCTGTGATCTCTGTGACCCCAGCTATGTGCCCCCCAGCTATGTGCCCCAATATGATCTCTGTGCCCCCCAACTATATGCCTCGCTGTGAGCTGTGCCTCCCACCTATGTGCCCCCCTGTGATCTCTGTGGCCCCAGCTATGTGCCCCAATATGATCTCTGTGCCCCCAACTATATGCCCCCTGTGATCTGTGCCTCCAGCTGTGTGCCCCCTGTGATCTCTGTGGCCCCAGCTTTCTGCCCCCTGTGATGCCTGCGCCCCTCTGCTATGTACCCCCTGTGATATTTGTGCTCCCATGTGATCTCTGTGCCTCCCTAGCTATATGCCCCTCCGTGATCTCTGTGCCCTCCAGCTATGTGCCCTCCTGTGATTTGTTTGCCCCCCCCTGTGATCTTCGTGCCACCCCCCGGTGATCTGTGTGCCTCCCCAGCGATACCTGTCCCCCAGTGCTGTTTATCCCGCTTTTTGTTTCCTGCTCTATTCACCGTCCGAGCCACGGACCCGCTCCTGTGCATGCCCAACGATGGACGCACCTCAGCTGTTTATCCCCCCCCATCTCCTTACCTGGGTGAGTCCCAATATGGAAACTTTGTTTTATGTATGTACAGCACTTGCACTATCACCTGTATACTGTATATAGACTGCTGTGTATACAAGATATAGGTGATACTGTTTGCTAAATCTGTATGATCACAGTATCACCTATATAATGTATACACAGCAGTCTATATACATTATATAGGAGACACTGCGACTTATAAATACAATATATGGGTGATACTGCTGTATATATGTTACAAAGGTAATACTGCGACTATATGCCCCAGTCACAGTATCACCTATATAATGTATATACAGCACTCACCTATATGATGTATGCAACATAATCTACTATATAATTGTCTAACTTTTCACTTCCGTCTGTAACGGAAATCCTGCGTCGCTGATTGGTCGCGCCCCACCGGACGCGACCAATCAGCGACAGGCACATCCGGCTGCGAATTGGCGCAGGATTTCAACCAGGCAACGCCACCGCTATCGTCGGGAGATCAGCAGCGCTAGTCGCTAATCTCCCAACGGTAGCCGCGGGTCATCTCCACATACATACTCGCCTTCCGCCCCTGCATCCCTGTCCGGCGTGTCTGCTTCTATCCTGTGCGGTGCTGTCACGTAGTACCGCTCATTAAGATCTTGAATATGGACGCGACTCCACTCCCATAGGCGTGGCGTCCATATTCATGACCTTGATGAGCGGTACCACGTGACCGCACCACAGAGGAAGAAGCTGACGCGCCGGAATAGAGATGCAGGGACTTGCAGCCATGGAGCGAGGAGGGTAAGTATGATGGGGGAGGACAGGGGAGCCCAGCAGAGTGTGGGAGTGGAGCCATGTATACAGGGTGGGAGCGGGCCATGTATATAGAATTGGAGAGTGGCAGCAGAGCCATGTATATAGGATTGGAGGGTGGGAGCAGAGCCATGTATACAAGGATGGGAGGGTGGGAGCGGAGCCATGTATATAGGATGGGAGGGTGGGAGCGGAGCCATGTATATAGGAATGGAGGGTGGGAGCGGAGCCATGTATATAGGATTGGAGGGTGGGAGCAGAGCCATGTATATAGGATTGGAGGGTGGGAACAGAGCCATGTATACAAGGATGGGAGGGTGGGAGCGGAGCCATGTATATAGGATGGGAGGGTGGGAGTGGAGCAATGTATATAGGATGGGAGGGTGGGAGTGGAGCAATGTATATAGGATTGGAGGGTGGGAGCGGAGCCATGTATATAGGATGGGAGGGTGGGAGCGGAGCCATGTATACAGGATGGGAGGGTGGGAGCGGAGCTATGTATATAGGATTGGAGGGTGGGAGTGGAGCCATGTATACAGGATGGGAAGGTGGGAGCGGAGCCATGCATACAAGGATGGGAGGGTGGAGCGAAGCCATGCATACAAGGATGGGAGGGTGGAACGGAGCCATGCATACAAGGAGGGGAGGGGGGAGAGGAGCCATGCATACAGGATGGCACAGGCGATCCATGCATACAAGGATGGGAGGAAGGAGTGGAGCCATGTATACAGGATGTGACAGGGGAGCCATGTATACAAGGATGGGAGGGGGGAGCCATGCATACAAGGATGGGAGGGTGGGAGCGGAGCCATGCATAAATAAACTACATACATATTCTAGAATACCCGATGCGTTAGAATCGGGCCACCATCTAATCGTCTAATTCTGTCTGTCTGTAACAGAAATCCTGCGTTGCTGATTGGTCGCGACCTCTCTGCTCAGCTGCCTCCGGATTGGATGTGGGTGTTGCTGCGAGCACGCCCCTTGGATACCCGACCGCGGCCTTAGCAACGTCACAGGGACTGTCACAGAACCTGTGTTAGAGAGCAGTTCCATGAGCAATAACATTTAATGATAATGTATATATTTTACCTGGAAAATCCTGTGTATTCATTGCATTATTCTTAAATCTTCATAAATAAACTACATACATATTCTAGAATACCCAATGCGTTAGAATCGGGCCACATCTAGTATAGTATAATGCGGTCTTAATATAACGTATAATATAGTTTTGCTTGTATATACAGCATATATATATATGTACAGATGTTTATATAGTATGTTCCTTTGTACATAGTATATAGTGTGGAATCCACACTATATACACTGGCCCATCTCTACACTATATATTATATACATAGCTCCACTCTACATTCCTTACCACAGTATAAATTGTGGAGCCATGTATGCTGTGTATACTTATCCTGTATACATTGTGTAATTCTCAGTATCTGGTCTTATTGTGTGTGTGTGTATGTGTGTGTGTATATATATATATATATATATATATATATATATATACATAAATAATCACTCCGATAAATTGTGAAAAAAGTGTCAGACTCTTTATTAGCCCATGTGGCAACGTTTCAGATCCATAACATAACCTTTCTCTGCTGTGGAACTGAAATGTTGCCACATGGGCTAATAAGGAGTCCACCCCTCCCCCACTTGCTCAGGGCCCCAGCACTTGCGATACTTACCTCTTCCTGCTCCTCGCAGTGGCATCTTCTGACTGTGCTGTGTCAGGTCAGAGGGTGCAGTGACATCACATCTGTGCGCCCTCTGCCTGAACAGTCGTAGTGCAGAGAGCCGGAAGACGCCGACGCTGAGGAGTCCGGAGCAGAGCAGCGGCCAGCGAGGAGAGGTGAGGATTTAAATTTTTTTTTTTATGTTTTGGGCAACATATGGGGCCCCTCATACACTGGAGCATTATATAGAGCATCAACTGGGGCCCATTATACTGAAGCATAATATGGGGCCCATTATATACTAGAGCATCATATGGGGCCCATTATATATGGAGCATTTTATGGGGCCCATTCTGTTTGGAGTTTGGAGCAATATATGGGGCCCATCACATACTGTATAGAGCATTATATGGAGCCTATTATATTCTTTATGGAGCATTATATGGGGCCCATTCTGTATGGAGCAAGGTATGGGGCTCATTATACTGTTTGGAGCATTATATGGAGCTCATTATACTGCATAGAGCAATATATGGGGCATATTATTCTGTATGGACGCTAAGTGGTGCCCACAATACTATATGGAGGACTATGTGGTGCCTATAATACTGTATGGAGCAATATATGGGGCTTATTATTCAGTATGGAGCGCTGTGTGGTGCCCAGAATACTGTATGGAAGACTATGTGGTGCCCATTATACTGTATAGAGCAATTTATGGGGCTCATACTGTATGGAGCACTATGTGGTACCCATAATACTGTATGGAGCAATATATGGGGCTTATACTGTATGGAGCACTATGTGGTACCCATAATACTGTATAGAGCAATTTATGGGGCTCATACTGTATGGAGCACTATGTGGTACCCATAATACTGTATGGAGCAATATATGGGGCTCATTATACTGTATGGAGCAGTATGTGGTACCCATAATACTGTATGGAGCAATATATGGGGCACATTATTCTGTATGGAGCGCTATGTGGTGCCCAGAATACTGTATGGAATGCTATTTGGTGCCTATAATACTGTATGAAGGACTTTACTGTCTGGTTTCTGACCTATTGTACAATAGATATCACTCATGTAATGTAAGAAGTGAAATCTTTGGCATTGTATACCTATATTTCTCTGCTGTATCTGTACATTATGAATTGTGGTACGTGTTAAAGGGGCCCACTGAGACTCTTTCACCTGCGGCCCACAAAAACCTGGAGCCGGCCCTGTATGGACTGCACAGTACCGCTTCTCCTGTCCTGTTGTCGAAGAGGTGACATTGGTCTTTGGAAGGGTCAATATTGGTTTAGTATTTTCAACATATGGGGCCCATCATATACTGGATCATCATATGGGGCCCATCATACAATTTAGCATTATATAGAGCATCATATGGGGCCCATTATACTGAAGCATAATATGGGGCCCATTATAGACTAGAGCATCATATGGAACCCATTATACATGGAGCATCATATGGAGCCCATTATATATGGAGCATTTTATGGGGCCCATTCTGTTTGGAGTTTGGAGCAAAATATGGGGCCCATCATATACTGTATGGAGCATTATATGGGGCCCATTCTGTTTGGTGTTTGGAGCATTATATGGAGCCTATCATATTCTTTATGGAGCATTATATGGGGCCCATTCTGTATGGAGCAAGGTATGGGGCTCATTATATTGTATGGAGTATTATATGGGGCGCATTATACTGTTTTGAGCATTATATGGGGCTCATTATACTGTTTGGAGCATTATATGGGGCTCACACTGCATGGAGCAATATATGGGCTCATTATTCTGTATGGAGCAATATATGGGGCATAATTATTCTGTATGGTGCGCTATGTGATGCCCACAATACTGTATGGAGGTAGATGTGGTGCCCATAATACTGTATGGAGCAATATATGGGGCTAATTATACTGTATGGAGCACTATGTAGTGCCCATAATATTATATGGAGCAATATTGGGGCTCATTATACTGTATGGAGCAATATATGGGGCTTATTATTCTGTATGGAGTGCTATGTGGTGCCCAGAATACTGTATGGAAGACTATGTGGTGCCCATTATACTGTATGGCGCAATATATGGGGCTCATTATACTGTATGGGGCACTATGTGGTGCCCATAATACTGTATGGAGCAATATATGGGGCTCATACTGTATGGAGAACTATGTGGTACCCATAATATTGTGTGGAGCAATATATGGGGCTCATTATACTGTATGGAGCACTATGTGGTACCCATAATACTGTATGGAGCAATATATGGGGCACGTTATTCTGTATGGAGCGCTATGTGGTGCCCAGAATACTGTATGGAGCCTATGTGGTGCCTATAATACTGTATGGAGGACTTTACTGTCTGGTTTCTGACCTATTGTACAATAGATATCGCTCATGTAATGTAAGAAGTGAAATCTTTGGCATTGTATACCTGTATTTCTCTGCTGTATCTGTGCATTATGAATTGTGGTACGTGTTAAATGGACCCACTGAAACTCTTTCACCTGCGGCCCACAAAAACCTGAAGCCGGCCCTGTATGCACTGCACAGTACCACTTCTCCTGTCCTATAGCCAAATAAAATAAAATATTGGAAAAGCGGTTTAAATGGATTATCCCAAGTAATCCATTCTCCTTTGGATAGTGGATAACTTTCCAATTGCTGGAGATCTGACTGCTGGGACCTCCATGATCCTAAAAGCAGCTGTGGTCGATCATACGCTCTGTGGCGACATTCACATGTAGCTCTTCAAATATCTCCTTTTAGGAGAGTGAGGGGCAAGGACAAAGTAAAGTAAAATTCAGTGATCCGGGTGAGGAGTGTTATAGTCTGTGGGCTGGTGGGGTTGGGTGGCAGGGCAGCTTTTTTGTCCCAGTCTGGCCCTGGCAAGCAGGGATTGCATGCACATCACTGTAATGCTGCAGCCATCTTGGTTGTGGCATTACTGTGATTGGCTAGCTGTGTGGCATCAGAGCTTATCAAAAAACAGGCGCCGCTTAGCTTGCATACTTACGCCATTGCACCGCTCTGTGACACTTCATATTGGAGTGAGAAAGAGCTTGTCTAGGCCTGTATGTGCACTGCATAAGGAATCAGAGGCTTGTAGTGTTGATACTGCTGCTGAAGCTGAGCCATCATACTAACAGCCCTTCTAAGGGCTAGTCGTTTGCTTTGCTGTTTGTATCGCATACAATCTGCATTTAGGAAGGGAGAGTGACAGAATACAATATGTAGACAACGATTAGGACTGTGCAATCCGTTGGCAAATATATAGCTGCAGCTCTTTTTTTTGGGGGGGGGGAATTGAATATATTTTGATCCATCGAGTGTTACTGATTTGTGTTACTTTTTTGTGTCATATGTGTCCCCCTCCCCTGCCGACTCCCTGGCATATATGACTCGCTTATAAGCCGAGAAGGGGACTTTCAGCCTTAAAAAATGGGCTGAAAATCTCAGCTTATACGGGAGCATATACGGTTTATATATATATATATATATATATATATATATATATATATATATATATACGGTATTATAGTCTGTAGCTTTGTCGCCATAAGAGGAGGGGGGTCTCAGACATTTCTTGTATAGGGGTCCTAAGCTGTAAGTGTCCGCCCTGATAGAAGGATTTTCCTTTAGTGTATGAATGTCACTATTCATAGGATAGAAGAACTCAAAATGAACAAGTAACTACACTGTGTGTAAAATTATTAGGCAAATGAGTATTTTGATACATCATCCTTTTTATCATGTTGTCCTACTCCAAGCTGTATAGGCTTGAAAGCCAACTGCCAATTATGTAAATCAGGTGATTTGCATCTCTGTAATGAGGAGGGGTGTGGTCTAATGACATCAACACCCTATATAAGGTGTGCTTAATTATTAGGCAACTTCCTTTCCTTTGGCAAAATGGGTCACAAGAGAGATTTGACGGACTCTGAAAAGTCAAAAATTGTGAGATGTCTTGCAGAGGGAAGCAGCAGTCTTGAAATTGCCAAACTTTTGAAGTATGATCACCGAACAATCAAGCGTTTCATTGCAAATAGCCAACAGGGTCGCAAGAAGCTTGTTGATAAAAAAATGGGCAAAATAACTGTCCATGAATTGAGGAAAATCAAGTGTGAAGCTGCCAAGATGCCATTTGCCACCAGTTTTACCATATTTCAGAGCTGCAACGTTATTGGAGTATCAAAAAGCACAAGGTGTGCCATACTCAGGGACATGGCAAAGGTAAGGAAGGCTGAAAGACGACCACCTTTGAACAAGAAACATAAGATAAAACGTCAAGACTGGGCCAAGAAATATCTTAAGACTGATTTTTCTAAGGTTTTATGGACTGATGAAATGAGAGTGACTCTTGATGGGCCAGATGGATGGGCCCGAGGCTGGATCAGTAAAGGGCAGAGAGCTCCACTCCGGCTCAGACGCCAGCAAGGTGGAGGTGGGGTACTGGTATGGGCTGGTATCATCAAAGATGAACTTGTGGGACATTTTCAGGTTGAGGATGGAGTGAAGCTCAACCTACCTACTGCCAGTTTCTGGAAGACACCTTCTTCAAGCAATGGTACAGGAAGAAGTCGGTATCGTTCAAGATAAACATGATTTTCATGCAGGACAATGCTCCATCACATGCATCCCAAATACTCCACAGTGTGGCTGGCCAGTAAAGGTCTAAAAGAAGAAAAAATAATGACATGGCCCCCTTGTTCACCTGATCTGAACCCCATAGAGAACCTGTGGTCCCTCATAAAATGTGAGATCTACAGGGAGGGAAAACAGTCCACCTCTCAGAACAGTGTCTGGGAGGCTGTGGTGGCTGCTGCACGCAACGCTGATCGCAAACAGATCAAGCAACTGACAGAATCTATGGATGGAAGGCTTTAGAGTGTCATCGTAAAGAAAGGTGGCTATGTTGTTTTTTTTTTTTGTTTTTGAATGTCAGAAATGTTTATTTCTAAATTTTGTGTGTTATATATTCGTTTACCTGGTGAAAATAAACAAGAGAGATGGGTATATATTTGGCTTTTATTAAGTTGCCTAATAATTCTGCATAGTAATAGTTACCTGCACAAACAGATATCCTCCTAAGATAGCCAAATCTAAAAAAAACCCCACTCCAACTTCCAAAATTATTAAGCTTTGATATTTATGAGTCTTTTGGGTTGATTAAGAATATAGTTGTTGTTCAATAATAAAAAGAATCCTCTCAAATACAACTTGCCTAATAATTCTGCACACAGTGTTGAAGATTTTTATCCAAAAATGAATATAGAAAAGTGCAAATGTTAAAAAAAATACAAAAATCAATACAGAAATTGGAATTCAGTTCACCTATCATTTACTGGTTGCTTGCCAGCTTGACAAGTAGAGCAATAAGGCAAAAAGATGAGGAATATGGTGTCCAAGAAGTAGTTAAAAAGATTTATTTTAGTTCTTCAGATTAAAGTGTATTCATTGTAATTGCACAAAGACATCTCATGATTTCTAGGGACTTCTGACCCTTAGTCACATGCAATGTCCATCGGCCAGAAATTCTTGAAACGCGTGACCTATGTTGCTAACTTTCTGTTTGTAGAATAGCAATTACTATGCATTTAATCTGAAGAAACAAAACAAAGATTTTTAATTACATTCTGTACGCTGGCTTCCTTATCTATCCAAAATGTTAAAAACAACAAGTCAAATGGACACCAGAGTAAAATAGCATATTAAGGTTATGGAGGAGGAAAACATATTTGTGTAAGAAGTCCCAAGAATATCAATATTGAGAGGTGGCAGCAGTATAAAGATGTTAGGCCAAGTGTAATAAGAGTAACCATTTTATATGGTCAGCAATACTCAAAGATGCAATATAAAGTAAGAAGTATTGTATCTGACATATGGTGAAATTACATGTTTAAAGTATAGCGTAAAGTATTTGAGTAATACCATACATTTCTGTTAATGCAACTGATCAAAAGAAAATGCAACAAAATCAGAATAGAGACCAAGGGGGATAATGTTGTAAGTCTTGCTGTCCCTCTGCCTCACAGACCTGCCATTTTGGAGATGCCCTGTTCTAGTCATCTAGCCTTCACAATTTGGCCTGTAAAAAAGTCACTCAGAAGTTACTTAATACTTGCCCATTTTTTTTTCTGCTTCTAAGACATCAACGTCAAAAACTGACTTGTCACTCACTGCCTAATATATCCCACTTGTTGACTGGGGCCAAAGTCATCACAAGATAATGTGTTTTTCACTTCACCTTTCAGTATGTCATGGCTAGTAAACTTATATATCTTTATACACTCAAAGGGCACTTATTAGAGATACCCATGGAGTAGAGTGTTGGACCTCCTTTGGCCTTGAGACTAGCAGCAACTCCTTGTGATATATTTTCCAATGGATGTTGAAATCGTCCTGTAGGAATATTAGTCCATGCATACAGGATAGCTTCTTGCAGTTGCTACTAATTAGATGTAGATACTGATATGCTCTGAACAGTCTACTCTACCTCTTCTGAAAAATTTTCTATCGGATTAATATCTGGGGACAGTGAAGGACAGAGCAGAAAAAAAAGCTTGCTCATGTCCCTGGAACAAATCCATAACTATCAGGGCTGCCGCCAGCTTCACCCCTCAAACCTTCCACAGTTAAATCAAACACTCGGAAAAACTCCACTTCTGCAC
Organism: Oophaga sylvatica; assembly: GCA_033576555.1. Classification (NCBI taxonomy): domain Eukaryota; kingdom Metazoa; phylum Chordata; class Amphibia; order Anura; family Dendrobatidae; genus Oophaga; species Oophaga sylvatica. The sequence goes on from JARQOD010000002.1 coordinate 148,551,279, forward strand.
CCCGTCCTCACCTGTCACATTTTAACAGTTCCCATCGAACATCATATCAAATACATAGACATCAGGTTTTGTTTTGGCCAAAAGATTTTTTAAAACTTTTCACCAATGTAGACTCATATGTCTTCCCATCCTTCCCCATATGGTGTCTCCACCCTGCCCCATATGGTGTCTCCACCCTGCCCATATGGTGTCTCCACCATGCCTCATATGATTTCTTCACCCTGCCCTATATGGTGTCTCCACCCTGCCCCATACTGTGTCTTCATCCTGCCCCAATATTGTGGGTTTCAGTACAAAAAGAAAAACAAAGTTTTTCTTTATCTGGTTGCGGTCCAGCAGCATCCTCTTCTTCATTCATTTGAGACTCCAGCGCATGGCAGTGCCGTCATACACCAGCGACATGTGTGCCGACCTCTGCTGTTATCTGTCGGTGGCTTCCAGCACAGCAATAGTTTTGAACTAAAGATGCTTGCGAGAAAACATATTCACTTACTGAACCGGCAGAATCCTGCCCCTGGGGCCTGGTCAGCAGAAGCAAAAAGAGGGGGCTTGGTCCAGATCCTCCGTCTTTGCTTCTGCCAACTGGGCCCCATACACCAGTAAGGGAAGTAATGCACAGATGGCGGCCCTGATGACTATTTACTGGGATTGGAGGGACCAGGGTGTTCCAGTAAAATATTCCTCACACTATACCTGCACCTCCAACAGCTTGAACTATTGAAACTCAACAGGAAGAGCTGATTTATGTTGCTTGTGCCAAATTATGACACTCCCATGAGCATTGTGGAACATAAATCTGATTTCATCTGACCAGGCAATGTTTTCTTTGACTCAGTGATTTACTTCTTTGTTTTCTTTGCCTACTGGAGTCTTGCTCTTGCCTTTCCATGTTCCATAATATTTAATGTTATTTAAAGTTTCTAATAGCACTCAAACTGATCGTCTGTTGTTGTAGCCCATCCGTGATAAGGAATCATGATTTGTTTGTTCTGTCTCCAGGTTGACTAGCACTGGGTTTCATGCCTAATTTGAAGTCACTTGACTATCCCTTTACGATGTGGATTCAAACAGAAACCGATTTACAGAATTTGTACTCATCTGTTTGTGCTCTATAGTCACATATCTAAGGTCAAAGATGTAATCAGTTAATTAAATGTATAAATATGGATGCATGCCTCCTCCACCCTAAAACAATCACAGCACTGTGGAGGCTTCAGTAATAAGGCATTTGTGTTCAGGGCAGAAGCTGATATGACTAGGACCTCTCCTTGCCCAATTGCACTATGCTCCACCACCAGGCTTGGAGACACACCATGAATTTCTGCCATTGAAATCTACAGATCTAACAATGGTTACATTGACTCGGATAAAGCAGCACTGGGAGATCATGGCACAAAAATGTGATACCAAGTTTGACAATAGCTTGTGCAATATGAATTTATCTTAATCATCTTAAGTGAGACAATCTTTTGTGACAAGTTATCAATATGGAACATTTGGAGTCATGATAACCTTTGCTACATTTTAAAGTCAAATAATATATACTGTTAGCAGGGCGGAATGTACCTAATGGCATAGTAGGCTTGTGTCAAAGGGTGATGCTAAAGAGGCAATCTTTGCAGGTTTCTGAGATAAAAACTCCTATCTGTAAAGATACATTTATTTTATACTTCTTTCCTCAATATTCTGCAGCCACCTAGCCAGCCATTCCCAGTTCCTTTACCATTTATAAATTCTGCACATATCATAATTTTCTCCTACCCCCAATGCCACTATCACTTCACCCTACAAATAGCTTTCCTTATTCAGTTAGCTCAATGTCCCCGCCATTAGAAACCTGACACACTTGGGTCTCTTTATTCTATTGACACTTGGTTTCTGAGGTAGTCATTCATCATATTACAGCCCTGATGACCCTGCATGTTGGAGAATTTAAGTGGGTTGCTGTACATTATTCTGTCGCGCACATAATACCCAGAGATTTCAGCATTCTTATTAACCATGATATGTCCGCATGTGCCTGTTCATTTTCCAATTATTTTCATTTTCTATAGTTTGAATCATTTTTTTATTGTCAGCCTTTTTAAAGACTGATACTGCTCAGAATTTGCAAAGAAAAACTTTTCTAAAGTATTATTTCTTAAAAAGTTTGTCACTTTCATAATTTTCCATGAGAATGTCAGGGTGAAGAGACTGGCACCTACAAACTTCAAACTGAGATTTCCCTATTGAAATTGGTTCGGAATATCACCTGTCATGGCTTGGCATCAATGCAACATAGTTGAAGTGTTACACTATCTATTTTCTTCTAATGTAGCTATCAAGGCAGTATGTCCAGAATCAAACCAACCCAACCCTGACATAATGAGCACTGGCAGCTTCCAGAAAGGATAGCATGATCTAAAGTTTTACAAATCTAACAATTCCTCCCTTTTTCCTTTTTAAAGGCCACATTTTCAAATCTCACCAGTGAGAAGTGATCGTGGTATAGGAAAGAAAGAAATATTATTTACCTATCTCAACACAATTATTGTAGTGTCCACTGGGACCAGAATGATGGCGTTCTATCCATACATCCAAACTTGCAGCCATTTTGTGATTTTGTGACTTTAGCAGTGAGGTAGCTATAGAGATGAAGCATCATCACTTCCAGTCCCACCAGAGACCATCTGAGAAGTGGCACTGTAGCAGCGGGAGTCTGGAGAAGTAATAACTTCTTTCTTTATTTTACAATAATAAAACACATACCCATCATAATCCACAGTGCTATTTCCATGTCTGTGTTTTTTCACGGACCAGTATTTTTTACGGCAGCACAGATGAAAAGGGTCAATACAAATCTATGGATCTGTGAAAAACACTGTAAGATGGCCACTGGACAAGTCCTTGATGTATCATCAAGATTGGTAGCTTTGGTGATGTAAGCTTTAGAAAGCAGACTCCAGCCTGTATAGTGCTGAGTTAATAGGGCGTATCTGGGTCAGGTTTACAAGCAGTCAAAGAGATGGGTGGAACTGGCTGCTTACGTATGGCAGATAAAAAGGAGACCAGTTGTCTCAATCAGTGTCTGTGTCTGGAGGTGTGCAGACCTCTGGTATTGCTTGTGTTTACTAAAGGACTCAAGAGCTGGACACTAATCTGAGTGGGCAAACCCACACTACTATATGGACTTTTGTTTGCTTATGCTGAGCGGTTTATGAAGTTTTAAAACCAGCCTGGACACATTTTACTTAAACCGCTTCTGTATTTTGGCCAAAATATTTACCAATACCTCACACATTTTATTTATAATTTTTATCTTCCTGTTGCACATTTTTTCTTTTTTATGCAGCCAGGCCTGTGTTATCATTTATTGGGTGATTTAGGTGTCTGTTTTTGTGGGGTGCACTTATATGGTGCTGGATAGCCCACCTGATCTAATAGTATGGGCATCATAAAGAGGCTGTAATCCAGACATTGTGCATCACACAAACCTGTGTGACTGGTGCCCTATGAAAGCCTCCCCTGTGTGCAATTTTAATACTAAACAAGCACCCCCTCCATGTATGATAGGTGTTTGAGGGTTGTTTCAGCAGTATTTTGCACCTGTGCTTCCCTCATCTTTATTATGGGGGTCTGCAGCATCCTGCTACTGCATTAGTATTGTAACTTGGTGTTGATGAGAGTAAGGCTGTCAGCTTTCTGTGATTTTTTTTTTTAATTTATGCCCTTTTTCAGTGAATTCCTATTGCTAGTTGGCTATTACCTTGGCTACTAAAGTATACGTATTTATCCATACAATTATTGAGCGCAAAATCAACTGCAGATTTCATTATGGAAATGATGCAGATTTGCCACGCATTTCACCCTTTGCATTGCCTGTCAATTTCCGATGCTGATTTTTAACACCGCATATGGACAAGATTTCATGAAATCTCCTCTGCAATGCTTCTACTATAATGTGCAGTGAATCATCTGCCAGTTAAATCCAGACAGAACAAATTTAGGTTTCGAGAAATACAAAAGACGCAAAGTGACAATTGCATTTTCGTTTTACCATGGCATCTGTAGGCAAAACTGGTCACTCTCCTCCTGCATTTTGTTCCTATTGCAGTTTCATTTTTAACATTTTTTTTATATTTCAATATTTTCTTTTCCACTGTTATTTGCATAATGTGTTACATTTGCTAACCCTATACACTGTATATACACTGCTCAAAAAATAAAGGGAACACTTAAACAACAGAATAAAACTCCAAGTAAATCAAACTTCTGTGAAATCAAACTGTCCACTTAGGAAGCAACACTGATTGACAATCAATTTCACATGCTGTTGTGCAAATGGAATAGACAACAGATGGAAATTATTGGCAATTATCAAGACACACTCAATAAAGGAGTGGTTCTGCAGGTGGGGACCACAGACCACATCTCAGTACCAATGCTTTCTGGCTGATGTTTTGGTCACTTTTGAAAGTTGGTTGTGCTTTCACACTCGTGGTAGCATGAGACGGACTCTACAACACACACAAGTGGCTCAGGTAGTGCAGCTCATCCAGGATGGCACATCAATGCGAGCTGTGGCAAGAAGGTTTGCTGTGTCTGTCAGCGTAGTGTCCAGAGACTGGAGGCGCTACCAGGAGACAGGCCAGTACACCAGGAGACGTGGAGGGGGCCGTAGGAGGGCAACAACCCAGCAGCAGGACCGCTACCTCCGCCTTTGTGCAAGGAGGAACAGGAGGAGCACTGCCAGAGCCCTGCAAAATTACCTCCAGCAGGCCACAAATGTGCATGTGTCTGCACAAACGGTTAGAAACCAACTCCATGAGGATGGTCTGAGTGCCCGACGTCCACAGATGGGGGTTGTGCTCACAGCCCAACACCGTGCAGGACGCTTGGCATTTGCCACAGAACACCAGGATTGGCAAATTCGCCACTGGCGCCCTGTGCTCTTCACAGATATGAAAGCAGGTTCACACTGAGCACATGTGACAGACGTGACACAGTCTGGAGATGCCATGGAGAGCGATCTGATGCCTGCAACATCCTTCAGTATGACCGGTTTGGCAGTGGGTCAGTAATGGTGTGGGGTGGCATTTCTTTGGATGGCCGCACAGCCCTCCATGTGCTCGCCAGAGGTAGCCTGTGTCAGGGACACCGCACTGCACTTGCTCACTGAGCCAGTGCGTGTGTCCTGAGTGAACAAACTGTGCCCAAAGATACCTGTATAGCAGAGCCGCAGCAGGGAAGACGTGTGCTTCTGAGGAACAGGACCTTCAGCATGTGACTGCTAGTGGGCGGAGCCGGCCACACGTCTCTCAGAGGCAGCAGTAGCAGATAGAGAATGCTTCAGGCCAAAGCCACGTGACTGCTAGTGGGCATGGCCTAAGCTCCAGAGAGCTATGAGGTGAAGGAAAACTCCTAGAAGGGTAACTACGGGACACAGTTACCAAGGGGCATATACAGAACGGATAATCAGGACGTAGCCAAGGGTCATACACATAGAGGGCGACGAAGTACAAGAGGAGCAGGCAAAGAGGAGTCAGAACGTAGCCAAGGGTCATACACGTAGAGGGCAGCAGAGTACAAAAGGGACAGGCAAAACTCGAAACAGGGACACAGCCAAATCAGAACCAGACAGACAGAACGTAGCACAGGCACAAAGCACTGGCACAAGCACAACAGGGTCACACACACTCGGCCAAGGGTCAGAGTATAAGCGACAGGATGGCCCCACAATGAGGCTATAAAAAGCCTCCCAGAATCCCAGAGTGAGGCCATCCCGGTTAACCCTAAAACCACCTAATCCCAGAAACTCAGCAGACCATGACAGCCTGACTGCCAATAGGTCCCGAGATGAGATCCTCAGACCCCTTGTGAAACCATATGCTGGTGTGGTTGGCCCTGGGTTCCTCCTAATGCAGGACAATGCCAGACCTCATGTGGCTGGAGTGTGTCAGCAGTTCCTGCAAGGTGAAGGCATTGAAGTATGGACTGGCCTGCCCGCCCATTCCCCAGACTTGAATCCGATTGAGCAAATCTGGGACATCATGTCTCGCTCTGTCCATCAACATCACATTGCACCACAGACTGTCCAGGAGTTGGCGGATGCTTTAGTCCAGGTCTGGAAGGAGATCCCTCAGGAGACTAATCGTCGCCTCATCAGGAGCATGCCCAGGCATTGTAGGGAGGTCATACAGGCACTTGGAGGCCACACACACTACTGAGCATCATTTTGACTTGTTTTAAGGACATTACATTCCACTTTAATTTTGTGGGTGACTCCAAATCCAGGCCTCCATTGGTTAATAAATTTGATTTCCATTGATGATTTTTGTGTGATTTTGTTTCAGCACATTCAACTTTGTACAGAACAAAGTATTCAATGAGAATATTTCATTCATTCAGATCTAGGATGTGTTATTTGAGTGTTCCCTTTATTTCTTTATTTTTTTGAGCAGTGTGTATATATTTATATATATATAATATATATATATATATATATATATATCTATATACTCGTGTATAAGCCGAGATTTTCAGCACCTTTTTTCATGCTGAAAATGCCCCCTCGGCTTATACACGAGTCATAGGGCAGAAACCAGCGGGGGATGCCGCGGCAGGAGCCGGTGGCTGGGATCATACTCATCCCTCCCCGTGCCATCGCTGAGGGTCCCTGCAATCCTGCGTTCTCCCCAGCTTCCTGCAGCTCTCCAGCACTGAGCGGTGATGTAATACCCGCTCATTAAGGTCATGTAATATGGACGCGACGCCACTCCCTTAATGAGCGGTATTACATCACCGCTCAGCGCTGGAGAGCTGCAGGAAGTTGGGGAGAATGCAGGATTGCAGGGACGCTCAGCGATGGCACGGGGAGGGGTGAGTATGATGGAGGAGAGGACAAGGAGCACGGAGCTGAACGGGGGATAGAACGGTGGACAGGGGAAGCATGCAGGAGGACCGGGGGGAGAACAGAGGATGGGGGAAGCATGAAGCAGGACGGGGGGGAGAACGGTGGACGGGGGAAGCATGGAGGAGGACCGGGGGGAGGGCGGGGAAGCATGGAGCAGGACGGGGGGAGGACGGGGGAAGCATGGAGGAGGACGGGAGGGAGAACGGAGGACGAGGAAGCATGGAGGAGGACAATGAGCACGGAGCAGGACGGGGGGAGGATGGAGGGCACAGAGGAGCACCGAGCAGGATGGGGGAGAGGATGGAGGGCACAGAGGAGCATGGAGTAGGACGGGGGGCATAGGAGGACGGAGAAGGAATGGGGGAGCACAGCGGAGAACGGAGCAGGAGGGGGGGAGTACAGAGGAGAATGGGGGAGCACAGAGCTGGATGGGGGAGCAAGGAGCAGGACGGGGGCAGCACAGAGCAGGGCAGTTTATACACCCGGCTTATACACGAGTCAATAAGTTTTCCCAGTTTTTTGTGGCAAAATTAGGGGGGTCGGCTTATACACGGGTCGGCTTATACACGAGTATATACGGTATATATCGCATCCCAATGCATTCATTGGTCATACCAATGTCCTGACTAATCCTCTCCAGGGGTAAAGAATTAAGTTGTTTTCTCTCCTCACTATTTCATTCCGATAAATCTCTTCTGCCTATATTATTATTCACGTCATAGGCACCAGAAAGGATGAATATGACATGGGGTTTACCAAGCTCTTAAGAAGTAAGAGAAGGATAAAAAGTGCGGTCATTATACCAATGCAGAAAAATCTATTGCTTATGTAGTGTAAAGGTTATACAAAGTATAAGAGGAAAATGCATTAACACATGCTGGCCAGAAGTTAATAATATACATTTTAGGGTTAGAATGGTTTAACATCATGTACTGGAGAATTCATTGACTATCACTAAGGACTTGTTGCCTAGCAACACTGTGTAAAGTCTTTAGAAACCTTTTTTGTCTCTGTGTCACATATCTTCCCAGTGTGAGTCAGAAACCTGACATGTCTTCTGTAGGTATTTGTGTCAAGGAAAGTAAAAATTCCGCTGAATACACTCAATATTAGTCAGGTATTGTTGATATAACATAAGAGAATTGCTCACAATGCTAAAATTGTCCATGGCCATCACGAACCAAGACAAGGAGGAAATATATCCTATGTGTCAGCAGCCCAAGCATTCGACAACGAGGCACAAAGCAAAAGTTACAATGAGAACAAAATATTGAGCTTATTAAGAGTACAGCAATGTTCAGTAAACTATTAATCTGGAGAAATTAATTTTTTATGATAGGGAGCATACGCATTTTGATAATGATGTCGAAGAAAATCTGTCAGCAGTTTTGACACAACAAAACTGCTGACAGGAATAGATAGGAGACATAGATGTAGTTATATATATTTTACCAGTAGAATTAATGAGAAAATGAAGTTTTATTCCAACACATGCCGATCCTGCAAGTGGTCCGTAAGACTGATGTGATCTCTGCTGTCTCCAATAATGTCTCCACAATACCTCGCCAGCTCTTGAGTGATGGCTGTAGAAGGCAACTGGTTGGCCAAAGCCATTACTCTGCAGTGGAGGAGTGGTAGAGCTGAGAGGACATCAGCCCTTCAAGGCACTGTTGGGATCTACTGCTAACACAGTAAATAATGCATGTGTAACCCCCTCTACACTTCTGTCTAGTGCTGCCAAGACTGCTGATAGATTCCAATAATCAAACTTCCAGTGAAGAGAAATGTTAATGCTTCGCTATACCAAGACATTTTGGACAATTGTACTGTTCCAACTTTGTGAGAATAGTTTTGGGAAGGTCCTTTCCTGCTTCAGCAAGATTGTGCCCAAGTGTACAGGTTAAGGTCCATAAAGGCATGCCTTGGTGTGAGAAACATGCACTATACGGAGTTTTGAGACATCCAAATTATATCTACATCCCATTCTAAATCCATAGCCATTAATATGAAGTTTGTCCCTCATTTGCAGCCACAACAGCTTTTACTCTTACGGGAAGGCTTTCTCCAAGGTTTTGGAGGGGTCTGTGGGAATTTTTGCACACTCATCTAGAAGAGCATTTTTTATGTCAAACACTGATGTTGGACTAGAAACTCAGCCTAGCAATCTCTGTTTTAAATATTTCCAAAATGTGTTCAATGGGGTCAGGGATCAGTGGGAGTCAGTCAAATTGTTCCATGCCAAACTCACTCAACCATCTCTTTATGGGCCTTGCTTTGTGAACTGGGGAATAGACATGCTGGAATATAAAAGATTCCTTCCTAAACTGTCCCACAATGTTGAAGAATGCAATCGTCCAAAACGTCTTGGTATACTGAAGCATTAAGATTTTTCGTCACTGGAACAAAGAAATCTAGGCCAACCCCTGAAATCAGTCCCATAGTCACCAGCACTTCTTTTGACAATGTGCCAGTTAGAGCGTTCATACAATGCAGGCACACAGTGCTGATGTATGCATCTGTTTGTCTACACTATGGCCGAGAGCATGCAGTGATTGCTTTTTCAGTTACTGTGTGTAGAAGTCAGGAGTCAGTTATTACTTTGCACTCTCGGCCGTAGTACAAGCAGACAACTGTATAGAACATCGCTGTGTGCTTGCATCACATAATCGTCAGTGCTGATTACAGCGCTTACTTGTCTGCTTGGCCAGGGTTTGACAGTAAGCTATGAGAATGTGCAGGTACGCGGGATGCAGTGACGAGAGGGAGACAGAGCAAGCTTTAACTGAACCTTTATATAGGGGTTATAGAAATAACTAATAAGCTGACAGTAGTTCTCCTCGCAGGGAAAGTATACAACAATACACAAATAACTGAGCAAACGGCTATTAGGCAGGTGCCAACGACTATAGGGCCGCAATAGGGCCGTCTAAAGGTCCTAGAACTTTAATTAACAGTTAACGGAGTGTCATTTATCCTTCTCTGACGTCCGGCAGAGCAGTTGTCCGGGAGGTGTCCGTTCGGCGTCTCAGCCGCTGGGCCCAGCCGACGAGGAGCTGTCGTAGGCTTCGGGCGTTCCTACACCTAAGTGCAGATGGGCGCAACAGGCCATGGAGAAGTTCCCTGGCTTTGAGACCGCCCCTCTAGGAGGCGAGATGGCGGTAGCCGCGGATCCTGTCGTGCAGGCCACAGCTGCGAGATGGAGTGAGGCAGTGGCGGCTGTGGATGGCAGTGTACAAGCCGCGGCCACAGGCTGGAATGGGGCAGAGGCCACAGCCGTGGGCTGGAGTGGGGCAGTGGCGGCCACGGATAGCAGCATATAAGCCGTGGCCGCAGGCTGGAACGGGGCAGTGGCGGCCGCAGGTGGCAGCGTACAGGCCGCAGCCGTGGGCTGGAGTGAGGTAGTGGCGGTTGCGGGTGGCAGAGTGCTCCTGCCTCTTCGCTCCGCTCGGGATCGTCCTCTTCCCGAGTCATGTGATACCTGCACTTTCTCGCGCGTGGCCGCTGGTCTTGTCTTGCTCTCCAATCCCCGTCCGGTTCCTCCATCCTGCCTCTCATCTGCCTCTGCGTCAAGTGCCCCCTGCTGGTCTCCTGTGCTCCTTTTATAGTCGCCCCTCCCCCGTTCCTTCCAGAACAGTCTCTGGGTCGTCCTGCAGTTTCTTCCCCCGGGAATCTTCCCACAAGGAACTTAAGTGACAGCCCCCTTGGTTCCGGCCTGGTCACACAGTGGGGGCTCTCTCTCCTACAAGAACACCACTGTCTACCTGCAGCCATGTGAAGGATATGTGTGCTGTCCATCTGAATACTACAGACATCATCTTCACATCTTTGGACACAGCAGGAGAAGCTTGATGGTAGATGAACTATGCTTGATCATATTGAGATCTTGGAAATTTAGAAGAATGGACCTCAGCCAACCTCTTACAAACAACCTCATAGCATTATCCCACCTCCACCAAAGTTTATAGTTGACACAATACAGTCAGGCAGGCAATGTTCTCATAGCATTTGCCAAAACCCAGATTCATCCATCAGACTGCCAGATAAAGAACCACAGGAGTCCAGTGGCAATGTGCATTCTTGACATTGCGCTTGGTAGTGTAAGGCTTGCAGGGAGCTGCTTGACCATGGCAATAATGCCATAAAGCTCCAGTTTTTGTGCTGATGTTAATGCCAGAGGAATTTTGGAGCTTTTTTAAAGCAGCAGAATGACAGCACCTTTTATGCATAATATGCCTCAGCAATCCCGCTCTGTAACTTTGTGCTGTCTGCCACTTGTTGCTGTGATTCCTAATGTTTCAACATTCAATAATACCACACACAGTTATCAGTGAATATTTAGGAAGGAAGAAATTGTACAGACTGAATTTAAGAACGTATTACAGTACCAAGCTCAAATTCAGTGAGCTCTCTACAATGAACCATTCTTTCCCAAACATTTGTTAAGTCAGAATGTATGGTTAAAGCCTAGATTTTATACACCTGCAGACAATGGACTAAAAAAACATGAAAAACCCGAATTCAATGATTAAAGGTATGTTCCCATGGTCAGTAAACCCTGCGGGTTGGACGTTGCGTACCCCCACAGCGTCAAACCCGCAGCGGCCAGATGTTACAGCATAGTGGATGGGATTTCAACAAATCCCATCTCCACTATGCTTGCACGGACGCCTTCGGCTTCCCTGCGGAGACGCACATGCGGCTCGTCTTTCCAGACCACAGCATGACAACTTATGTAGCGGAGACGTTCCATCTCTGCTGCGTAAATTACCCATTTACTATCATTAGATGCGGTAAAAACGCATTATCTTTCAAGTCACATGCGTATTAATTGCAGGAATGCAGCTTACTACGCATGTGTACTAATTTAAATAAAGGTGTACCTTGTTTCAGCTGGAAGTTCTCGTACACTGCAGTTCTCACGATGAGCTGAGCTGATTGTGAGAACTGCAGTGCACGTGACCACCGGGGACCGCATTAACTCTGGTGATCATCTTCAACCTCTGCTGCGTCTAGATATCAGGATGAGTGGTGGCATAATGCCACCGTTTAGTCAAAGGCATCCAGATGTAGCAGAGCTAGACTCGTCGTGGGACAGTATGTATATCTTCTCGGCAGACAGGTAAGGATATTGTTGCTTTTTTATTTTAATTCTCGTACAGGAGAACGAGGGCGTCGGTGGAATAGGTGATGCAGTAAGTATGGTTTAATTAAGATCTATTAAAGGAGTTGGTGTCATTATTTCAATTAAAGTTTATTTATTCTGGCTGTGTCTTTATTTACCATATAACTATAGGATTAGTAATGGATAGGTGCCTTATAGAGGCCTCTCCATTACTAAGCTGTGGGCGTAATGTCGCCTGACAATACAAAGGTGACATCAATTCCTCAAATATTACCCCACTTCCCACTGCTACAGGGCAAGTGGGAAGAGCCGGGTAAAATGCCACAATTGGTGCATCTTTGGATGTGCCAATTGTTGGGCAGCTGTGGGCTGCTATTTTTAGGCTGATGAGGGCCAAATTCCATGGACTTCGCCAGCCTGAGAATACCAGGCTGCAGCTGTCTGCTTTATCCTTGGATGGTTAGCAAAAATAGGGGGAAACCATGCTGGCTTTTTTTTTGGAGGGGATCCCACTATTTTTGCTAACCATCCAAAGTAAGCAGACTTCTGTCGGCCTGGTATTATCAGGCTGGTAAGATTCATGGATATTGGATCCTTACCAGCCTGAAATACCAGTCCCAGTAGTCTGCTTTACTCTGGCTGGTTAACAAATATAGGGGGACCCCACGCAATTTTTTTTTTAAAATTATTATTTATTTATTAAAAAGGAGGTGACCTTTCTCTGTGCTTTCCTCCACTTCCTGTGTCGTGTACTTCTGGCTGTGTCACAAGATTCACAATTATTTAAATTAGTACACATGCGTAGTAAGCTGCGTTTCCGCACTTAATACACATGTGACTAGGAAGATAATGTGGTTTTACCACATCTAATGAAAGTGTATGGGTAATTTACACAATGGAGACTGAGCATCTCCACTACATAAATAGACATGCTGTGGTCTGGAAAGACGCGCTGCATGTCCGTCTATGCAGGTGAGCTGCGGACATCGGTTCACACATAGCTGTCATGGGATTTCTTGAAATCCCATCCACTATGCTGTACCATCTGGACGCTGCGGGTTGGACACTGCAGATGTACGCAGCGTCCAACCTGCAGCGTTTACTGACCGTGGGAACATACCCCCAATATATCTGCAAACAGGAAATCACTTTTTTCTTTCCCAGAAGCCAACTTTCAATTTGTTTTATTTCAAGTGACAAAAAAAAGCATGCAATGAAAAAACGTGGAAAAACGCATGTAAAAAACGCATCAAAAACGCAGGTCGCCTGCCAGTGACTTCAGATGCAGATTTGGTGCAGATTTCACCTGCGTCAAATCCTGAGCAAATACTGAGCCATTCCTGATTGTGTGCACATACCCTAAGAGGTGTGTCTCAATACTTTTGTTCCAATAATATATTTATGTTATAACACAAATTTAGAACATTTCACAATAATAATACAGTAGAATATAAATCTCAGGATTCAGGCACGTGATACTGTGCTCTGCTTTCTACTGAAAACAATAATACCAAAAAAAAGAGAAATCTCAGTGAGAGGAGAATAAAGCTCCAACAGACCTTAAAATAAAGATCTATTGATCACGAAGAGAACTGAACCGTTACTCAACGTACTTGTGACTTTAGATATTGGATACACCAAAGATGCAGCTGTTTCTAGAATCCTTTCATCGACTTATGCTGATACCATGGTTACTTGCTATGATGTCCTTGTAGTGATCAATAGATCACATTATTAAGGTCTACTACTCATTTCTATACATGAAAGGGAAATCATGAAACATGGCACTGATGCCATTACGAAAACACATTGAGCACCGAGGAAGGATTTAATTTCACTGACATTTTAAAAATGCTCAGATCATGACCAAAAATCTCCAAGCTGATAAACATTCTGTAAAAATAACAGAGCTGAGCTTCATTGTTGCTAACTCATGTATTAAAAGGAATCTGTGAGCAGGATATAACTAATAAACTATTTACACTAATGAGGAAAAGGGTAACAATGTTTTGAACTTTTGACTTTTATCCTCCATATCTCACCATCCACTTCTGCTTCGAATGTGAGACTGTCATCATTTTATAGACAATCATCTTGGCTATCTCATACATAAATTTGACTTGCAACTATTTTGCATATGATAAACCTAAAAGAAAAGGAAGCTAAAGTCACTCCACATCAAACACATCTTTGTTAATATGCAAAAGCGATACATCAAAACCATTTAAAAGAAAGAAGGGAAACAAATACAGAGAAAACTATACTCACTGGTTATAGAACACTACCCATCCCAAGAGGGAGACTGAGCTGATGCAAGAGAAATATAAGTTAGCAATTAATATACATCGTGCTTACGGAATCAGTCCATAAGGAATATATATAAGAGAATAAAAGGACTGAAATTTAAGCACAACACCTGTGCAGATTAAATAAAAGTGAGAAAGAGGTGTTGGTGAAGTCACTTTATTATAGAAAGGCCATTAGCAAGACTACAGAGAAAATGGGTGAAACTACTATGCAGTGGAATCATTATTAAATGACCAAATACGTGGTATATATGAGAAATATGTATCCTTACATATATGTGCACACATAGATATACTAATATATTGGAAAATATAAAAATAAGAGAATTCAAAGTGAAAGTATATGTGAATGTAGATATATATATTTATAAATAAGAAAAATGTCACACACAAGGTGAAAGCGAAATTATAAAGGTTAAAGAGCCAAGTCACATGACCACCCATAAAACTGCAATAAGACATTACAATGCAATAAGACATTACAACTGCATAAATGAGATACATGTGGAAAAATCACATGCATATCCATATGTACAAGAAATACACATGCACATACATGTGCATACACAAACAATAAAAACATTTTTGTGCCTCTCAATCCCCAGAAACAAAGGAAGACCAAAGCAGTGTTTGACTCCTTTGATAAATGAGAATGATAAAGTGGCAAAGGGCAGCTATGCACGCAAGATAGAAGGATGGATGAAACCGACCATTCCAGCAGTTAAGTACAGGAACATCAACAGTATCTAAAAGCTTGGATAAAAGCTAGAGGAAATAATAAAACAAGACCACAAAAAAACTAAAAGCAATAAAAAAAATGTTAAAGGAAAGGGGCAAAGCTGATAACTTCATTCAAGACATTTGGTTGAACAGACCAAATTCTTAAAATCCATTTTGTTTCTAAGCTAAATCCTTCCTTCAATTACCACCCCATTTGCCAATATTCATATGTACATGAAAAGAATGGTCATTAGAGTGAATTCTTCTGATTCTCAAAAATTGACCAGTCGGTATACCATTGATTAAAGGACATGAGTGTGATGAGGACTCATGAAATAGGGAATTGATAGCAGTGTCTTTTCTAAAAACCTTGGTTTCCAAGAGGTCACTCTGTCCTCTTGAGATCCGAACATCAAGAAAGTCCATGGTGATTTGACTGTAGCGGCAGGTTAATATTGATATTGCTATTAGAGAGGACTTCCAAAAATGATAAAATAAAAAAAAAATCATGTTCTGTTCCCTGTCAAATCATGAGTATATCATCAATATAACGTGCCCAGAACAAGACTTTCTCAATAAATGCTACAGGGTTAGTAAAAAAAAATTGTCTTAGAAAGAACAAATTTGCGTATGAGGGCGCAAATGCTGCCCCCATGGCCGTCCCTTGGTTTTGGAAATAGATGATGTCCTTCAAGATGAAAAAATTATGATTTAACACAAAGTCCAGAAAGACAAGAAGAAAATCCACCAAGTCAGTACCATGGTCAGTCATTGACAAAAAGGTTTTAGTTGCTCTAATTCCATCATGATGTTGAATGGATGTGTACAATGACTCAATGTCTAATATGATAAGCCACATATCATCATCCATTGGTATGCCATCCACTTTATTCAACATATCCCCTTCTTTGAGATGTGAGGGGAAATTCTGGACCAAGTATTTTTGCATATTACCTTGCACTGGTTCCCATTGTCCAAAACGATGGGTCGTCCAGGGGGCGGCAACCAAAATCTTATACATCTTCAGCAAAAAATAGATGCAAGCCATCCTCGGATATTCAGGCATCAAGTTGTCTCTCAATTCCTTGTTAATGATTCCTTCTTGTAAAGCCTTTTCTAAAATTTTGTTAAGTTTGCCTTGAAAAGCTAAAAGTAGGGTTATATGTCAATCTTTTATAACAAGTTGGGTCCCTCAGCTGCCTAACTGCCTCCATCTCATATAATTTTTTTGTTGCACCACAACATTGCCCCTACTTGTCTGTAGGTTTTACTAAGACCTCACTTAGTCGTTTGAGTTCATCCATTGCGCTTCTCTGACTTGTAGAGAGATTGTCATTGAATATTCTTCCTGAGATTTTCTCAAACTTATTGGTGAACAATTGTAAGTAAAATTTCACATTGGGGTACAGGTTGAGGGGGAAACTTTTTAGGAACCGGAACAGAAAACTTACCCTTTACTTCAGACCTTTCCGATTTATCACTTAAGTCTTCAAGAGTAGAGATTGCTTTAAGTTTATCTTCAGTCCAACCAACTCCCGTATCTGACTTTTCATGTAATTTCTTTGAAATTAATTTCTGTGTAAAGAGGTGGAGGTCCTTCATCGCTGTGAAGAAATCAAAGGGAGACACATGGGAAAAGGTAAGACTTAGGCTTAATACATCTATCTATAATTCAGTTAGTTCAATATTGTATGGGTTGATCACCTGGAGTATGAATTTGTAAAACTAATGGTAATTAATCATGGTGCACAAAAGAATATACACTGTAGCATCCAGCTTCCATGTACCTGTACTACTCAGAAGATAGTGAACAATAATACAACTGGGGAATGGCTGGGAAAGAGATATAGAGTGAACAGACTTCAGAGCAAAATAAACATAAGATCTAAAACAAATCCCTATACGTACTGGTCACTTCTCTGACCCTTCTGCTCCTCTAAGTCATCCATCCATCACTCACTGCATCCTCTGACTACCAATCGCACCAGCAGCCACCATTTTGCTGAATCTTCAATTAAGCAAATGATAAAAATAAACCTGCAATACAATTAGAAAAATGTGAATTTTTGTAAAATTAGAGTAGAATTCAATACCACTCGAAAGTATTAGCTCATCTATAGTCAAAAGCCATAATCATGCAGCGGGACTGCTCAAACAGGCAGAGCATCAGATTGCCATTAAGGATTTCTGTGCAGTAAGTATCAGAAATTTTATAAAGATATAGCCCTTGATTCATCAAGACCATTTAGAACCAAAAGAAAAATAGACCTCTAAGAATTAACTTTTACTGATATATGCTTAAAAATCAAATAATGCTTAAAATGATGCAGAGTATGAGGACCAAAAGGTAAAAGTATAATAACTTACTCTAAAGAGCTAATCACTTTCTAGAAGAGCCCAAAAAGTCACCCTACCTATCATCGGAGGTTGGCACCCTGGTTGTAAAAGTGATGGCGCACCCGCTCTTCTAGTGAGAGATTAGCTCTTTAGAGTAAGTTATTATACTTTTTCCCTTTTGGTCCTCATACTCTGCACCATTTTAAGCATTATTTGATTTTTAAACATATATCAATAAAAGTTAATTCTTAGAGGTCTATTTTTCTTTTGGTTCTAAATAATATTGAGACCCTATCATTTCGAAAGGTTCTGTTCATCAAGACCAGAAAACTTCATGGCAGTGTTGATGAGAGGGCGTGATGGAGTATGAGGTTCCTGATTCATTGAGAGGCACATGACTCTTAAAAAATCAGGTGAAGGGCATATTTCTGTCACATTTCAAAAAATCTAACTCCAGTCCTTGCTGGAGTGAGATTTGTGGCATAGCTAATGCCGTTTGTCATGAATTTGATGAGCAGAGGTTGACATGCCCTCATCCCATCCCAGTTTTACCTACTTTGTCGGAGCTGGGAAAAAAAGGCATGAGAAAGCGAAAAATTGCAAATCTTTAGCTTAGTCTCAAGTTGCGCCAATATTTTGCAATTTTTTAAAGCTGTTTATGCCAGATTTCTGGCATAAAAGCTTGATGAATCAGGCCCATAATGTATCCATCGAAAAGTTTGAAAGTGTTCACCTTAACAACAGCTTACTTCCTTTTCTCCTGTGCCAAACATAAATAAAAACACATCTATCATTGTGTTTTGGAGCAAATATACATAAAAATATGGTATTATAAAATTTATATTTGTGAAACCCTTAAAGCACTATTTCTAGTACACTTGATGGCAGAGAAGTGTCAGGGATTCAGAGTTTCACAGAGTATGATTCTTAAATAACATTTACAACCTGTTCTTCATATTTACCGGCTGGTTGCTTATCAATATTGCATCTGTCCTGTTAATAGACATGCCAGAGTCTGCAGTTGAGACACATCTGAGTAAACTTGTAACAGTCACCATTGTACGCTAGAGCTGCATTCACAATTCTGTAGGCTTCAGAGCTGATTTCTAGTCTACCAGTGTTTCATCCCTGTCTATGGACTGATTCATCGAAACAATTTTGCCAAAATTTTGGATTAAATTGACTTGAAAAGTCACAAATTTTTTAACTTAGATTTGTAAAAAAAAATGCTGCAATCTTTCTCCCAGTTCCACTAAAATGGATGAAGCTGGCCCAGGACAAGAGTGTAATGCCACAGCTTGTCTAATTCTTGATGAGCTGTGGCAATCCTTACGAAATAAATTTTACTCCAGTCCTTAACTTGAGTAAGATTTGTGGCAAGTGTGCTTGTCAGACACCCATATTTCATTATGAGGCATTAGTTTCTTAATGAATTAGGAGCATGTGACTCAACACACACTCTCATCAAGGCCAGTGTGAAAATTGCCGATCTTGATGAATCAGGGTCAATGTCTCCAAAAATGCTATGTCGATGTCTAGTCTGGAAAGTATTTTTTTTTTCACCAGGTGCTGTAAAGCAATTTACTTTAATGTAGGGAACAAAATAATGTCCCACTGCAATATTGTTAGGAAATGCCTGACAATAGGCATTTTGGCGATCTTCACGACAACCAACAGAAGTCTTAATACAGTTCTCTACCATAATACAGTCTGACAGTCTGTAACCTGATGCAATGCGCTCACAAATTTTAGATAACTACTAAATAAATTATGTACCTGTTTACATACACGATACCTGTCTATTAGGTGTAAAATTGTCTTTGAAGACATAAATTCACTTTATATGAAATAATGGACTAATTAGACCAATTAAGGTAATTATTACTATAGTTAAATAGACCTCTTGTCTGAGTCGAGATATCAATTGCAGTTTATGATGAGAAATGTAAGCCATAACAGGTGTTAATCAATATTTTGTTCAGGTCAATGATCTAAATGAGAAGGAATCAGCTTCTGCCAAATTAGCAACAAAACCCAACGGCCTAATTGATTCTAATAGATTCCATAAAAACAGAAATAATTTTCTCTGTTCAAATAGATTTTCAAGCAATCCAGTGAAATGACATATATAACTGGAGTCTGTATAAGTGCTCTGCGCTGGGAAGTGCCGTACTATAGTCTGATGCTTATGTGAACTATTACCTCTATTTATTCTGTCATAATGTTGCCGGTAAATATGCTATTGAACATGCTCCTATGTAACAATGGAAATTGCTTTACAGATGACATTTTCTACATACTATGTCACT
Organism: Oophaga sylvatica; assembly: GCA_033576555.1. NCBI lineage: Eukaryota > Metazoa > Chordata > Amphibia > Anura > Dendrobatidae > Oophaga > Oophaga sylvatica. The sequence continues at coordinate 148,570,965 of JARQOD010000002.1, forward strand.
AGTTTCTGCGTGACAATGTAAATATATTACCAGCAGTATGATCCCATATATGTATTTATTTAATCTGTTATTATACATTAACTTCTCATGCAATAAAAGTCTTGCTGGCTGAAAGATACATAGATGTAATTATTTTGTAGTGCATTCTATATATTTAATTTTGGCAAAGTTTCAAAGTCAAATAAATGGCATGCTTCTTATTTCTCTAATATGTGAGGAAAGTCGACTGACAAAGCCTGGAGCCCCCATGAAATTATTCTCATAAGTTGGGCACTGTTTACATCATGTTTGATAGTTGAAGGTACATACTGGGAGTTTTCTCCAATATCTTGGTGCGCTCAATGCTGAGATATTCAGGCAGATTCAGTTGCTGGCAAAAGTATTCACCCCCTTGCCATTTTTCGTGTTTTGCTACCTCACAACCTCGAATTTCAGTTTTTTTTTTTAGAAATTGCATCAGTTCATGCCTACGACTGTGAACTTTTGGTTTTCTTTTTTTTGTGAAGCAAGCAACAAATAGGACAAAATAACTGAAATCTTAGATCTTCTAATCATAGCAGGATCCTACCTACCCATAATTGTAGGCTAGCAGCTCAGGAGAGGAACATCTCAAGTTAGGTTCCCAGCAAAGAGGATAGCATTGTTGTTGGCTGCTCAGCACATATGAATTGTCCAATTTATGTGCTAAGTATTCTCAGTTTTTCCTATTTTCTAGAGCAGTAATGCAATTCCAATTTCATATATTTCATGTTTGCATGCTGTAGCTTTACAGAGTACAACTTTATTTGTTAGTTATATATGAAAGTGGCTACTCCTAGTATGCACCTGTTCATACCTCTTCTCTGTTTGGAAGTGACAGTCAGTCTTTGATATTCCTATGTATATTTGCACATGCTTGTAGCACTTTAATAAAATTATTTCACATTCTCAAGAAACCAGTGTGCAGTGAATACTTCTTGCAACTGGGAAATCCGCTCGCATTATGCTAGTACCTCAAAGAAAACCGTGTGTGCACTCCAAATTTTATTACATTTTTCTTCAACTATTGCATATTTCATGGTCTGTCCCCTCTTTTTTTGTTTTACTTGGACTTGTGACAAGTGTTTTTAATTAGTAGGAGACTGCAAGAGGGGTTCTGCCTATTTTTGCTCTCAGTCCTGAGAGCTTGAGCCTATGGAAGATGAGTTTTTTCTCCTTTCACTTGGGGTCGGTGCTGTGTTGCGGCCATTGTTTCTGTGGTTTTGTGCCAGTGGGTTAGTGTGACCTGGAGTCATGGGGACTCAGCCTTCTAGCATGGATGCTGTGAGGTACCAGGTTGCCCTCTCTGCTCATGCACAGCCATTGTGGCGGTCGTTGAAGAATGGCTGATTAGAATGTTAAATTTAGAACCTCATCTTCAGTTTTGTAAATTTTTGCCTGACAGCATTAGGTCAACGTATAATGTTTGGATATGCAGTCCATGTCTTTTTGTACAGCTATAGTATTGAGTCTGTTTGGGATTACATGAAGAGACAGAATGATTTGTGCATGTGTACATCCTCAGAAGTTCCATGGTTAGTTCCATGATTAGTTCTGTAAGATGTTTGGAACAAGCTCCATGATGAGTTCATCTTCATGGCAATGTCCATGTGGTCTCTAAACCAATCCACTATCATTATGCGCAATTGTGGCGCCCTGTGTCTGTGTCGCCACAAAATGGTTACATATGTACTATTTTATTATGTGTATTGTAAAGGATATGCTTTCTCTGCTGGGGACAACTGCACACACAATTTTCCCCACTCCCTTACTCTGCTTGAAGCTTAGAGCTTTGCAGAGACACCCTAACTGGAAGGGGAGGGGGTAGTTAGTCTGTGAGGAAACAGTGAAAAGAAAATGGAGAATGTTCAAGGAGGAGAGAAGTGCTTCCTCCTCGGACAGTGCTGAGAAGGATCAGGGTATCAGCCACTAGGCCAGGGATTGGGAACCTCAGGCCCCCGGGCCATTAATGGCCCTCGATGACCTTTTATCCGGCACCCGGGCAGATTCTCAGGGACCGCAGTGCTTTGACAGGGAGCTGTATTTTGATTTCCAGCAGCTCATTAATTCCTTCTTGCTCTGTGAGCATACACACACAGTGTTCACTACTGAACACTGAAGGGCATGCAATAAAAGAATACGTCCTGACACCAGTGCCACAGTCAGGATGTACTTTGTGGGCAGAGTTTGTACGGCCCCCTAAGGATGGTATAAATATCCACATGGCCCTTGGCAGAAAAAAGATTCCCCCCCTGCCCTAGGCCATCCAGACTTCCAAAGTTGGGTAGTAAGCTGAGATGCTGTGTGGTTTTCATAACCAGCAGTGAAGTGTTTTTCCCAGGAGCTCCATAGCAACAGAGAATCAGTGAGAGGTTGTGCAAGAACTATCGCTATCCCTGGAAGCCAGCCCTAGTTGGAGGGGGTTAAACACCTGCACTGACATCATCACCTACCCACAAGGGATCATCTGCATCTTACAGCCAAACACTCCAACTGGCGTCACAAACTCTTCTTTCTAATTTTTGTTTTCCTTTTTAATTTTAATCCCTATTTCACTGTCCCCAGAGCACAGGCACTGGGCACGGCTCACATCCCTGTGACCCCAGAATCCAACACTGCCCAGAGACCTGAGTACCCAACTCTGGGCAATACACAATCAAAAGTGGAACTCATCCCTGAAGCGCATTTACCTCCATTACAGTTTTGCTCTGCACTATGATAGTCTTTGAGAGCTTTGGCATGAAGTCACAAAAAGGCATTCACGAGGGAATGTTACACTGATCCTGCTCCCAGATATACAGTGGCATGTAAAAGTCTGGGCACCCCTGGTCAAAATTACTGTTATTGTGAACAGTTAAGCAAGTTGAAGAAGATGACATGATATCTAAAAGACCGAAAGTTAAAGTTGACACATCTCCTTTGTACTTTTGGCAGAATGTGTGTATATATATATATATATATATATAAGTATCTCCATCTCAAAAGAGAAAGCCTAAGGCAGCAACAACAGATCTGGAGGGAAGAACAGGAACATGAAGTGCCATGGCAAGACAAGCTGCTACATGGGATGTACCATCGACAGATACAATGCTGTTGTGAATGTGCTAGAAATGAATTCTGAGCAGAAGCTCCCTCTGGTGGTTACAAACAGTACTGAACTATTCAATGAAGATTGTGAAGATTGGCAATTAGGTGTTACTGACTGGTCTTATATAAGGGAGGTTCCCTCCCATCAGGGCTGCTGGTGATCAATTGTTCTGGTCTCAACTTTTGTTCCTGGTTCACTTTGAAGCTTGCTGTTTCGTGCCTGCATCTTCTGCTAACAGATAAGACATTTTCTTCTTTTAGTTTTTTGTGCTTGCTTTTTGCATTTTGTCCTGCACTTCTGTGGGGGTCTGCCAGGTCCCCTCCGGGTGTCACGCTGTCACTGTATACAGGAGGTCCGGGGTCTATGCTGACCCTAAGCTGGGGCCCTGACTAATCCCTCTACCTGGAGGTACTGTTGATGGTACAGAGGTCCAGGCCGCCAACGTAACCCTATCTCCTGTGAATCCCTGACCCTCTGTAATCTAGTCCTGAGAAGTACCCTGATCACCACCACAGGGAACGGGAAGGTATATGCCTACACACAGTATAAGACGAACGAGACAGTACAAGGGGTAAAATAAAAGACCACCTTGCATACAAAACTCACTCTACAAATACAGAGGGAACACCAACGGGTAAGGAGATAAATAATAAAGCGAGTAGAGGAGAAAACCACACCAGGTACTCTTCACTTCAGACTTCACAATACCACGATCCGCTCTGCTGGTCTGCATGAATGCTTTCACCGACACTTCCCTAGCAGACTGGCAGGTATTTGAAGGAATCTCATTAGTGCAGCATTAACTGCAGCTGGGCAAGGCTGGGCCTCGTCTAGCACAGAGAGAGGGAGAATTAACTCCCTCACTGCCGACAAACACCAAGCACCAAAAACTCAGCTGTGAGAAGTCAGGTTGTGTAATCGCGACGATCTTCGTGGCGACACACCCATGACACCGGGGGCTTGTGCTCCTCTCAGTTTAGTTCAGCCAGTTGTTTGTTCATCTGCCTTTTCCAGTTTTTTCTGTGGCTGCGGCTTAGTTTTGTTACACCAGAGAACTAATTTAGATGGTAGAGGTCGTGTGATCTCAGGTGTTTTTGCAATTCGTGTGTTGGTATTTTTTAGGGTTTTTTGGATTGCAGTAAGTGACCTTCCTATCCTTTTCTGTCTAGGAAGATTGGGCCCCAACGTTTGCTCATACTATTTTCTGTCTGTGTCTGTATTTCCTCTTGTCTAACTGCCATTACATGTTTGGGGGCTTCCTATGTTCTTTGGGGATCTGCTCCAGGGCAGATAGTTTTCCTCTTTCTATCTTTAGGTGTAGTTAGCTTCTCAGGCTGTGACGAGGCGTCTAGGACCAACGTAGGTACGCTCCACGGCTGCCTTTAGTTGTGGTGGTTAGTCAGGGTACTGCAATCCAATAGATTCCAACCTCTCTGGTGTATTGCCTTTTTTGCCTGCTCTCCTCAGCTACCAAATCATAACAGTATCACCAGCCTAAAACTGATAATTATATGGTACTCACAGAAGGGAAAAATAGTGTGAAAGAAAGAAGATTGTCAGAGATTTTTTTTTTTTTTCCCTATGTATCTCTGGGTGCTGAGGAGGATTTTTTTCTCTCAATGGAGTTTGCACAGTTGTCTGGCCGTGTGGATCAGCTTGCCACTGAAGTTCGGAGTATTGCTACCTATCTTGCAGGGTTGCCTGTTGTGGAACCTAGGATTCCCATGCCAGATATGTTTTTAGGGGATCGAGCTAAATTTCTGAATTTGAAAAATAACTGTAAGTTGTTTTTTGCCTTAAAATCTAAGTCCTCAGGGAACGCAGCACAGCAGGTTCAAATTGTCATCTCTCTCCTGCGTAGCGATCCTCAGGATTGGGCTTTTTCCCTGACACCTGGGGACCCTGTTTTGAGTAATGTTGATGCATTTTTTCAGGCTCTGGGGTTATTGTACGATGAGCCTAATGTCACTGATCAAGCTGAAAAAGCCTTGTTGGCATTAAATCAGGGGCTTGAGGACGCTGAGTTATACTGTCAGAGATTCCGAAGGTGGGCAGTCCTGACCAAATGGAATGACGATGCTTTGGCAGCCCTTTTTCGGAAGGGTCTGTCAGAGAATGTAAAGGATGTTATGGTGGGTTTCCCTGCTCCCTCTGGTCTCAATGATTCTATGTCATTAGCGATTCAAATTGACAGACGTTTGCGTGAGCGTAGAGGTATGCGTGGAATAGTGTTGCCTTGTGAACCAGCTTCTGAATCCATGCAGTGTGATAGAGTGGCTTCTGGGGCACAGCGTCATGAGTTTCGAAAACGCAATGGGTTATGTTTCTACTGTGGTGATGCCTCTCATGCTATTTCAGTCTGTCCTAAGCGGGGAAGACGTTTTGCACGTTCAGTTGTCTTGGGTAGTGTTCAGACTAAATTTTTGTTGACTGTTACCCTGATTTGCTCCCTGTCCACATTTTCTGCTCAGGCTTTTGTTGATTCGGGAGCAGCTATTAACCTGATGGATTTTGATTTTGCTAAACGTTGTGGGTTTCCCTTGATACCCCTACGGAAGTCTATTCCCCTACTGGGGATCGATTCTACCCCTTTAGCTGAGAATAAACCCCAGTTCTCTACTCAGGTGATAATGAGGGTTGAACCTGATCATCAGGAGAGTTGCAAATTTTTGGTGCTGTATAATCTGCATGACATTATTGTACTGGGTTTCCCTTGGTTACAGTCTCATAATCCTGTTTTGGATTGGAAATCTGTGTCTGTAACCAGTTGGGGCTGCCAATGTGTTAATGCCAACACTCCTGTTTTTTCTGCCTCCCCCCAGGCTCAGGATGTTCCTGACTTTTTGACTGATTTTTCTGATGTGTTTAGCGAAAGTAAATCTGCATCCTTGCCCCCCCATAGGAGCTATGACTGCGTTATTGAATTAGTGCCTGGTAGTAAATTCCCTAAAGGTCTCCTTTTTAACTTGTCTGTACCTGAACAAGACGCTATGCGGTCTTATATCAAGGAGTCATTGGAGAAGGGTCATATCAGACCATCCTCTTCAACCTTAGGTGCCGGTTTTTTCTTTGTGGCCAAAAAGGATGGTTCATTAAGGCCGTGTATTGATTATTGTCTCTTGAACAATATCACTGTGAAATATCAATATCCGTTACCCTTGATTTCTGACCTGCTTTCCAGGGTGAAAAGTGCTACTTGGTTTACCAAGCTTGACCTCAGGGGGGCATATAACCTTATTCGCATTAAGCATGGGGATGAATGGAAGACGGCATTTAATACCCCAGAGGGGCATTTTGAGTACCTTGTGATGCCCTTTGGGCTCACTAATGCTCCTCCCGTCTTCCAGTCCTTCATGAATGACATTTTCAGGGATTTTGTGGATAAATTTTTGATTGTTTATTTGGATGATATCTTGATTTTTTCCAATGATTGGGACTCTCATGTGAAACATGTTCGGACTGTGTTCCAGATTTTGAGAGAGAATGCTCTGTATGTGAAGGGATCAAAGTGTCTTTTTGGCGTACAGAGGATCTCATTTCTGGGATTCATTTTGTCCCCATCTGTTATTGAAATGGACCCGGTCAAGGTTCAGGCCATCTGTGATTGGGTCCAACCTACTTCATTAAAGGCTCTTCAGAGATTCTTGGGTTTTGCCAATTTTTATCGTAAATTTATTGGTAATTTCTCTGTTATTGTTAAACCATTGACTGATTTGACCAAGAAGGGTTCTGATGTGGTGAATTGGCCTCCTGAGGCAGTTTCTGCGTTTCAGGAACTTAAGCAGAAATTCACTTCTGCTCCTGTTCTACGGCAGCCTGATGTTTCTCTGCCATTTCAGGTGGAGGTTGATGCCTCTGAAATTGGGGCAGGTGCCGTTTTGTCCCAAAGAGATCCAGAGACCTCTAAAAGTAACCCTTGTGCCTTTTTCTCTCGAAAATTTTCTCCAACTGAACGTAATTATGACGTGCGTAATCAGGAGTTATTGGCCATGAAGTGGGCTTTTGAAGAGTGGAGACATTGGCTGGAGGGAGCCAAACATCAGGTGGTGGTCCTCACGGACCATAAGAATCTGGTTTATCTGGAATCAGCCAAGCGACTTAATCCTAGACAGGCCAGGTGGGCCTTGTTTTTCACACGTTTTAATTTTGTGGTTTCCTTTCTTCCTGGCACTAAGAATGTTAAAGCGGATGCCCTCTCGAGGAGTTTCCTTGCTGACTCTCCCGAGTTATCTGATCCTACTGTTATTTTGAAAGAGGGTGTAGTTCTTTCCGCCATCTCGCCCAATTTGAGACTGGCTCTGGAAGGGTGTCAGGAGGATAAACCCGAACTCTGCCCTATTGGGAAATTGTTTGTCCCAGACAGGTGGAAAAAGAGTGTGATGTCTGAGATTCATTGTTCCGCATTGGCCGGTCATCCCAGAATTTTTGGTACCAGAGACTTGGTTAGTCGGTCCTTTTGGTGGCCTACTTTGTCTCGTGACGTCAGGGAATTTGTGCAGTCCTGCGGGACTTGCTCTCGCTCCAAGCCTTGCTCTCGCCCTAGTGGTTTGTTGATGCCATTGCCTGTGCCCAAGAGACCATGGACCCATATCTCTATGGATTTCATTTCCGACCTCCCTGTTTCTCAGAGAATTACCGTTATCTGGGTGATTTGTGATAGGTTTTCCAAAATGATACATCTTGTGCCGTTACCTAAGTTGCCTTCCTCCTCCGAATTGGTGCCTTTGTTCCTTCAGCACGTGGTTCGGTTACACGGTATTCCTGAGAACATTGTGTCTGACAGAGGAGTCCAGTTTGTTTCCAGATTTTGGAGGACTTTTTGTTCTAAACTTGGTGTTCAATTGTCTTTCTCCTCAGCTTTTCATCCTCAGACCAATGGACAAACTGAGAGAACAAACCAGGCATTGGAGACTTATCTGAGATGCTTTGTGTCTGCTGATCAGGATGACTGGGTCTCTTTTTTGCCTTTGGCTGAGTTTGCCCTTAATAATAGGGCTAGCTCTGCAACCTTGATGTCTCCATTTTTCTGCAATTTTGGGTTTCACCCTCGATTTTCTTCAGGACAGACGGAGGCTTCTGTCTGTCCAGGTGTTGACTCTGTTGTGGAGCGTATGCAGCAGATTTGGGACCAGGTAGTGGAGAGGTTGTCCCTCTCTCAGGAGAGGGCCCAGCGGTTTGCCAACCGGCATAGGACTGATGGTCCTCGGTTTGAAGTGGGGGGCTTGGTCTGGTTGTCCTCAAGAAATATCCCTATGAGAGTTGCATCTCCTAAGTTTAAGCCTAGGTTCATTGAACCTTATAAGATCATGGAGATTCTTAATCCTGTTTCCTTTCGTTTACTTCTTCCAGGGACATTTAAGATCCATAACGTGTTCCACAAGTCCTTATTGAAGAGGTTTGTCGAGCCAGTGGTTCCTATGGCTGTGCCTCCTGACCCTGTTTTGGTTGAGGGCAATCTGGAGTATGTGGTTGAGAAAATATTGGATTCTCGTTTTTCTAGACGGAAACTCCAGTATTTGGTTAAGTGGAGAGGTTATGGTCAGGAGGACAATTCTTGGGTGTTTGCTTCGGACATCCATGCTAGAAGACTCATCCGTGTGTATCACAGAGCTCATCCTGACCGACCTGGTTGCCCAAATGAGGGTTCGGTGACCCCTCCTCAAGGGGGGGGTACTGTTGTGAATGTGCTAGAAATAAATTCTGAGCAGAAGCTCCCTCTGGTGGTTACAAACAGTACTGAACTATTCAATGAAGATTGTGAAGATTGGCGATCAGGTGTTACTGACTGTTCTTATATAAGGGAGGTTCCCTCCCATCAGGGCTGCGGTGATCAATTGTTCTGGTCTCAACTTTTGTTCCTGGTTCACTTTGAAGCTTGCTGTTTCGTGCCTGCATCTTCTGCTAACAGATAAGACATTTTCTTCTTTTAGTTTTTTGTGCTTGCTTTTTGCATTTTGTCCTGCACTTCTGTGGGGGTCTGCCAGGTCCCCTCCGGGGGCTTGTGCTCCTCTCAGTTTAGTTCAGCCAGTTGTTTGTTCATCTGCCTTTTCCAGTTTTTTCTGTGGCTGCGGCTTAGTTTTGTTACACCAGAGAACTAATTTAGGTGGTAGAGGTCGTGTGATCTCAGGTGTTTTTGCAATTCGTGTGTTGGTATTTTTTAGGGTTTTTTGGATTGCAGTAAGTGACCTTCCTATCCTTTTCTGTCTAGGAAGATTGGGCCCCAACGTTTGCTCATACTATTTTCTGTCTGTGTCTGTATTTCCTCTTGTCTAACCGCCATTATATGTTTGGGGGCTTCCTATGTTCTTTGGGGATCTGCTCCGGGGCAGATAGTTTTACTCTTTCTATCTTTAGGTGTAGTTAGCTTCTCAGGCTGTGACGAGGCGTCTAGGACCAACGTAGGTACGCTCCACGGCTGCCTTTAGTTGTGGTGGTTAGTCAGGGTACTGCAATCCAATAGATTCCAACCTCTCTGGTGTATTGCCTTTTTTGCCTGCTCTCCTCAGCTACCAAATCACAACACAATGCCTTGCGAATGTATTCGGCTACCTGGAACTTTTCAACCTTTTCCCACATATCATGCTTCAAACATAAAAATACCAAATGTTAATTTTTGGTGAAGAATCAACAACAAGTGGGACATAATTGTGAAGTTGAACGAAATTTATTGGTTATTTTAAATTTTTGTGGAAATACAAAAACTGAAAAGTGGGGCGTGCAATATTATTCGGCCCCTTTAACTTAATACTTTGTTGCGCCAGCTTTTGCTGCGATTACAGCTGCAAGTCGCTTGGGGTATGTCTCTATCAGTTTTGTACATCGAGAGACTGAAATTCTTGCCCATTCTTCCTTGGCAAACAACTCGAGCTCAGTGAGGTTGGATGGAGATCGTTTGTGAACAGCAGTTTTCAGCTCGTTCCATAGATTCTCGATTGCATTCAGGTATGGACTTTGACTTGGCCATTCTAACACCTGGATACGTTTATTTGTGAACCATTCCATTGTAGATTTTGCTTTATGTTTGGGATCATTGTCTTGTTGGAAGATAAATCTCCGTCCTGTCTCAGGTCTTTTGCAGACTCCAACAGGTTTTCTTCAAGAATTGTCCTGTATTTGGCTCCATCTATCTTCCCATCAATTTTAACCATCTTCCCTTCCCTGCTGAAGAAAATCAGGCCCAAACCATGATGCTGCCACCATGTTTGACAGTGGGGATGGTGTGTTGAGGGTGATGAGCTGTGTTGCCTTTACGCCAAACATATCATTTGGCATTGTTGCCAAAAAGTTCGATTTTGGTTTCATCTGACCAGAGCACTTTCTTCCACATGTTTGGTGTGTATCCCTGGTGGCTTGTTGCAAACTTTAAACACCACTTTTTATGGATATCTTTGAGAAATGGATTCTTGCCACTCTTCCATAAAGGCCAGATTTGTGCAGTGTATGAATGATTGTTGTCCTATGGACAGACTGTCCTACCTCAGCTGTAGATCTCTGCAGTTCATCCAGAGTGATCATGGACATCTTGGCTGCATCTTTGATCAGTCTTCTCCTTGTTTAAGATGAATGTTTAGAGGGACGGCCGGGTCTTGGTAGATTTGCAGTGGTATGATACTCCATCCATTTCAATATGATCGCTTGCACAGTGCTCCTTGGGATGTTTAAAGTTTCGGAAATCATTTTGCATCCAAATCCAGCTTTAAACTTCTCCACAACAGTATCACGGAGCTGCGTGTTGTGTTCCTTGGTCTTCATTATGCCCTCTGTGCTTCAAACAGAACCCTGAGACTATCACAAAGCAGATGCATTTATATGGAGACTTGATTACACACAGGTGGATTATATTTATCATCAGTAGTCATTTAGGACAACATTGGATTATTCAGAGATCCACAATGAACTTCTGGAGTGAGTTTTCTGCACTGAAAGCAAATGGGCTAAATAATATTGCACGCCCCACTTTTCAGTTTTTGTATTTCCACAAAAACTGAAAATAACCAATCAATTTCGTTCAACTTCACAACTGTGTCCCACTTGTTGTTGATTCGTCACCAAAAATTTACATTTGGTATCTTTATGTTTGAAGCATGATTTGTGGGAAAAGGTTGAAAACTTCCAGGGAACCGAATACTTTCGTAAGGCACTGTAATGCAGGTGACTGACATGGAGAAATCCTACCAATGGCTGGAGAAAGCTGGACTCTGAGACAGCACAGAGGCACTAATCATAGCGGCACAAGAGCAAGCACTAAGTACCAGATCCATAGAAGCAGGAATCTACCACACAAGACAAGACCCAAGGTGCAGACTATGCAAAGAAACCTCAGAAACAGTCCAACACATAGTGGCAGGATGCAAAATGCAAGCAGGAACAGCGTATACCAAACGCGACAACCAAGTAACAGGAATTGTATACAGGAACATCTGCACAGCATATGGGCTAAGTCCCCTAAGTCCAGGTGGGAGATCCCAGAGAAAGTGGTGGAGAATGAAAGGGCTAAAATCCTGTGGGACTTCAAGATCCAGACAGATAAGCAGGTGTTGGCTAACCAACCAGACATTGTGATTGTAGACAAGGGTCAGAAGGCAGTGATGATAATAGATGTGGCAGTGCCAAGTGACAGCAACATCAGAAAGAAGAAATATGAGAAGCTGGAGAAATACCATGGCCTCAAAGAAGAACTGGAGAAGATGTGGAAGGTGAAGGCAACAGTGATTCCAGTGCTGCTAGGAGCACTTGGAGCAGTGACCCCTAAGTTGGGAAAATGGCTACAACAGATCACAGGAGCAACATCTGAACTCTCTGTCCAGAAAACCATATTGCTGGGAACAACTAAGATCCTGCAAAGAACCCTCAAACTCCCAGGCCTCTGGTAGATGACCCGAGAATGAGGAAGGACATAAAAGACCACCCCATTGGGGGTGAGAAGGAAGTATATATATATATATATATTATATTCACTTTGATGCAAAAGTTTGGGCATGCGATGTTATTACCTAGTAGCACTCCCTTTTAAAAGTATCACAGCTGGTAAATGCTTTTTGTATCTAGACAAGAGTCTTTCAATTCTTGTTTGAGGGGTTTTCATCCATTCTTCCTTTAAAAATTCTTCCAGTTCTGTGAGATTCCATGGTCGTCTCGTATGCACAGCTATTTTGAGGTCTAGCAACAGATTTTCAATGAGGTTCAGATCAGGGGACTGTGAGGCCCAGTGTACAACATTCAGCTTGCGCCGTAATCTATTGTGGATTTTATCTTGTGTTTCGGATCATTATCCATTTGTTCAAGCTATCCTCTTTTCAACTTCAGCTTTTTTTTTACAGTTGGTGTTATGTTAGCATCAAGAATTTGTTGAAATTTCATTGAATATAGTAGTTTAATGCACTCCAATAGTCATCCATAGTAGTATAATGCACAACATATTAAAAAAAAAAACCTCATCATTTCTTTGCTCCCGCGCTGAGCGCGTCTTCTTATGATGCTAGCAGCTGACTGACGTGCAACATAAGTGTGTGGCGTCATTGCCATCCGCTCTTTTAAGCATATGGCAACGTCAGCTGCTGGCCTCTGATTGACCATCATCGTGTATTGTGGCTCGCAGACCCGCGCACCACAATACATGTCGACTGTATGCGAGTCGGAGCCTGGGCACACATACAGTTGCAGCTTTTGCTGGCATTAGTGGGCCCCGTCCCTCACCCGCCAGGTCCCTGATCCGGCGGGTACAGTCGCAGTGGCGACCACTGTAACCACGGTCGTTATGCTGTTTTCTGGGATGGATTTTGGCAGCAATTGCAGAAAGAAGATGCCCAGCAGCTAATCTTGATGATTTGCGTTTCGCATTCAGCGCAGCAGAACTTTCCTCAAACAACCATCAATTACCTCATTAATAAAACGTCAAGGTGTATAAATGTAGGTATACAGTAGTGTTCAAAATAATAGCAGCCCAGTATTACTAACCAGATTAATCACTGCTTTTGGTATAAATTATATTACCACATGTCAAACAATCAACCAGTTGGTGCAGTAGATTCTAGGAAAACCAACAGACTCCGCATTCATGATCTGCATGTTTTTGAGTTTGTGTATTAGAATAATTAATTGAAAGGGGGGTGTTCAAAATAATAGCAGTGTGGAATTCAATTAGTGAGGTCAATAATTCTGTGAAGAAACAGGTTGCCCTTATTTAAGGGTGAAGCCAGGACTTGTTGTACGTTCATTTCTCCTTGAAAGCCTGAGAAATATGGGTCGTTTGAGACATTGTTCACAAGAACAGCGTACTTTGATTAAAAAGTTGATTGGAGAGGGTAAAACCTGTAAAGAAGTGCAAACAATGATCTAAAATGATCTCCAATGCTATAAAATGGAAAGCCAAACCAGAAAGACAGGGAAGGAATGGATGGAAGAATAACTAGAATGGCAAAGGATCAGCCAATGATCAGCTCCAGGATGATCAAAGTCTTAAGTTACCAGTGAGTACTGTGCAGTTAGAAGATACCTGTGTGAAGCTAATCTCTTAGCAAGAAGTCCCTGCAAAGTCCCACTGTTAAAAAAAGACATTTACTGATGCGGATACAATTTGCCAAAGAACACATCAACTGGCCTAAAGAGAAATGGAGAAACATTTTATGGACTGATGAAAGTAAAACTGTTCTTTTTGGGTCCAAAGGATGCAGACAGTTCGTCAGACAATACCGAAACTCTGCATTCAAGCCACAGTACACTCTGAAGGTAGTGAAGCAATCTGATATGGGCATGTTTCTCTTATTATGGTGCCAGACCTATTACTGCATACCAGGGATCACGGACCAATTTGCATATATTAAAATACTTGAAGAAGTCATGTTGCCTTACACTGAAGAGGATATGTCCATGAAATGGGTGTTTAAACAAAACAACGATCCTAAACCCGCCAGTAAATGAGCAAAATCTTGGTTCCAGTCCAACAAAATTGCGGTTATGGAGGGGCCAGCCCAATCCCTGGACCTTAATCCGATAGAACACTTGGGGGTGACATTAAAAATGCAGCTTCTGAGGCAAAGCCAACAAATGATGAAAAATTGTGGGATGTAGTCAAAACATCCTGGGCTGGAATAACAGTTGGCAGGTGGAAGAAGTTGGTTGACTCTATGCAACATATATGTGAAGCAATTCTTAAAAACTGTGGTTATACAACTAAATATTAGGTTAGTGATTCACAGGAATGCTAAATCCACCAAAAAAGTATGGTACATATTGTGAATTTGTAAAGACAAAAGCAGACACTGCTATTTTTTTAGAACAGCCCAATGTTAATTTTCTGTTATTTTCTGTAAAGTAATAAAAAATAATATACATTTTTCTTCATGTTTTGATTTAGAAAACAGTGTGCAATGTTCGCAATGCTTGGAAATAAAAACTAGTATAAAGATTTAGTGATTAACTCATGTTTTTGAACATACTGCTATTATTTTGAACACTAATGTAGCTGTGCGTGGAGCTCATACTGACTATACTGAGATGTTTTGAATTTTTCTTTTCCATTTTTCCACCATATACATATCATTATCAGGTCAATCAATTCTGTGATTTCCAGAATTCTACAACTTTTCCTTCTTTTACTGTGGATGAGTGTATTTAATTGTGACATTGATGTCTTCTTCACATTGTTTTAGTTTTTCTGCTTTTACAATGTTTAAACAGTAATGGAAGTTTTATTCCCATTTCGCTACGCAATTTTCCACCCATTTTTCAAACCATTAAGTGGTTAATTAAATATTGTCCTAAAAAAATAATATCACAATGAACTAAAACGTAGAAATGAAAAAATCTGCGGTGCTCAGGGGTTGGGAAATCATACATGCTTTGACTCTTCATAGATTATTGTTGTAAACTGGATTCTTACCCAAATCAGACTTAATTAAGTGGCCTCCAGCTCCCACTTTGAGATATCTGAAATGTTACACAGCTCCTGAGACATCTTTGTGCATTGCAGATCTTTAACATGTCAGTTAATCAATATTCCTGTGCTAGAATCATGTTATCCACCTGGGAAGTTGCTGAGACATGAGGAAACCTAGGAATCATTCCTACATTTAGTCACGTAGTGGGCATGGTGGAATGTATTTATAGCCCTATACTTCGGGGGTCCCGCATGGCTTACATACACTGAACAAATGGTATTATTCTCATTACTGCATCTCTAAAGATAAATGAGATGGTGTATCATTGTAACGGAAGACAGCACAGAAAATAGTGGTCTCTGTGAAAAGTGTTAACTTCAGCAAATTGCAGAGCTTGACATTTGGAACAACATAATCAAAATTATTTTTATGAGATTTTCTGTAGGACTGCAGATACACTTTGTAAGTTATCCCAATTCAGGCATTTAGTTAGAGATGCTCAAAAGTTGATACATATTAGGCCTCGTTCACACGTTCAGTATTTGGTCAGTATTTTACCTTAGTATCTGTAAGCCAAAACCAGGAGTGGGTGATAAATACAGAAGTGGTGACCTGTTTCTATTATACTTTTCCTTTGATTGTTCCACTCCTGGTTTTGGTTTACAAATACTGATGTTAAATACTGACCAAATACTGAACGTGTGAATGTGGCTTAGGCTGGTTTCACATTAGCGTTGCACTGACCTGCGTCGGTCAGTGCACGGCCGCTGCTAAGCTCCGCCCCCGGCCGTGCCTCCTCCCGATTACTCCGCCTATGGGCGCATGACGCTGCATGCGACCTGCACACCCTATCTTTAGCATTAGGTTCTCAGGCCGTATGCAGGTCGTGCGCAGGTATGTGTTTGCCGGCGCATGCATCCTTTTGACGGTGCGCCGACCTGTGCCCAACGCACCATGTTGCATTTTGGTGCGCTCGGCGCACCATCAAAAAGACGCATACGCTGGCAAACGCATACCTGCGTACGGCCTGCGTACCCAATGCTAAAGATAGGGTACGCAGGTCGCATGCACACGTCATGCACACATAGGCTGAGCGATCGGGAGGAGGCGCAGCTGGGGGCGGAGCTGAGCGGCGGCCATGTGCTGACCGACGCAGGTCAGTGCAACGCTAGTGTGAAACTAGCCTTAAACAGACTGATTTCTGCTTTTAAATGAGCGCCAACTTACCATGTACAAGTCAATCAACTCCCATTTAATGATCCTTTCATATGTGCCAGAGGCATAGCTAGGGTTTCAGCACAGGGGGAGCAAAAAAACAGCTCAGTGGTCTCCTAACCAGGTAACCATATTTACAATTACAGTGGTGAACAATAATGGTGGGTATAGAGTAACCTCAGCAGACGGCAATCCTGTTATTGAGAAGAAATCACTATACAAAGACCAAGACTGATATTACCTCCATACAGTGACCGGATAGTGGTGGATACTAGTTCTGCAGAACATAATAAGAGATTACAGTACAGTTCTAGATAGTGACTTTCAGTTGACTTTCTGTTTAAATTGTTCACTTTCTCCTTCTTTTCCATCTGGCCCAGACCACCACGACAATTTCTTTCAGCTACAATTCATTTGCAGAGTTTATAGGAAACACACATTTCACTTCTCACATTTCCATCCTGCCTATACTCTAAAGCCTTCTGCTGCCGTAAGTGTCTCCACTGGGTCACATAGTAAAAGTATTCCTCTTTTTGCTCCAAAAAGTAATAATGCCCACCACTGTGCCTTTATATTATGCTCTCTAGTTGGTAAAATTGCCCCCTAGAAAATATTAATACCCTCTGTGAATGGCTTAGAAAGTTATAGTGCTCACATTTTGCACCTTACAAAGTAATAATGCCTCCTTTGTGCCTTGTTTTCAGTTACAATACCCTGACCGCCTGTATAACGTAACAATGACTCCTAAGCAATCCCTTAACATTTGGTATTGTCCTAAGTGTCCATCTCCCCAAAAACTGATGGCCCCACCACCCACTACACACAGTATGATGTCCCATGCACACAGTGAGGGTATGTGCATACATTCAGGAATCGGCAGCGCTTTGGACGCAGCACATGTCCTCTGCATTCAAAGCGCTGCCGTCTATTGAACGCAGGTGATTCCCCATGTGTTCATTGAACGGTGCGGAATCACCACGTCCAATACATTGTACTGGTGAAATTTATCTTGTGGAGACTAGCATCTCCCCAAGATAAATAGGCATGGTGCGGTCTGGAAAGACGAGCAGCATGTCCATCTCCGCTGGTGAGCCGAGGCCGTCTCTGGGAAAAAGAGCGGGAAAAAGGATTTCTTGAAATCCCATCCACTATGCTGTAAGATCTGGACACTGTGGGTTGGATGCTGCAGAAGTACGCAATGTCCAACCCGCAGCATTTACTGACCGTGTTCACCTACCCTAAGAAGTGATATAGAAGGGTTAATGTTTTTCTTCGCTGTTCTCCATTTTGTTTTTGTTTTCCCAGCCTTATAATTTCATAGTCAAGGATTTCATACTTCTTATCTCATATTCAATATTTTTAAGATTCTGTTGCCATGTCTGTAGAACATACTGATACCCCATATGTTGTTGGGCAGAACAGGTAATGGAAAGAGTGGTATTAGATTTTTGGAGTCTACATTTGGCAGGAATAGATTGTGGATGCCGTGTTGCATTTGCTGCTCTCCTAATGTGCCATAAAAAAGACACCCCCCACAAGTGACCCCATTTGGTAAACTGAGTCCCTTAAGCAATTCCTTAAGGGTGAGGAGGGCATTTTGAACCCACAAGTGCTTCACATAATATTTTATGATTGGGCAATGAAAAAAAAGTAGCTTGTTCCACTAAAATGTTTAGTTTCAAATATTTCATTCTAGCAAGAGGTAAATGGATTTGTTATGCGATCTCTCCCAAAAGCAGTGATACTGCATAAGTGGGTGAATACTAGTGTTTGGGCACATAGCAGGGCTTGGAATAGAAGGAGCAACAGTTGACTTTTTGTAGTGCAATTTTGGCTATTATAGTTTGTGGACACCATGTCACATTTACAGAGCCCCTGAGGTGCCCAAACAGCAGAACTCCCCTCCCGCAAACAAGTATCCTCATTTTGGGAACTAAAGCACTGTAGGAAATCTAGGTGAAACGAAATGTTACCTTTCTTCCACTAAAATGCTTTTCAGCTCAATGTTCTCATTCTCTCAAGGGGTAATGGGAGAAACTGGATTGAACAATCTGCTATGGAGTTTCTACTAAATGTGGCAATACCCCATATGGTTTTTTCCATACTGTTTGTGCACACAGCAGAGCTCAGAAGGGAAGGTGTGCCATTTGGATTTTGCAATGCAGATTTTGTTTTAAAAGATGATGAATGCCATTTGCAGAGCCACTAAAGTGCTAGAACAGTAAAACACCCCACAACCCCCACCATTTTGAAAACTACACCGCTCCATGAACTCACTGGCACCTCAGAAAATTTTAAAACATTGGGCCATGGAAATAAAAAATGACATTTTTTCAACTAAATTCAGCAGAAAATTTTTCATTTTCACAGGGGGTAATAGGTAAAAATAGACCCGACAATTTGTTAAGGAATTTCTATTGAATGCAGTGATAATCCATGTGTCATTGGTAACTAGTGTTCTTGCACACTGATGGGTATAGAAAGAAGCAGCGGAACTTGACTTTTGGAGCACAGATTTTATTGGAATAGTTTGCGAACGGCATTTGCAGAGACCCTTTAGGTGCCAAAACAACGAGGAAAAAAAATCAAATTGCCTAATTTTGTAAATTACACACCTTCACAAATTGATAGGCAAGTGAGTGACTATTTTGTTCTCAAAGGTGTTGTCCAGAAAAAAGCAGAGTGGATATTGCAGTGAAAAAAACTGGATGCATGCCACCTTGATGCCCATACATTGTGCCCAGCTTGTGCTTCTGGAGATACACACCTCATAAATTGTTGTCTAAATTCTCGTTACTTCACTGCCATACAGCAAAATATGAGCTCCAAATCCAAATGACCCCTCTTCCTTCTGAGCCCACATTGTGCCTAAACTTCAGTTAGAATCCACATGCTAATTGTGGTTTAGGCCAGGGCTGGCATGAGGGTTAAACAGGATAGGAGCTTGAGACCCATATATCATGGCATGGGCTGGGGGGGAGGCGAGGCCTGAAGGAGGCGTCGCTGCGGCAACCAAGGGCAGAGCAGACGAGGCGAGCGCACGTCTACAAGAGGTGACTTTCCTCTGAAGAATACTGTGTAGGATATACGCTGCAAGAATAGGAGTTCTATCAGGTGGACACTAAATAAGAGAAATAGCATATATATTCTAGTGTTTCTGATGGCAGATGTGAAGATGAGACCTGGAGTTGAACTTTCCCAAGTGCCACGCATGAAAAAGTATGTATATATTGTGAGACAGTGAAGGGGAAGGGATATGTATTGGATGGGGTGTACATCTCGCCCAGGTACTTAGCTGACTGGCATAAGGGAAATGTATGGCTTTGTAAACCTAGTGGTGGAGCAAGTTCACTACACCTTCCATTCAGTACAGGCTTGCAGCTCAAACCTGAGGCCACTCAGGTTCTAATTAAGCAGCCAGAAGTAGGTGGTTGAGAACACAGACATAGAGCTCTCAGTCTGGATCTGAATCCAGACACGGCAGGAGTCTCCGGGAAACCACACGCTGGTAAATACTGAGTATATGTGTTGTGTTGGGCCAGGCTGGTAGAGTCTGGGCCCTGATAGTGAGGGAACTATCTGTGTTTAGTGAGTAGCCGGACAGGCTCAGGATTTTGGTTTATGAGTTGGTTTTGCTCATGTTTGTTTGCTGTGGACTTACAATTGGTGCTCGAATGCTGGGGCAGCACAGTGGCTAAAGCAGCAGCAAAGGAAAAGTCTGTTGAAGCAGCCTTAAAGAGACAGTGGCCCTAATAGGGTCTGCAGAGAAAAAAAAAGAAAAAAAAAGTGTCTGCACAGCAAAGCTGAACTTGCTGTGGTAAAGACTGTGGAGTGTGTATGTCTTGAGTAAAGACTGCCGTTGTTGAGACAGAGAAGTCTGACAGCATGGATGACAGCATGGAGGCGCTGCTTGAACATATGGCACAAGTTAGTGTGCAACAGCAGGAGACTAACCGATTGTTAAGGGAGCAGGTTGCAGCACTACGCCAGGATCTCAGCGCCTCGTCCCAGAATAATGTTGCAAGGGCACCTGCGTTGTCTGCAGTAAAAAAGTGGCTGGAGCCTGACGTTGGCAGCCCTGCCCAAATGGTTGAAGAGGTGATAGTGGACCGCTACACCCGAGCACTAAAGAAGTGGATGAAGCCTGACGTCGGCAACCCTGCCCAAAGGGTCGAAAAGGTGATAGTGGACCGCTACACCCGAGCACTTCCTCCTGAGGTACAGCACGGGGTCGGACAAGGAGACCACCAAGACGCCAAGCAACTCGTCAGCCTGATAGAGAGGTACTTCGCCACAAAAGACTCCCTCCGTGACCAGCCGTCGGAGCAGTCGTCACTTCAGAGTTCCCGGACACCGAACTCTCCTGGTAAGAGCGTTCCAGCTGTTGGGGACAGGGGGTATGCTGATAGACGGGTTCAGGCCCGAGGGACATATGGGAGGAAAAGGGTGACACTTCCCTGTCGGGAGACCCCAGGCCTAGAAAGGTCTCCCCATCTGAACTCCAAGACCAGAGTGTGGTGTGTATCCATGGAGACACCAAAGTCTACCCAGAGACTACCGTGGACTTGGTCCCCAAACTCGGGGAGGTCTCGTGTGAAGTAGGGTAGTGAAGAACCTGGTGCACCCCGTCATATTGGGTAGTGACTTGGTCCCCAATCTCTGGGGGAAAGATGATTCTACTGGACAGTGTGATGAAGCTCCTACGGAGGTTGCGCAGTCCATAGGGGCGGAACACATGCTAGTGGGCCGTTAAACTTATGTGATGATAATGATGATGATCGTGATAATGATAATGATGATGACCATGATAATGATAATAATGACCATGATAATGATAATGATGATGATAATGATGATGACCATGATGATGATAATGATGATGACCATGATAATGATAATGATGATGACCATGATAATGATGAATTTCCTTTTCAGGTAATGTTGGGAGACGAGGATAGTGGTTCTCAGGAACCGAATGTCCATGACCTACCTGTGTCCTGTGACAATTTTGGGAGTGAGCCATTGCGAGACCCCACTCTTAAAACGGCCCAGGAAAATATAATTGTTCTAAATGAGGTTCCACAAGAGCCTGGCTCTGAGGAGAGGTTTCCTCATGTTGTCATGAACAATAACCTACTGTATAGGGACACTAAAGTCCAGGGAGAGGTCGTGAGTCAGCTCCTGGTACCTAAGCCAGATAGAAGCATGGTGCTGGGGTTGTCACATAGCCACGTGCTTGGTGGGCACCTGGGGATGGACAAGACCCAGGATGACAGAGAGTCATTGTTGGCCGCGGGGGAATTAGAGAAAGGTGTAAAACCCCCTATACCTCCTGTGATAGTTGGTGACACATTGTCAGTGCACCAAAAACAGGAAGTACGAGAGTTTCTGAGGAAAAATCAGCAGAGGTGTTCTTACTGGCCTGGTCGTATTTCTCTGGTGAGGCACTATACCGAGACTGAGCCCGGCACTAAGGTCAAGCTGAAACCGTGCAGGATACCCGAAGCCCGCAGAGAGCATAGGCCTGGGAGGTTACCGGGTAGTGCCGATGCCTTGTCCGGAGTTCACTGTCTCTTTAGGATTAATGACCAGCCCTCCGGTCTGGAGAAGTGGGGGGGATATGTGAGACAGTGAAGGGGAAGGGATATGTATTGGATGGGATGTACATCTCGCCCAGGTACTTAGCTGACTGGCATAAGGGAAATGTATGGCTTTGTAAACCTAGTGGTGGAGCAAGTTCACTACACCTTCCATTCAGTACAGGCTTGCAGCTCAAACCTGAGGCCACTCAGGTTCTAATTAGGCAGCCAGAAGTAGGTGGTTGAGAACACAGACATAGAGCTCTCAGTCTGGATCTGAATCCAGACACGGCAGGAGTCTCCGGGAAACCACACGCTGGTAAATACTGAGTATATGTGTTGTGTTGGGCCAGCTGGTAGAGTCTGGGCCCTGATAGTGAGGGAACTATCTGTGTTTAGTGAGTAGCCGGACAGGCTCAGGATTTTGGTTTATGAGTTGGTTTTGCTCATGTTTGTTTGCTGTGGACTTACAATAAACCTGGTTGCGGCCAGTTTGCACCAGAATTGCTGTCTGTGATTGACTGTGTTGTGCCACTCCGTCTACCCGAGACGGCGATCCCAGAGCTATATCCCCTGAAAAGCCATTTAATATATATATATATATATATATAATATATGTATAGTAAATATATTTCAAAAATATATATATGTGTGTCATAAGAAATTGTCACACACATAATGTAATATTCTTCATGGTTTTCACATAAATAATTTGTTCCCCAACATTAAAACCCATATATTTAAAATTCTTCTAGTGTCACTAAGTCACATTTACAAAAAAATATATATTTATATGAAAGAGCATTATAAATGATAATGAATAATATGTAAAAAATATAAAATATTATGAAAAGACCTACAGTGAAGGAAATAAGTATTTGATCCCTTGCTGATTTTGTAAGTTTGCCCACTTACAAAGACATGAACAGTCTATAATTTTAAGGGTAGGGTAATTTTAACATTGAGAGAGAATATCAAAAATAAAATCCAGAAAATCATATTGTATAAATTATATAAATATATTTGCATTTTGCAGTGAGAAATAAGTATTTGATCCCTCTGACAAACAAGACTTAATACTTGGTGGCACAACCCTTGTTGGCAAGCACAGCAGTCAGACGGTTTTTGTAGTTGATGATGAGGTTTGCGCACATGTTAGGAGGAATTTTGGTCCACCCTAATGACAGTTTTCAGCTGTTGGGAAGTTAGTCCAATGTACTCAAGTCCACATGGACAAGTTACATAGATCTGCATTGGACAAATTTTGGCCTATAATTAGAGATGAGCAAACATTGTTGGCTCCCTCCTTACTTATTTGCAAGCTATAGCGCTTACCGAAGAAGCTGCATCGGGAACCCGGATACATGGAGCACTCCTGATAATCAGCTGTTCGGCGCCGCAGCTGCATGTGTCGTGGGGGTTTTAATGGAGACAGAGATTTTTTCTGTATACAGCAATGAGATTGGATGATTGCAGCTTCAAGTCCCCTGAAGGGACTAACAAATACAGATAAAAGTAAAAAGAAAAAGTTTTAAAAATATGAAAAAAATATATAAAAATTCAAATCACCCCACTTTTATAACATTAAAAATTAAGAAAAAAAACAACACATATTTAGTATTGCTGCATTTGTAAAAGTCTGATCTATCAAAATATAAAATAAATTAATCTGATCAGTAAATGCTGTAATGAGAAAAAAATGAAAACCCCAGAAAAACGGTTTATCCGTCGCCACAACAGCAGAAAAAAAATGTAATAAAAGGTGATAAAAACATTGTATATACCCCAAAATGATACATTTAGGCTGGAGTCACACTAGCGAGGAATACGGACGAGTGCTATGCGATAAAACATCGCATATCACTCGGACCGCTGTTAATTTATGGGGCAACTTCCATCACCGTTTTTATTCTTGGGGGTATTCAGCGTGCTAGTGAAATTGCAGCATGATCCAATTGTACGCTTATATCGGCCGAGTCTCGCCAATGCAAGTCTATGGGTGCGAGAAAAGATGAGAAAAGATCGCACACCACACGGACCATCAGTGTGACTTGCGAGAAATCCGCAAGCGTTTTCCAGGTCATGGATCCATTATATGTCCATTTTTCAAGTCTGCGATAAAATCACGGCATACGGATGCCATACAGATGTCACACGGATACATAGATGCGAGGAAATCGCATCATCACATTGAAAACGGATTACTTACGGATCACAATACGGAGAACATTGGTGCGATTCTCGGCCGGGAGAATTGGACTGATTTTTCATAGGGCAAGTGTGACTCCGGCCTTAAAAACAATGGCTTGTAGTGCAAAAAACAAGCCGTCACACAGCCCCATAACCCTGAGAAAAGTAAAACGTTACAGCACTCTGAAAATGTTGACGCAAAGTTTTTAAATTTCTAAATTTTTTTCACCTCTTAAAATAAAACAAAAACTATGCATGTTTGATAACGCCATAATTGTACTGACCAGGAGAATCATATTTCTAGGTAATTTATGGTAAAATGAATGCTGTAAATAAAGTACCCAAAAAACAATTGCTGAATTGCCCTTTCTTTTGCTTTGTTGCCACACTTGAAAAATCTTTCGCTTTCCATGACATCACATGATAAAATGGAGTCATTCAAAAGTACAACTCGTCCTGCAAAAAAACGAGCCCTCACACAGCTATATACAGTGCCTACAAGTAGTATTCAACCCCCTGCAGATTTAGCTGGTTGACACATGCGGAATTAACTTGGCATTGTGACATTTGTACTGTAGATCAGCCTGGAAGTGGGAAATGCACTGCAGCAAAAATTTTTGTTTTAATTTTTTTTTTTTTTTTAAACGTTAAAAGTTAATTCAGAGTGTCATTTATTATTCAACCCATCAAACCACAAGAATTCTGTTTGGTCCCCCTAAAGTATTAAGAAGTAGTTCAGGCACCAAGAATAATGAGCTTCACATGTGTGGATTAATGATCTCTTTTGCCAGCCTTTTCTGACTATTTAAGACCCTCCCCAAACTTGTGAACAGCACTCATACATGGTCAACATGGGAAAGACAAAGGAGCATTCCAAGGCCATCAGAGACAAGATCGTGGAGGGTCACAAGGCTGGCAAGGGGTACAAAACCCTTTCCAAGGAGTTGGGCCTACCTGTCTCCACTGTTGGGAGCATCATCCGTAAGTGGAAGGCTTATGGAACTACTGTTAGCCTTCCACGGCCTGGACAGCCTTTGAAAGTTTCCTCCCGTGCCGAGGCCAGGCTTGTCCGAAGAGTCAAGGCTAACCCAAGGACAACAAGGAAGGAGCTCCGGGAAGATCTCATGGCAGTGGGAACATTGGTTTCAGTCAATACCATAAAGTAACGTACTCCACCGCAATGGTCTCCATTCCAGATGAGCCCGTAAGGTACCTTTACTTTCAAAGCGTCATGTCAAGGCTCGTCTACAGTTTGCTCATGATCACTTGGAGGACTCTGAGACAGACTGGTTCAAGGTTCTATGGTCTGATGAGACCAAGATCGAGATCTTTGGTGCCAACCACACACGTGACGTTTGGAGACTGGATGGCACTGCATACGACCCCAAGAATACCATCCCTACAGTCAAGCATGGTGGTGGCAGCATCATGCTGTGGGGCTGTTTCTCAGCCAAGGGGCCTGGCCATCTGGTCAGCATCCATGAGAGGATGGATAGCACGGCCTACCTGGAGATTTTGGCCAAGAACCTCCGCTCCTCCATCAAGGATCTTAAGATGGGTCGTAATTTCATCTTCCAACAAGACAACGACCCAAAGCACACAGCCAAGAAAACCAAGGCCTGGTTCAAGAGGGAAAAAGTCAAGGTGTTGGAGTGGCCTAGTCAGTCTCCTGACCTTAATCCAATTGAAAACTTGTGGAAGGAGCTCAAGATTAAAGTCCACATGAGACACCCAAAGAACCTAGATAACTTGGAGAAGATCTGCATGGAGGAGTGGGCCAAGATAACTCCACAGACCTGTGCCGGCCTGATCAGGTCTTATAAAAGACGATTATTAGCTGTAATTGCAAACAAGGGTTATTCCACAAAATATTAAACATAGGGGTTGTATAATAATTGACCCACACTTTTATGTTTAAAATTTATTAAAATTCAACTGAGCAACATAACTTTTTGTTTTGTAAGATTTATGCTTCTGTTAATAAATCCTACTCTCGTTTGCAGTTTGAAGGCTCTAACTTATTTGCATCTTATCAAACCAGCTAAATCTGCAGGGGGTTGAATACTACTTGTAGGCACTGTAGATGGAGAAATAAAAAAAGTTATTGCTCTTGGAATAAGGGGAGGAAAAAAGTAAAGCGCAAAAGACGAAAAAACACCCAATCCTAAACGCCCTGGTTAATCCAGGAATATCTATTTTTTTTAATATGAATAACTTTTTATAAATCTTCCTATTTACTGTGCAAGATAAAGGATGAACTTAAAGTATGTGGAAACATTTGGGGTCAGTTTGATCTATAGTTACATAGTTACGTAGGTTGAAAAAAGATCTCGGTCCATCAAGTTCAACCTTTCTCCACCAATTATACATTTCGTCACTAATAACTATAACCCACAATGTTATGTGTATCAACAAAATCATCCAGCCCTTTTTTAAAAGCTGTTATAGTGTCTGCCATTACTACCTCTGTGGTCGGGTATTCCACAGTCTGACTGCTCTAACTGTAAAGAACCCTTTCCTGTTTAGCTGCCAGAATCACCTTTCTTGCCCCCATAATCAGTGTCCCCTGGTCCTTAGTATGGTCTTTGGAAGGAATAAGTCATGTGCCAGTGTTTTGTACTGGCCACACATATATTTACAGTATACATGTAAATTTTTTTCAATTATTTTTTTCAATTAATGCATGAATTTTGGGCTAATAATCCTTTTTTGTAATGAAGTTTCCCTAAAAAATTGCACTGTGTACTTTTACATAGGCACTGTATTGCGTTTGTCATTACTGGCTGCAGAATGAGATATCTAAGAATCAATGCATCAGTCAGTGAATTCTAACACAATTTGTAACTTGTATATGTCTTTTACTTAGATTTTAATTCTTCTGCTTCAGCGAGTGTGAGCGAGCTGAGTGTGACCGGTGCGCAAGTGCGAACGGTGGTAAGTGTGACTTGAGATTCAGTGACTTTGGATTCAGGGAGTTGACAAGGGAGGAATTACTGAATTGCTGTTATATTTTATTAATACTTTTATTTATTTTTACTTATCTTTGCTGTCTTGTGAAATCCCCATTAGAAATGTGCTCCACTATTGCCAATGCCATCCAGTGTACATCTTGCCACATGTATACAGTCCTTGAACAGCCGGTCGAGGGTGCATACTGCTGTGCGAGATGTGAGAACGTTGTGCATTTGGAAGCCCAAATATGGATCTAAATGTGCAGCTGGCAACACTGAGATCCATAGACAATATGGAAAGGAGTCTTCTGCTCACTGAGCAGACGCTCAATGGGATAGATGAGGGGGGGATGCTAGGATGGAGCTGCAGGACACTGAAGCAGCAAGCTGGGTGACAGAAGGTGGGGAAGAGGGAAGAGCGCCCGGGAGGTTAGTCCTGATCTGGCACACCCCGATAAGTTTGCAAAGTTGGTAGATGAGGGGGTGTCAGTACAAGGGTAGCACTGCTGCAGCCAGTCACGTCCTCTGAAAGCCAGAGGAGTGTCTGCTCCAGTAAGGGGGAATTAGGAGATCAGGGCAGGCCAGACAGCTGCTGGTAGTGGGGGACTCAATTATTAGGGGAACAGATATGGCAATCTGTCACAAAGACAGGGATCGTCGAACAGTGTGCTGCCTACCTGGTGCTCGAGTCCGACACATCGCTGATCGGGTTGACAGATCACTGGGAGGGCTGGTGAGGACCCAGCGGTCATGGTGCACATTGGCACAAATGACAAAGTTAGAAGTAGGTGGAAGGTCCTTAAAGACGATTTCAGGGAATTAGGCTGCAAGCTTAAGGCAAGGACCTCCAACGTGTTTTTTTCTGAAATACTGCCTGTACCACGTGCCACACCAGAGAGGCAACGGGAGATTAGGGAGGTTAATAAGTGGCTCAAGAATTGGTGTAGGAAGGAGGGGTTTGGGTTCCTGGAGAACTGGGCCGACTTCTCAGTTGGCTACAGGTTCTATGCTAGGGACGGGCTGCATCTCAATTGGGAGGGTGCAGCTGTGCTGGGGGAGAAAATGGCTAGAAGGTTGGAGGAGTCTTTAAACTAGGGGCTAGGGGGGAGGGTATTCATTTTATAGGAGGGGAAGGCAGTGCAGATAGAGACCTGGGCACAAATAATGAAATTGGGGGTGGGGGTGGCATGGGGGTGGGGTTAGAACAGTTAATAATTTAAGAAAGAATAGAGGTACAGAGAGATACATAATGTGCATGTATACTAATGCCAGAAGCCTCACCAACAAAATGGCGTAATTAGAATTAATTTTGTTGGAACATAGTGTAATTATGACATGGTGGGGATATCTGAGACTTGGCTGGATGAGAGCCACGACTGGGCGGTTAATTTACAGGGCTATAGTCTGTTAAGAAATGACGGTAAAAATAAGCGAGGTGGGGGTGTGTGTTTATATGTAAAATCATCCTTAAAACCCATCCTGCGTGATATCTGTGAATCTAATGAAGATGTAGAGTCTCTGTGGGTGGAGATTAGGGTAGGGGGAAAAATAATAAATTACTGATAGGGGTTTGTTATAAGTCTCCTAAAATAAAGGAAGGAACAGAGAATATCCTCGTAAAGCAAATAGATGAAGCAGCGACTCAAGGAGAAGTCATTAATATGGGGGACTTCAACTACCCTGAAATATATTGGGGAACAGAAACCTGCAGTTCAAGCAAAGGTAATAGGTTTTTGACAACTATGAGAGACAATTACCTTTCACAACTAGTTCAGGACCCAGCAAGAGGGGGCACTGCTAGACCTAATATTAACCAACAGGCCAGACCGCATATTAAATGTAAGGGTTGGGGGTCACTTGGGTAATAGTGATCACAAAATAATAAGCTTTCATGTATCCTTTAATAAGATGTGTAGTCGAGGGGTTACAAGGACACTAAACTTCAGGAAGGCAAATTTCCAACGGATGAGAGATGATCTTGGTGCAATAAACTGGGACGATATCCTGAGACATAAAAATACACAAAGAAAATGGGAGACGTTTATTAGTATCCTGAATAGGACCTGTGCACAGTATATACCCTATGGGAATAAACATGCTAGAATTAGGAGGAAACCACTATGGCTAAATAGAGCTGTAAGGGGCGCAATAAGGGACAAAAAGAAAGCGTTTAGGGAATTAAAGCAAGTAGGTAGTGAAGAGGCATTAAATAAATACAGAAGATTGAATAAATTCTGTAAAAAGCAAATCAAGACAGCAAAGATTGAGGCAGAGAACTCATTGCCAGAGAAAGTAAAAATAATTCCAAAATATTCTTTAACTACATAAATAGCAAGAAACGAAAAAATGATAGTGTTGGTCCCCTTAAAAATAGTCTGGGTGTAATGGTGGATGAGGAAAAAGCCAATATGCTAAATGACTTTTTTTCAACTGTATTTACACAAGAAAATCCCATGACAAATAACATGATCAGTGATAAAAAAATTTCTCCATTAAAGGTCACCTGCTTAACCCAGCAGGAAGTATGGCGGCGTCTAAAAATCACTAAAATTGACAAATCCCAGGGCCCGGATGGGATACACCCCTGAGTACTGCAGGAATTAAGTACAGTCATAGATAGACTATTATTTTTAATCTTTAAAGATTCCATAATAACGGGGTCTGTACTACAGGACTGGCGTATAGCAAATGTGGTGCCAATATTCAAAAAGGGTGCAAAAACTGAACCTGGAAATTATAGGCCAGTAAGCTTAACATCTACTGTGGTAAAATCCTGGAGGGTTTTTTAAGGGATACTATATTAGAGTATCTGAGGCTGAATAACCTCATGACACAGTATCAGCATGGTTTTACGATGGACCGTTCTTGTCAGAGTAATCTGATAAGCTTTTATGAAAGGGTAAGTTCTGGACTGGACCAAGGGAACGCAGTGGACGTGGTGTTCATGGACATCTCAAAAGCTTTTGATACTGTGCCACACAAAAGGTTGATACATAAAATGAGAACAATGGGGATAGGGGAAAATATGTGTAAGTGGGTTAAGAACTGGCTCATGGATAGGAAACAAAGGGTGGTTATTAATGGAGCACACTCGAACTGGGTCACGGTTAGCAGTGGGGTACCACAGGGGTCAGTATTGGGGCCGCTTCTCTTTAACATATTTATTAATGACCTTGTAGGGGGCATACAGAGTAGTATTTCAATATCTGCAGATGACACTAAACTCTGCAGGGTAATAAATACAGAGGAGGACAATTTTATATTACAGGAGGATTTATGTAAACTAGAAGCTTGGGCTGATAAATGGCAAATGAGCTTTAATGGGGATAAATGTAAGGTCATGCACTTGGGTAGCACAAACAAGATGTATAATTATGTGCTTAATTGTAAATCACTGGGCAAAACTGTCACTGAAAAAGACCTGGGTGTATGGGTGGACGACAAACTCACATTTAGTGGCCAATGTCAGGCAGCTGCTGCCAAGGCAAATAAAATAATGGGATGCATTAAAAGAGGCATAGATGCTCATGAGGAGAACATAATTTTACCTCTATACAGTCACTGATGCGACCACACTTAGAATACTGTGTACAGTTCTGGTCTCTGGTGTATAAGAAAGACATAGCTGAACTGGAGCGGGTCAGAGAAGAGCGACCAAGGTTATTAGAGTACTGGGGGGTCTGCAATACCAGGACAGGTTATTACACTTGGGGTTATTTCGTTTGAAAAAACGAAGGCTTAGGGGTGATCTTATGACAATGGATAAATATATTAGGGGACAGTACAAAGACCTTTCTAATGATCTTTTTACTCTTACATCTGTGATGGGGACAAGGGGGCATCCTCTACATCTGGAGGAAAGAAGGTTTAGTCATAATCACAGACGCAGATTCTTTACTGTAAGAGCAGTGAGACTATGGAACTCTCTGCCGTATAATGTGGTAATGAGTGATTCCCTACTAAAATTTAAGAAGGGACTGGATGCCTTTCTTGAAAAGTATAATATTACAGGCTATATTCACTATTTTCCTAGATATTGCGGTGATCCAGGGAGCTAGTCTGATTGCCGTATGTGGAGTCGGTAAGGAATTTTTTTCCCCAATGTGAAGCTTACTGTTTGCCACTTGGTTTTTTTTTTGCCTTCCTCTGTATCAACATGTTAGGGCAGGTTAGGATGGGATATGGGTTGAACTAGATGGACTTAAAGTCTTCCTTTAACCTTAATAACTATGTTACTATGTTTACTTAGCTTCTCTTAGCTGATTTCTGATGACTTGAATTCAGCTCTACTTTGATGTGATTCATGATCATAATTCAGCTGAGTAGAGCTTAATACTTGACAGATGTTATAAATTGTATTTAGGAACGAGCTCACTGATGGATTCTTATTTAACGCATTCTGCAGCCAGTGATAAGCAAGGAAAGAAACAGCCATTAAAGGCAAGAAGTGAAGAACTTTTTATGAAACCCAAAACAAAAATGATTTGGCCAAGTACACATTTATAAGTCCCCGAAGGTGTCCATATCCTATAAATGACCTTGTAGTCAGTGATAAAATGCAGTGTACACGTAATTTAATGATCCCCACAATGTTAATAAAAATAATACCGCTTGATATCAGACATGTGAAAGTCCTTCATGGCAGACACAGATATCTGGGAAGCGCCAGTAATGCCCCTCTCAAGCATGCTGCTTTTTGTAATGAAATAACAACAGCAAACGTTAATGTATTTATCTTTCTCTATCAACTTCTGGCACAAAATTGCTTGTTCATGCTCTTCTAATTTCTCAAATGGATTATGCAAATGTTTTGAATGACAGCCGTGGTGCTGGATTGATAAAGTTAGTTCAGAACCTAGCAGTTAATTAAATGTATGGCGGAGTTTGGTTTTAAGCCATTGTTCCACTTGCTTGATGATCACAAAAATCCATTTAAATACTGAATCCAAATGTCTTTTTCTGAGATTAAAAAGCTAAAATTACTGATGCTAAAACTATGAATAGTCATGCACATTGTACAAGGAAATATGAGGCGATATTCTATTGGTTCATGTTGTGAGACTATTAGATGTCGAAGTTTACAAACTGACTAGAGTTGAGCGAATATCTTCGGTTCCCCGCTTATTTGTCAAGCTATAGCGCTTACCGAATAAGCTACAGCGGGAACTCGGGTACCTGGATCACTCCCAATGATCAGCTGTTCGGCACCGCAGCTGCATGTGTCGCGGCTGTGTGGCAGTCACAGCACATGCATGTAGAGCCCAACACACAGGCTCTCCATGTATGTGCTGTGACACATTCGCGACACATGCAGCCATGGCAGCGATCAGCTGTTCAGCCGGCGCGATCCAGAAAGCCGGGTTCCCTCTGTAGCTTATTCGGCAAGTGCTATAGCTTGACAAATAAGCGGGGAACCGAAGATATTCGCTCAACTCTAGTCATGACCAAATGGCTCTAAATTCTGGCACAAATGATTAATAAAAATGTCACCTAGTGGATTAGATGGATGCGATATTCTGATTTGAATGTAAAGCATTGTGTCCCTGAATGGTGAATGGTAAATGGCAAGGGAATGTAGAAATGGGTATGTTGGTTTTTAAATAGACCTCCTTACCTGTAGGGATTGTCCATACTCGCATACATACTGTACTGTAGAAAATATGGAGCCCCATAGAAAAAGTCCTAATTTGGCCACCCCTTTAGCGTCACTCCTGCAGGAGGACGCAGATTCCATTTTGTATGTAGTTGTATGCTTGTTATTCCTTGCTAAATTTACCACTTTCCTAACAGATCTTTCTTTAGCTGGCATAGACTTGATTTTTCAACTTGGCCATTGTATGTTTGTTATTATTTGATATATAAAGTGCTCAGCATTAATGAGTACACCTCAATAAATTGGTCAGAAAACCTTTAGTTTCCTTTTAGAATCAACATTTCCAATGAGATACTGTACTGTAACATTCTCCGACAATATGGACCATTGATTGCAAACGAGAGTTGTTACTTTGCACACCCAGAAAAGTAATTTTCCTAACAAATTCATTCAGACCATGTTGAAAAAACAGGTACACCCCAATAAAAATTAAAGTTTAAGCTAAAGTTTTTTTTTGCTAAAGCAAAGCTAAAATTTAGACTAAAAAAATCTAATTAACAAGAATTCAACCACAGATAAGTCAAATTATTTATTAAACAGTGTCCAGAAGACATTTGACAAAGAAAACCAGTTCTCGTTTCATGATATTAGCAGCGGCACCACATGGAAGAGTAATGTCACAAGTAAATACTTTTTTTACCCAAGAAAGGTGACGGCTACAAGAAGATCAGTCAAAATAGTGTAGCAAAAGTGATACAATATTTAACAAAGACAGAATTACAACCATCTCACAAAGACATCCAGGCCGACCACAAAAGTTAACACCTAAACAGGACCATCTTCTGATGAGAAGTATTGAAGAAAACTGGAATGCAAGTTCATTGCAGATAGCTAAAAGAGTAGAAAGCCAAACAGGGGTGAGGGTTTCCTGTGATACTGCAGAGGAATAACATGAATGGATGTCATCCACAAAGACCATGCAAAAAAAACTGTGTCTACAATTTGCCAGGGTCCATGCTGAAATATATGAAGGCTACTTGAACTCACTTTGGTGCTGTTGTTAAAAATAATGGAGGTCACACAAAACACTAGATGTAGTAGTTTTGATGTAGGATGTATTCAAATTAGAGATATGATTAAAATCCTACTTTTCAAAGTGGGTGTACTCATTTATGCTAAGCAGTGTACATCATTTATGGCCATGTAACTTCTAGATTACCATTTCAATCCACATTTGTTTCATTTTAGTGGTTTAATACTATAAATTTTTAGACATATTTATTACATATTGCCGAAGTCTTGAAAAATAAGGGACAGCACTGTAAATATTGAGTCTTTACATAAACTTGATGTACAGTATTCATCAACTAAAGTTTGAAAACTTATGAAATGCTACTAATTGTACTTCAGTAACCACAGAAACATCTGACTGTAAGATCTAAAACACTAAAGCAACAAACTTTGTGAAAACTAAAATTTGTGTCAATTGCAAAACTTTTGGCCATGACTGTACACATTAAATGCAACCTGGTGTGCCGTCACCTAATGCAACACGTTGCATTTTGTTGTGGTTGCCGCACCATCAAAACGACGCATGGGGAGGAATCCGCATGGCCCTGCATACCCATGTTAAATATAGGTACTCAGTCTGCATGCAGAATACATGCAGACATTGGCGGAGCTGGCCGGAGGAGGTGCGGCAGTGGGCAGAGCTTCACGGAGCCCTCCTCAGGACCTCCATCCGCAAGTGTGAAACCAGCCTTACATCACAACTGAAGAAGCAATTCAGTGATTTTCCAAAATTTGGGGTTCGCTCACATCTGTGTATAAAATTGTAGAGTGCAATGTGTAAAAAAAAAATTATGTTGCACTCGCATCGATGTTATCCATCATATTTTTCCTAAGCTGGAATCAGGCTGAGGAAAAAAATTTGTAGCATGCTGGATATGGCCACTTATAATGGACGAGACTCGCAAATGGGTGCGAGAAAAATAATTGACGACATAAGCATGCTTCGTGTGCTGTCCATTATTTTTGTTGCACCCATTGACTTGCATTGGCGAGTCTCGTCTGATATACGAGGTGTAGGGATGTTACTCACTTGGGTGCGTTGGGAGGCTAAACAGGAAGCGTTTCCATTTAAATGTTCATTCTGGTTTATTACTAATTCATAAACAGCCATAAGCAAAGGAAAAAATAAACAGCCTTCAGTGCAGGCAAAACAAAGTAAACAGTTCCTTTGATAAAGCTTCTTGAGAGCCAGTCCTGGTTACACAGTCTGGAAAGCATCCAGTACACCAGTTTAGTCTGGAAATACCACATAGAAGGCATTCTCTCTTCACACACAACCATGTGCCAAGCAACAGACTCAATTTTAACATGTTAATCACATCCAGATGTGAGGTATGTAGGCAGCCAGACTGCCCGTCTCTCAGGCTGCCCGTGAAACCTTGCCCAAATGCACCAAACAATCCTCTTAGTGCTATGAGCACTAGAGCAATTCTCCAGGATTACATCACAGATGACAGCCATGTCCGTGATACATACCTCCATCAACTATGTATTCGGTACCTGCCTTACAGAGTCCATACACAACATGGAGTGTTAT
>JARQOD010000002.1:148606185-148647155 GCA_033576555.1 Oophaga sylvatica
ATTAATACTTTTATTTTTTTTTTATTATCTTTGTGTCTTGTAAAAATCCCATTAAAAATTGTGCTCACTTTCCCCAATGCCATCCAGTGTACATCTTCCCACTGTATACAGTCCTTGAACACCCGGTCGAGGGTGCATACTGCTGTGCGAGATGTGAGAACGTTGTGCATTTGGAAGCCCAAATACTGGATCTAAATGTGCAGTAGGCAACACTGAGATCCATAGACAATATGGAAAGGAGTCTTCTGCTCACTGAGCAGACGCTCAATGGGATAGATGAGGGGGGGGATGCTAGGATGGAGCTGCAGGACACTGAAGCAGCAAGTGGGTGACAGAAGGTGGGGAAGAGGGAAGAGCGCCGGGAGGTTAGTCCTGATCTGGCACACCCCGATAAGTTTGCAAAGTTGGTAGATGAGGGGGTGTCAGTACAAGGGTATGCACTGCTGCAGCCAGTCACGTCCTCTGAAAGCCAGAGGGTGTCTGCTCAGTAGGGGGGAATTAGGAGATCAGGGCAGGCCAGACAGCTGCTGGTAGTGGGGGACTCAATTATTAGGGGAACAGATATGGCAATCTGTCACCAAAGACAGGGATCGTCGAACAGTGTGCTGCCTACTGGTGCTCGAGTCCGACACATCGCTGATCGGGTTGACAGATCACTGGGAGGGGTGTGAGGATCCCAGCGGTCATGGTGCACATTGGCACAAATGACAAAGTTAGAAGTAGGTGGAAGGTCCTTAAAGACGATTTCAGGGAATTAGGCTGCAAGCTTAAGGCAAGGACCTCCAACGTGTTTTTTCTGAAATACTGCCTGTACCACGTGCCACACCAGAGAGGCAACGGGAGATTAGGGAGGTTAATAAGTGGCTCAAGAATTGGTGTAGGAAGGAGGGGTTTGGGTTCCTGGAGAACTGGGCCGACTTCTCAGTTGGCTACAGGTTCTATGCTAGGGACGGGCTGCATCTCAATTGGGAGGGTGCAGCTGTGCTGGGGGAGAAAATGGCTAGAAGGTTGGAGGAGTCTTTAAACTAGGGGCTAGGGGGGAGGGTATTCATTTTATAGGAGGGGAAGGCAGTGCAGATAGAGACCTGGCCACAAATAATGAAATTGGGGGTGGGGGTGGCATGGGGGTGGGGTTAGAACAGTTAATAATTTAAGAAAGAATAGAGGTACAGAGAGATACATAATGTGCATGTATACTAATGCCAGAAGCCTCACCAACAAAATGGCGTAATTAGAATTAATTTTGTTGGAACATAGTGTAATTATGACATGGTGGGGATATCTGAGACTTGGCTGGATGAGAGCCACGACTGGGCGGTTAATTTACAGGGCTATAGTCTGTTAAGAAATGACGGTAAAAATAAGCGAGGTGGGGGTGTGTGTTTATATGTAAAATCATCCTTAAAACCCATCCTGCGTGATATCTGTGAATCTAATGAAGATGTAGAGTCTCTGTGGGTGGAGATTAGGGTAGGGGGAAAAATAATAAATTACTGATAGGGGTTTGTTATAAGTCTCCTAAAATAAAGGAAGGAACAGAGAATATCCTCGTAAAGCAAATAGATGAAGCAGCGACTCAAGGAGAAGTCATTAATATGGGGGACTTCAACTACCCTGAAATATATTGGGGAACAGAAACCTGCAGTTCAAGCAAAGGTAATAGGTTTTTGACAACTATGAGAGACAATTACCTTTCACAACTAGTTCAGGACCCAGCAAGAGGGGGGCACTGCTAGACCTAATATTAACCAACAGGCCAGACCGCATATTAAATGTAAGGGTTGGGGGTCACTTGGGTAATAGTGATCACAAAATAATAAGCTTTCATGTATCCTTTAATAAGATGTGTAGTCGAGGGGTACAAGGACACTAAACTTCAGGAAGGCAAATTTCCAACGGATGAGAGATGATCTTGGTGCAATAAACTGGGACGATATCCTGAGACATAAAAATACACAAAGAAAATGGGAGACGTTTATTAGTATCCTGAATAGGACCTGTGCACAGTATATACCCTATGGGAATAAACATGCTAGAATTAGGAGGAAACCACTATGGCTAAATAGAGCTGTAAGGGGCGCAATAAGGGACAAAAAGAAAGCGTTTAGGGAATTAAAGCAAGTAGGTAGTGAAGAGGCATTAAATAAATACAGAAGATTGAATAAATTCTGTAAAAAGCAAATCAAGACAGCAAAGATTGAGGCAGAGAACTCATTGCCAGAGAAAGTAAAAATAATTCCAAAATATTCTTTAACTACATAAATAGCAAGAAACGAAAAAATGATAGTGTTGGTCCCCTTAAAAATAGTCTGGGTGTAATGGTGGATGAGGAAAAAGCCAATATGCTAAATGACTTTTTTTCAACTGTATTTACACAAGAAAATCCCATGACAAATAACATGATCAGTGATAAAAAAATTTCTCCATTAAAGGTCACCTGCTTAACCCAGCAGGAAGTATGGCGGCGTCTAAAAATCACTAAAATTGACAAATCCCAGGGCCCGGATGGGATACACCCCTGAGTACTGCAGGAATTAAGTACAGTCATAGATAGACTATTATTTTTAATCTTTAAAGATTCCATAATAACGGGTCTGTACTACAGGACTGGCGTATAGCAAATGTGGTGCCAATATTCAAAAAGGGTGCAAAAACTGAACCTGGAAATTATAGGCCAGTAAGCTTAACATCTACTGTGGTAAAATCCTGGAGGGTTTTTTAAGGGATACTATATTAGAGTATCTGAGGCTGAATAACCTCATGACACAGTATCAGCATGGTTTTACGATGGACCGTTCTTGTCAGAGTAATCTGATAAGCTTTTATGAAAGGGTAAGTTCTGGACTGGACCAAGGGAACGCAGTGGACGTGGTGTTCATGGACATCTCAAAAGCTTTTGATACTGTGCCACACAAAAGGTTGATACATAAAATGAGAACAATGGGGATAGGGGAAAATATGTGTAAGTGGGTTAAGAACTGGCTCATGGATAGGAAACAAAGGGTGGTTATTAATGGAGCACACTCGAACTGGGTCACGGTTAGCAGTGGGGTACCACAGGGGTCAGTATTGGGGCCGCTTCTCTTTAACATATTTATTAATGACCTTGTAGGGGGCATACAGAGTAGTATTTCAATATCTGCAGATGACACTAAACTCTGCAGGGTAATAAATACAGAGGAGGACAATTTTATATTACAGGAGGATTTATGTAAACTAGAAGCTTGGGCTGATAAATGGCAAATGAGCTTTAATGGGGATAAATGTAAGGTCATGCACTTGGGTAGCACAAACAAGATGTATAATTATGTGCTTAATTGTAAATCACTGGGCAAAACTGTCACTGAAAAAGACCTGGGTGTATGGGTGGACGACAAACTCACATTTAGTGGCCAATGTCAGGCAGCTGCTGCCAAGGCAAATAAAATAATGGGATGCATTAAAAGAGGCATAGATGCTCATGAGGAGAACATAATTTTACCTCTATACAGTCACTGATGCGACCACACTTAGAATACTGTGTACAGTTCTGGTCTCTGGTGTATAAGAAAGACATAGCTGAACTGGAGCGGGTGCAGAGAAGAGCGACCAAGGTTATTAGAGTACTGGGGGGTCTGCAATACCAGGACAGGTTATTACACTTGGGGTT
This sequence comes from Oophaga sylvatica, assembly GCA_033576555.1. Taxonomy (NCBI): domain Eukaryota; kingdom Metazoa; phylum Chordata; class Amphibia; order Anura; family Dendrobatidae; genus Oophaga; species Oophaga sylvatica. The sequence continues at coordinate 148,609,835 of JARQOD010000002.1, forward strand.
ATTTCGTTTGAAAAAACGAAGGCTTAGGGGTGATCTTATGACAATGGATAAATATATTAGGGGACAGTACAAAGACCTTTCTAATGATCTTTTTACTCTTACATCTGTGATGGGGACAAGGGGGCATCCTCTACATCTGGAGGAAAGAAGGTTTAGTCATAATCACAGACGCAGATTCTTTACTGTAAGAGCAGTGAGACTATGGAACTCTCTGCCGTATAATGTGGTAATGAGTGATTCCCTACTAAAATTTAAGAAGGGACTGGATGCCTTTCTTGAAAAGTATAATATTACAGGCTATATTCACTATTTTCCTAGATATTGCGGTGATCCAGGGAGCTAGTCTGATTGCCGTATGTGGAGTCGGTAAGGAATTTTTTTCCCCAATGTGAAGCTTACTGTTTGCCACTTGGTTTTTTTTTGCCTTCCTCTGTATCAACATGTTAGGGCAGGTTAGGATGGGATATGGGTTGAACTAGATGGACTTAAAGTCTTCCTTTAACCTTAATAACTATGTTACTATGTTTACTTAGCTTCTCTTAGCTGATTTCTGATGACTTGAATTCAGCTCTACTTTGATGTGATTCATGATCATAATTCAGCTGAGTAGAGCTTAATACTTGACAGATGTTATAAATTGTATTTAGGAACGAGCTCACTGATGGATTCTTATTTAACGCATTCTGCAGCCAGTGATAAGCAAGGAAAGAAACAGCCATTAAAGGCAAGAAGTGAAGAACTTTTTATGAAACCCAAAACAAAAATGATTTGGCCAAGTACACATTTATAAGTCCCCGAAGGTGTCCATATCCTATAAATGACCTTGTAGTCAGTGATAAAATGCAGTGTACACGTAATTTAATGATCCCCACAATGTTAATAAAAATAATACCGCTTGATATCAGACATGTGAAAGTCCTTCATGGCAGACACAGATATCTGGGAAGCGCCAGTAATGCCCCTCTCAAGCATGCTGCTTTTTGTAATGAAATAACAACAGCAAACGTTAATGTATTTATCTTTCTCTATCAACTTCTGGCACAAAATTGCTTGTTCATGCTCTTCTAATTTCTCAAATGGATTATGCAAATGTTTTGAATGACAGCCGTGGTGCTGGATTGATAAAGTTAGTTCAGAACCTAGCAGTTAATTAAATGTATGGCGGAGTTTGGTTTTAAGCCATTGTTCCACTTGCTTGATGATCACAAAAATCCATTTAAATACTGAATCCAAATGTCTTTTTCTGAGATTAAAAAGCTAAAATTACTGATGCTAAAACTATGAATAGTCATGCACATTGTACAAGGAAATATGAGGCGATATTCTATTGGTTCATGTTGTGAGACTATTAGATGTCGAAGTTTACAAACTGACTAGAGTTGAGCGAATATCTTCGGTTCCCCGCTTATTTGTCAAGCTATAGCGCTTACCGAATAAGCTACAGCGGGAACTCGGGTACCTGGATCACTCCCAATGATCAGCTGTTCGGCACCGCAGCTGCATGTGTCGCGGCTGTGTGGCAGTCACAGCACATGCATGTAGAGCCCAACACACAGGCTCTCCATGTATGTGCTGTGACACATTCGCGACACATGCAGCCATGGCAGCGATCAGCTGTTCAGCCGGCGCGATCCAGAAAGCCGGGTTCCCTCTGTAGCTTATTCGGCAAGTGCTATAGCTTGACAAATAAGCGGGGAACCGAAGATATTCGCTCAACTCTAGTCATGACCAAATGGCTCTAAATTCTGGCACAAATGATTAATAAAAATGTCACCTAGTGGATTAGATGGATGCGATATTCTGATTTGAATGTAAAGCATTGTGTCCCTGAATGGTGAATGGTAAATGGCAAGGGAATGTAGAAATGGGTATGTTGGTTTTTAAATAGACCTCCTTACCTGTAGGGATTGTCCATACTCGCATACATACTGTACTGTAGAAAATATGGAGCCCCATAGAAAAAGTCCTAATTTGGCCACCCCTTTAGCGTCACTCCTGCAGGAGGACGCAGATTCCATTTTGTATGTAGTTGTATGCTTGTTATTCCTTGCTAAATTTACCACTTTCCTAACAGATCTTTCTTTAGCTGGCATAGACTTGATTTTTCAACTTGGCCATTGTATGTTTGTTATTATTTGATATATAAAGTGCTCAGCATTAATGAGTACACCTCAATAAATTGGTCAGAAAACCTTTAGTTTCCTTTTAGAATCAACATTTCCAATGAGATACTGTACTGTAACATTCTCCGACAATATGGACCATTGATTGCAAACGAGAGTTGTTACTTTGCACACCCAGAAAAGTAATTTTCCTAACAAATTCATTCAGACCATGTTGAAAAAACAGGTACACCCCAATAAAAATTAAAGTTTAAGCTAAAGTTTTTTTTTGCTAAAGCAAAGCTAAAATTTAGACTAAAAAAATCTAATTAACAAGAATTCAACCACAGATAAGTCAAATTATTTATTAAACAGTGTCCAGAAGACATTTGACAAAGAAAACCAGTTCTCGTTTCATGATATTAGCAGCGGCACCACATGGAAGAGTAATGTCACAAGTAAATACTTTTTTTACCCAAGAAAGGTGACGGCTACAAGAAGATCAGTCAAAATAGTGTAGCAAAAGTGATACAATATTTAACAAAGACAGAATTACAACCATCTCACAAAGACATCCAGGCCGACCACAAAAGTTAACACCTAAACAGGACCATCTTCTGATGAGAAGTATTGAAGAAAACTGGAATGCAAGTTCATTGCAGATAGCTAAAAGAGTAGAAAGCCAAACAGGGGTGAGGGTTTCCTGTGATACTGCAGAGGAATAACATGAATGGATGTCATCCACAAAGACCATGCAAAAAAAACTGTGTCTACAATTTGCCAGGGTCCATGCTGAAATATATGAAGGCTACTTGAACTCACTTTGGTGCTGTTGTTAAAAATAATGGAGGTCACACAAAACACTAGATGTAGTAGTTTTGATGTAGGATGTATTCAAATTAGAGATATGATTAAAATCCTACTTTTCAAAGTGGGTGTACTCATTTATGCTAAGCAGTGTACATCATTTATGGCCATGTAACTTCTAGATTACCATTTCAATCCACATTTGTTTCATTTTAGTGGTTTAATACTATAAATTTTTAGACATATTTATTACATATTGCCGAAGTCTTGAAAAATAAGGGACAGCACTGTAAATATTGAGTCTTTACATAAACTTGATGTACAGTATTCATCAACTAAAGTTTGAAAACTTATGAAATGCTACTAATTGTACTTCAGTAACCACAGAAACATCTGACTGTAAGATCTAAAACACTAAAGCAACAAACTTTGTGAAAACTAAAATTTGTGTCAATTGCAAAACTTTTGGCCATGACTGTACACATTAAATGCAACCTGGTGTGCCGTCACCTAATGCAACACGTTGCATTTTGTTGTGGTTGCCGCACCATCAAAACGACGCATGGGGAGGAATCCGCATGGCCCTGCATACCCATGTTAAATATAGGTACTCAGTCTGCATGCAGAATACATGCAGACATTGGCGGAGCTGGCCGGAGGAGGTGCGGCAGTGGGCAGAGCTTCACGGAGCCCTCCTCAGGACCTCCATCCGCAAGTGTGAAACCAGCCTTACATCACAACTGAAGAAGCAATTCAGTGATTTTCCAAAATTTGGGGTTCGCTCACATCTGTGTATAAAATTGTAGAGTGCAATGTGTAAAAAAAAATTATGTTGCACTCGCATCGATGTTATCCATCATATTTTTCCTAAGCTGGAATCAGGCTGAGGAAAAAAATTTGTAGCATGCTGGATATGGCCACTTATAATGGACGAGACTCGCAAATGGGTGCGAGAAAAATAATTGACGACATAAGCATGCTTCGTGTGCTGTCCATTATTTTTGTTGCACCCATTGACTTGCATTGGCGAGTCTCGTCTGATATACGAGGTGTAGGGATGTTACTCACTTGGGTGCGTTGGGAGGCTAAACAGGAAGCGTTTCCATTTAAATGTTCATTCTGGTTTATTACTAATTCATAAACCAGCCATAAGCAAAGGAAAAAATAAACAGCCTTCAGTGCAGGCAAAACAAAGTAAACAGTTCCTTTGATAAAGCTTCTTGAGAGCCAGTCCTGGTTACACAGTCTGGAAAGCATCCAGTACACCAGTTTAGTCTGGAAATACCACATAGAAGGCATTCTCTCTTCACACACAACCATGTGCCAAGCAACAGACTCAATTTTAACATGTTAATCACATCCAGATGTGAGGTATGTAGGCAGCCAGACTGCCCGTCTCTCAGGCTGCCCGTGAAACCTTGCCCAAATGCACCAAACAATCCTCTTAGTGCTATGAGCACTAGAGCAATTCTCCAGGATTACATCACAGATGACAGCCATGTCCGTGATACATACCTCCCATCAACTATGTATTCGGTACCTGCCTTACAGAGTCCATACACAACATGGAGTGTTATTTCAAATAAAGCATTCTTTTGTGTGTATTTTTATTTTTGATTACTGGGTTAGTAATGGGGGTGTCTGATAGACACTTCTACTTTACTAACCCCCAGGGCTTGATGTCAGCTGTGATTTTTGATAAATCACAGCTGACATCAACCTTAACTACCATTACCCCGATTGCCAGAACACCAAGGCAATTGGAAAGCACCAGAATTGGTGCATTTAATGCTACTGTACTGCTGTGTATACCGAATATCACGGTCTCCTTTGAACGCCAGCTACAGGCTGACTTTCTTAGGAAAACCATCATTACAAGCACGGAGGTCTTTAGCAGACCCCTGGCTGTCATGGCAACCCATTATCATCCACATTGATGGGTGCACAGAATGATGCACCCACTGCCGGCACGCATTAATATTAAATGCTGCTATTAGAGATTGATAGGGGCATTTTACAGGTTAACCGCAGCGTGGACGGAGCCCCTCTCCACCCACGTATGTTAGAAGCAAATGGCTGAATAACACTGCCATCATCTCCCAGGAAAGATGCAGACTTGGCTTGTGATCTTGCATCAAAGTCAGTGACCCAGCATATGATGTAACTGTACGTCATATGTCCGGAAGGGTTAGAATAATGTGGTCATAGAACTAATTTTTTTGTAAATTGTAGAATGGAGTGACACTGTTGTTAAGGACATAAAAAATATGTCACAAGAGATAAGTACTTGACATTTTGGCTCTCCTAAGACTTGTTCTCACTTGTCACAAGAATGGCGGAAAACTATATAAAACACAAGTCATGTTGATAGGACATATGTAGGCTGGATACTTAGGGAAAAATTACCACTGCAATTGTTACTAGAAGGATAGCAGTACTTGTGTCGAGGTAAAATATAATTTTTCTACTTTAATACTTTCATATTATGTATATATTTCTATTTTTGTACTTTATATGACGTTTATATGCTAGCTTCCATTTTGTGTATTCAAACCATAAGCTTTCCTTGCTACGTGGCATTTAGTTAGAGACCCATCTCTGGAGTACGTAACTGGATCCTGAATTCCAAGAAGATTGCATCAGCCAAAAGTTACATCATTCGGGAGCTGAGCTGAGCTGAAGGAACAGTGGAACCAATCCAGATGTTAGGATACTATACATTTCCATATATGGCTATACTGTTTCTCTTTAGGTGCCCCTCGCTCCACCCTGATATGTATACTATATAACTTTGTGCTTGTAATAATAAAGAGAGCTCTTGCTGAGAAAGCTACGTGCCAGAGCATGCTTTAAGAATGAACCAGCCTGATTGTCTGACTCATCTTATAACTGGTACCACATGCTCATAATCTAATCTGAAGTGACTGGAGGATGAGTGGTTTGTCGTTACGACCCCGACACTTGTAGTGTGGTGGAAGCACATACAATGCTATTTTACAGCTAAGGCCGGAGTCACACTACTGTAGAATTCGGCCGAGTGCAATGTGAGAAAACATTGCATAGTACTCAGTCCAGTGTTATTCTATTGGACTGCTCACATCAGCCTTACTGTACATGTATTTAATTATTAAAACATTATTTTTCTGAAAAAAAATGGTGTCGGCTCTCTAATAATTCTCTAAACCAGCAGAGGGAAAGCTGACGGCTGGGGCTGATGTTTATAGCCTGGGAAGGGGGCTATTAATATCAGCTCACAACTGTATACTTAGCCTTTACTCCTTTACTGGCAATTAAAATGGAGGATCCCCACAAAAAATGATGTAGAGTCCCCCTAAAATTAACCACTTAACCCCCAAGGGTGGTTTGCACGTTGACGGGCCAATTTTTACAATTCTGACCACTGTCCCTTTATGAGGTAATAACTCTGGAATTCTTCCAAGAATCCCAGTGATTCTGACGTTTTCTCATGACATATTGTACTTCATGACAGTGATAAAATTTATTTGATATGTCTTGCGTTTATTTGTGAAAAGAACAGAAATTTGGTGACAAATTTGAAAATTTTGCAATTTTCCAACTTTGAATTTTTATGCCCTTAAATCTGAGAGTTATATTGCACAAAATATTTACTAAATAAAATTTCCCACATGTCTACTTTACATCAGCACAATTTTGGAACCAAAATTTTTTTTTTAGTTAGGAAGTTATAAAGGTTAAAAGTTGACCAGCGATATCTCATTTATACAACACCATTTTTTTTAGGGACCACATCACATTTGAAGTCACTTTGAGGGTCTATATGATAGAAAATACCCAAAAGTGACACCATTCTAAAAACTGCACCCCTGGAGGTGCTCAAAACCACATTCGAGAAGTTTATTAACCCTTCAAGTGCTCCACAGAAATTTTTGGAATGCTTAAAAAAATGAACATTTAACTTTTTTTCACAAAAAATTTACTTCAGATCCATTTTTTTTAATTTACCAAGGCTAACAAGAGTTGTTGTGCAATTTCTCCTGAGTACGCTGATACTCCATATGTGGGGGTAAACCACTGTCTAGGTGCATGGCAGAACTCGGAAGGGAAGGAGAGCCGTTTGACTTTTCAATGCAAAATTGGCTGGAATTGAGATCGGATGCCATGTCGCGTTTGGAGAGCCCCTAATGTGCCTAAACAGTAGAAACCCCACACAAGTGATGACATTTTGGAAACTAGACTCCCCCAAGGAACTTATCTAGATGTGTGGTGAGAACTTTGAACCCCAAGGGCTTCACAGAAGTTTAAACGTAGAGCCATAAATTAAAAAATCATATTTTTTACACAAATATGATTGTTTCACCCCAATTTTTATTTTCTCAAGGGTACCAGTACCCCAGAAGTTATTGTGCAATTTGTCCTGAGTATGCTGATACCCCATATGTGGGGGTAAACCATTGTTTGGGTGCATGGCAGAGCTCAGAAGGGAAGGAGCGCCGTTTGACTTTTCAACGCAAAATTGGCTGGATTTGACGCCATGTCGCGTTTGGAGAGCCCCTGATGTGCCTAAACAGTAGAAACCCCCCACAAGTGATGATATTTTGGAAACTAGACCCCCCCAATGAACTTATCTAGATGTCTGGTGAGAACTTTTAACCCCCAGGTGTTTCACTAGAGTTTATAATGCCCAGGCATGAAAATAAAAAAAATCATACTTTTTCCACAAGCATGATCTTTTAGTCCCCAGTTTTTTATTTTCCCAAGGGTAACAGGAGAAATTTGATCCCAAAAGTTGTTGTGCAATTTGTCTTGAGTATGCTGATACCCCATATGTGGGGGTAAACCACTGTTTGGGCACATGGCAGAGCTCGGAAGGGAAGGAGCGCCGTTTGACTTCTCAATGCAAAATTAGCTGGAATTGAGATCAGGCGCCATGTCGCGTTTGGAGAGCCCTGATGTGCCTAAACAGTGAAAACCCCCCAATTCTAACTCCAACCCTAACCCCAACACACTCCTAACCCTATCACCAGTCCTAACCATTACCCTAACCACAAACCTAACCCTAATCCCAACCCTAACCATAACCCTAACCACAAAGCTAACCCTAACACACCCTTAACCCTAATCCCAACCCTAACCCTAATTCCAATCCTAACCCTAATCCCAACCCTAACCCTAATCCTAATTCCAATCCTAACCCTAATTCCAACCCTAATTCCAACCCTAACCCTAACATTAGCCCCAACCCTAACCCTAACTTTAGCCCTAACTCTAACTTTAGAGCTAACCCTAACCCCATTGGGAAAATGGAAATAAATACATTTTTTATGTTATTATTTTTCCCTAACCAAGGGGGTGATAAAGGGGGTTTGATTTACTATTTATAGCGAGTATTTATAGATTTTTTTTTGCAGCTGTCACACACTAAAAGATACTTTTTATTGCAAAAAATAGTTTTTGCATCACCACATTTTGAGAGCTATAATTTTTCCATATTTTGGCCCAAAGAGTCATGTGAGGTCTTGTTTTTGCGAGACGAGTTGATGTTTTTATTGGTACCATTTTCGGGCACATGACATTTTTTGATCACTTTTTATTTCGATTTTTGTGAGGCAGAATGAACAAAAACCAGCAATTCATGAATTTGTTTTTTTTGGGGGGGCGTTTATACTGTTCCACGTGTGGTAAAATTGATAAGGCGGTTTTATTCTTCAGGTCAGTACGATTATGGCGATACCTCATTTATATCATGCAGTGCCGGGTGTCATCTGTGATAATCAGCTGACACCCTGCCGCGATCAGCCTCGCTCCCCCCGTGAGCATAGCTGATCTCCTATGATGTACTATTCCATCCATGGGAATTAAGTCCCAGGTCACATGGACAGAATAGTACATCCAATGGCAGAGAGGGGTTAGTAACCAGCAAAAACTAGGCAGACAGCTGTGGACTGACATTAATAGCCTAGGACGAGGCCATGGATACTGGCCCCCCCAGGCTAAAAACATCAGAGTTTCTATCCTGTCGGGTCCTGCTTTGATTTTACTGTACACAACTGCTGAATTGCTGGCTTTTCATCTATATCTATCTACAGTATCTATCTATCTATCTTGCATTACACTCGTGCGTTACTCTCGGCAGTGAGAATCGGACTGATTATTTTATACAGTCATGGCCAAAAGTTTTGAGAATGACACAAATATTATATTTTCACATGATCTGCTGCCCTCTGGTTTTTATGTGTGTTTTACAGATGTTTTTATCACAGACAGAAATATAATTGCAAACATATGAGTAACTTATATTGCTTATATTGACAGTTAGAATGAGTTAATGCAGCAAGTCAATATTTGCAGTGTTGACCCTTCTTCTTCAGGACCTCTGCAATTCTCCCTGGCATGCTCTCAATCAACTTCTGGACCAAATCTTGACTGATAGCAGTCCATTCTTGCACAATCAATGCTTTCATTTTGTCAGAATTTTTAGGTTTTTGTTTGTCCACCCGTCTCTTGATGATTGACCACAAGTTCTCAATGGGATTAAGATCTGGGGAGTTTCCAGGCTATGGACCCAAAATCTCTATGTTTTGTTCCCTGAGCCATTTAGTTATCACCTTTGCTTTATGGCAAGGTGCTCCATCATGCTGGAAAAGGCATTGTTGATCGCCAAACTGCTCTTGGAGGGTTGGGAGAAGTTGCTCTTGGAGGACATTCTGGTACCATTCTTTATTCATGACTGTGTTTTTAGGCAAGACTGTGAGAGAGCCGATTCCCTTGGCTGAGAAGCAACCCCACACATGAATGGTTTCAGGATGCTTAACAGTTGGCATGAGACAAGACTGGTGGTAGCGCTCACCTTGTCTTCTCCGAATGAGGCGTTTTCCTGATGTCCCAAACAATCGAAAAGGGGATTCATCAGAGAAAATAACTTTACTCCAGTCCTCAGCAGTCCACTGCCTGTACCTTTTGTGTGCAGATGCACTCACACCTGCCTGCTGCCATTCCTGAGCAAGCTCTGCACTGCTGGTAGCCCGATCCTGCAGCTGAAACACTTTTAAGAGACGGTCCTGGCGCTTGCTGGTCTTTCTTGGGCGCCCTGGAGCCTTTTTGGCAACAATGGAATCTCTCTCCTTGAAGTTCTTGATGATGCGATAGATTGTTGACTGAGGTGCAATCTTTCTAGCTGTGATACTCTTCCCTGTTAGGCCATTTTTGTGCATTGCAATGATGACTGCACGTGTTTCTTTAAAGATAACCATGGTTAACATAAGAGAAACAATGATGCCAAGCACCAACCTCCTTTTAAAGTGTCCAGTGGTGTCATTCTTACTTAATCATGACAGATTGATCTCAAGCCATGTCCTCATCAACACCCACACCTGTGTTAATGGAGCAATCACTGAAAAGAGGTTAGCTGGTCCTTTTAAGGCAGGGCTGCAATGATGTTGAAATGTGTTTTGGGGGATAAAGTTCATTTTCTAGCCAAATATTGACTTTGCAAGTAATTGCTGTTAAGCTGATCACTCTTTATAACATTCTGGAGTATATGCAAATTGCCATTAGAAAAAGTGAAGCAGTATACTTTGTAAAAATTAATATTTGTGTCATTCTCAAAACTTTTGTCCATGACTGTATATTTAGTGTGACTCCAGCCTACACCTGCATCTAGCATGCGTTCTATCGTGCCTTATGTAGTTTACCTTGCAAGTGTGAACAAGGCTCAAGAGTGATTAAATGTTACGACTTATCATTTGTCACATATTTCAGGCTGTCTTCAACAACGCTACTCATTTCTTCGATTTAAAAGAAAAAATTTGTTCTGTGATTACATAATTTTGATAGAAGAAATCTGTAAATAAAATATATCCTAATTGCACTGGATGAGACTCAAGAATGTACTGTAATTTACAAATAGACAAATGATGACTTTCCTGCCGCAAGGATATAATAAAGGAGTTCACAGTCTAGTCTGCATGAATGTTTCATTCTTCAGATAATAAGATTTGGCTTCATTAACATATCTTAGGAGTGATATGTGCTTATGAGCACTTATACATCAAGTTATACTATTAAAACAACTATTTTTGTTAAAAAAAAATGGAATTTCATCTTTCACACTCATAATCTGTTCATTATGGAGACACCAGATACAAGCAGAAGTGATGAGCAATTTGGATTCATTATATTTGGAACATCTTATACTTCTTACTTCACTGTACATTTCAAGAATTTCATTTCTGGCCGAAATATCTTTGGCTCTTCTGGTTTATCGAAGTGTTCTTCCAGAGCAATAATGAATAGTAGATGTTGCAGCAATGTAATAGCAAACAGATCTGTTTACAGGTAATATTTCTAATGACAGATTTGTTTTACTTGTTCTTTCTTTAGATACTTTGTATTATTTTATTTAGTTGCTCAGTTGGAAACCAATCAGAAATGCACAGTCGACGAATAAATCTTCATTCTACCCATTTGTTTCTTCAGCCACTCCACTTACAACAATTTGATTTTGTGACCTGTAAGTACTTTAATAAATATTGTAAGCTCTAAAGAAGAATGTAACCAGTAGTTTTTAATCTCAGCTTCACATTGCCTGCCTTTTAAAGGGAACCTGTCAGTAGGATGTAAGTAACCTACAGACAGTGTCAGGATGGCGCCGTTATACTGATTATAATGACACCTTGGTTAATGAAATCTGTCTCCATCTTTTTAATGAATTCATGGATATCATCAAAGAAAAGAATTACACACACACATTATAGATGCAATCATGCTGCAGCGCAGGCGCTGCCACTGCCTGCCTGCAGAAGGGGATTGTTTTTTTCAATATATATATATATATATATATATATATATATATATATATATATATATATATATATAATATTTATTATGTAAAATAGGGGGCAGGTCAGTGAGGAATCAGTGACCTTTTCTGAAGCCATACACATGAATAATTAATCAGAGCACCACATGAAGACCTGAAGCACGAGCATATCATTAACTCAAAACTGAAAATAAAGATTAAACAACAACCACAAGATGGATTTCATCAACCAAGGTATCATTGTAATCAGTATAACGGCACTGGCCTGACACCGTCTGTAGGTTACTTAGCACAATCCTGATGACAGGTTCACTTTAAGGATGGCAGCATACACACATTGAAGATTATTTCAAGATATTTTCAAAATTAGATGCTTTGCTTTAAGTAATATAGTATAAAGGGCTATTTTGATGTTTGTAAAGAAAGATATAGAGACAAAAATAGCCAAATTCTCGTCCATTCTGATTCTATACTGGGCATCTGACCTTCTTCTTCTCCTAGTCTCTTTATGACTGTGGATATTAAGCTGATTTTATGTGTTTAAAGTGAAAGCACAAATTTGACATTATTTTAATTATAAAATGATTTTACAAAGAAAGGTGTGAAATCCAAGGCTTATACAATGCTTATCGAAAATAGTACATTTACACAAGCAAATATTTCAATTAGCAACAATTAATAAAATTGCTATAAGCAGTCAGTCATCCAGACAAGTGCTTAAAATCAAAATTTTTGTATAAATAATCTCCCTTAATCCCTTCACGATGCAGCAATTTTCTGTTTTCGTTTTTTCCTTCCCTTCTTCCCAGAGCCTTAACTCTTGCTGAACACCTAGGCATATGAGGGTTTGTTTATTGCTGAACGAGTTGTACTTTTGAATGACACCATCCATTTCACCACATAATGTACTGGAAAACAGGAAAAAAATTCCAAGTGGGGAGAAATTGTTAAAAAAAACATAATTCTGACATTATTTTTTGGAACTCTTTGTACATTATGGTTAAAATTACCTTGCACTATGATTCTGCTCACTTGTACAATTACGGCGATACCAGACATGTCCATTTTTTTAAAAATTATTTTAGTGGTGAAAAAAAAAAATCAGACGTTTGCAAAAATAAATTATTTCGGTTGTTTTGACATTTTCTGAAACCTGTAACATTTTTTATTTTTCAGCCGATGGAGCTGTGTTGGTGGCTTATGTTTTGTGGTACGAGACAACATTTTTATTGATACTATTTTGGGATATATGTGATGTTTCGATTGCTCATTACAGCATTTTTTGTGAATTGCAGCGACCAAAAAGCTTAATTTTGGCGTTATTGTTTTTTTTAGTTTACGATGTTTACCGATCGCCCTAATTATTTTTATATAGATCAGACTTTTCTAAACTCTTCAATACCACTTGTGTATTTCGTATATCTATTTTTTAATGCAAGGCATCAGGAAATCTGAAGATTATTAATGGATTTTGGGTCACAATGAAGTACCCAGTGTCAGAAATCTGGGTTTGCATCCTAGGTCATAGGTCTTCCAGCAGAACAATGACCCCACATACTTCAAGAAACACCTAGAAATGGATGGAAACAAAGCGCTGGAGTGTTCTGAAGTGGCCAGCAATGGGTTCTGATCTAAATCCCATTGAACACTGTTGGAATAATGCAAATTGTTTTGTATGTATTGCAACAACTACTACTGTACTGTTTGATATGTTGTGCATATTGTGAGGTTGTTAAGAAAGTTTTGTAAAAAAAAAAAAAACACTCACAGACAGGATGCCTCCTACTTCTCTTCCTGTGTTGTTGTAATGTTTTTTCATGCTGCAGCCATAGCAGATATCAGGCTGATCACATTTCATGCTGTGTTGTAAGCTGTCTATACTGGATGTGAATAAATCTACATTCTCTGTTGCTGACTCCGGATGTTACGCTGGTTAATCCGCTGCTAACAGGTTATAGGCCCAGAGTTCCCAGAGTGCCCAGAGTCCTAGAGTCCCAGAGATCCCCAGAACACAGAGAAAAGAAAAGAATGAAAGACAGCAAAGATGGCCACCAGCAGCAGCAACTCCATGAAGTTTACAGTACCAAGTCTCTCTAACCAGAACTATCAATCCTGGAAATTCAAAGTGAAGATGCTGCTGAAAAGGGAAGGTACGTGGAAATACACACAGGAGCCTAAACCTGACCCAGTACCACAGGAGTGGATAGAGATGGATCAGAAAGCACAGAGTACCATATCACTCAGCATAGATGATGATCAGATTGTTCATGTGTGTAAATGTGATACTGCAAGAGAAATGTGGGAGCAGCTGCAAAAGGTACATGAGAGGATTAATTTAAGCAATAAACTGTGTCTTATGAGAAAACTGTACCAGTCTAAGCTACAGAAAGGCCAGTATATGCAGGAGTATATCAGGAGTATTCTAGAGCTTGTAGAACGCTTGAGAGGCATTGGGGAAGATCTGAAGGGCTTTCATGTAGCCGCATTACTGCTTAGTGGTCTTCCAGAGAGCTATGACACGCTTGTGACTGCACTAGATGCGCGCCCAGATGATGAGCTTACTCTGGAGTATGTAAGAGGGAAGCTTATAGATGAATATAAACGGAAGGCAGAATGTATAAGCACCAAGACAGAGTCTGCTTTACAAACACAGAGTCTATATGATAACAGAAAGCACCTAAAAGAAACACGTGAATGTTTTGTTTGCAAGAAATCAGGACATTTGAAAGCCGACTGCAGAGTTTGGAAAGCTAGAATGAATCAGCTGAAAAAGCAAAACAGTCAGCAAAGGGTTAAGAGTGCTGTGTCTGGAGAAAATGATTCTGTGAATACTGAAATTGCATTTACTGTCAGTGGAAATACATCAAAGCATGCATGGTGTATAGACTCTGGAGCAACTAGTCACATGACTAATAACAGAGACTTCTTTTCTAAGCTTAATCAAAATAAGTCAGAGAAAGTGATTATGGCTAATGGTCAGTACATGAGTTCAGAAGGCATAGGAGATGGTTATATTTATTGTCAAATCTCACCAACACAAAGCAGGAAGATCCCAGTAAAAGATGTGCTCTATGTGCCTAGTCTTGAGAGTAATTTACTATCTGTGAAGAAACTCACAAAACAAGGAAATGAAGTTACATTTAAGCATGATAGCTGCATCATCTCAAAAGAGGGTCACACACTAAGCAGAGGGAAAAATCACAGATGAACTTTATCAGCTGAAATGTAAAGAGTGTGTGTATACTGCTCAACAAGAAGAGCACAATAACTGTATTCATGTATGGCATAGGCGTCTGGCACACAGAGACCCAGAAGCAATAAGAAAGTTAGTTCAGAAGCAACTAGCTGATGATATCACAATTGATCTATGTAACCAATGAAGTGTACTAGCTGCATCAAAGGGAAAATGTCTAGAAAAGCTTTTCCTAAGAGAAGTACTACATGAACAGAACAGCCACTAAATTTAATACACACAGATGTCTGTGGTCCAATGAGCACTCAGACTCCTGGGAAGAAGAGATATTTTCTCACATTTATTGATGATCATTCCAGATATACAGTTGTCCATCTGCTTCACAGCAGGATAGAAGTTCCAGAGAAACTTGAAATATATCTAGCTGATGTATATAATAAATTTGGAAGAATGCCAAAGATTCTACGGGCAGATAATGGGACTGAATATACAAGCAATGAGACACAGAGCATTCTAAAGAAAAATGGAATCCTATTTCAGACCACTGTACCGTACAACCCTGAGCAAAATGGTGTTGCGGAAAGAAGGAACCGAACACTCTGTGAAAGTGCAAGAAGTATGTTATTTGATGCAAATCTGCCTACAACATATTGGGGTGAGGCAATCATGACAGTTTGCTATCTTCAGAACAGACTACCAGGTAAAGCTACAGAGAAAACTCAATTTGAGCAATGGAACAGCAGAAAGCCAAAACTGCACCACATAAGAATATTCGGAAGTAAAGCATTTGTACATATTCCCAAAGAAAAGCGAACTAAGTGGGAATCTCACGTAAAGAAGGTATCCTGGTAGGCTACAGTGAAACCCAGAAAGGTTATAGGATTCTACACCCAGAAACAAACAAGGTCACAATAAGCAGAGATGTAGTGATTGATGAGAACTTTGTATCACCCAAGTTTTGTGACATCACGCCAGTAGTCCAGCTGAAGTCACAATTACAAAACAACAAGGAGGATGTAGAAGTCTGGCTGGATTCTTCAACCACTGAAGGAACAACAGAAAAATCAGAAGAATCTGAAATCAGAAGATCGTCAAGATCAAACAAAGGTATACCAGCTAAACGTCTATCCTACATTGTCAAGACGCTACCTGAGTCAGAGCCGCAGTCATGGGATGAAATGCAAGGACTACCTATCCATGAAAGAACAAAGTGGATTGATGCCGCTTATGAGGAAATCAAGTCGCTTCATCAACTCGAAACTTGGAAACTCACCAAGCTACCACAGGGCAAAAAGGCAATCAAGTGCAAGTGGGTCTTTAAAACCAAATATGACTCTGAAGGTAAAGTCCACAGATTTAAAGCAAGGTTGGTCGCAAAAGGATATTCTCAAAAGTATGGCGAAGATTACGATGCTACATTTGCTCCAGTCTCTAAACAGACTACATTCAGAGCTTTGTTAGCTGTAGCTGCTGTACAAAAGATGTATGTCAGACATTTGGATATAAAAACTGCTTTCTTACTTGTGACATTGAGGAGGACTTATACATGACTCAACCTGAAGGTTATGTAAAAAGAGGTGAAGAGAATCTTGTTTGCAAACTACAGAAATCTCTCTATGGTCTTAAGCAATCAGCAAGAGCATGGAACACCAAGATGAATAAAGTCTTGTTGGAAGAAGGATTTAAAAGAGGTCAAGCAGATCCATGCTTATACACAAAATATACAGATGGAAAGTGGATGTATATTCTCTTATATGTGGACGATGTGATTGTAGTTCATCAAGAAGATGCAGAAATTGGAAAAATGACTGAAATTCTGAATCAGCATTTTGAAACAAAAGACCTTGGAAGTGTGACATATTATCTAGGAATCCAAATCCAGAGAGAGGAAGATGGGAGTTTACTTCTAAACCAAAGTGCAAAAATTAATTCGATTCTGAATCAATTTGGAATGTCAGAGGCCAAAGTATA
Organism: Oophaga sylvatica; assembly: GCA_033576555.1. Taxonomy (NCBI): domain Eukaryota; kingdom Metazoa; phylum Chordata; class Amphibia; order Anura; family Dendrobatidae; genus Oophaga; species Oophaga sylvatica. Next base: position 148,626,708 of record JARQOD010000002.1, read on the forward strand.
TCAACCCTAATGGAACCATCCTACCTGAAGCTGGAAGAAGAAGATGACCTGTTGCCTAACAATGAGAAATATCGTCAGGCAGTGGGGGCACTTCTGTACATATCAACTACGACTCGACCGGATATCAAAACAACAGTTGGAATCCTTTGCAGATATGTGGAAAAACCACGCCAAAGAGACTGGAATGCTGTTAAAAGACTTCTGCGATATTTGAAAGAAACGCAAGATGTAAATTTAAAACTATCTGCAGCTGGAGATCTAGAACTTACCGGCTATGTAGATGCGGATTGGGCTGGTGATTCTCGTGATCGTAAATCCACAAGCGGATACTTGTTTAAAGTTGGAGAAAGTTCAATCTCCTGGTCTAGTAGGAAACAAGTGTCTGTTACCTTGTCATCCACAGAAGCGGAGTATGTGTCCGCAGCCTATGCAAGCCAGGAGGTCATTTGGCTAAGACAATTGATGGACGATCTTGGCAAACCGTCAACTCAGCCGACGGTGATTTATGAGGACAACCAAGGATGCATTAAACTTGCATGCAGTGAAAAGATCAGTGCTAGAACCAAGCACATTGACGTCAGACACCATCATCTACGTGATTTGATAGATCGTGGCATAATTCAGTTTGTCTATTGTGAAACTGATAAGATGCTAGCTGACATTATGACAAAGCCATTGCCACGAGCCAGGTTCCAAGAATTGAGAACCACAATGGGAATAAGAGGATAAGTAGTTGTTGAGTGGGGGTGTTGGAATAATGCATATTGATTTGTATGTATTGCAACAACTACTACTGTACTGTTTGATATGTTGTGCATATTGTGAGGTTGTTAACAAAGTTTTGTAAAAAAAAAAAAAACCCTCACTCACAGACAGGATGCCTCCTCCTTCTCTTCCTGTGTTGTTGTAATGTTTTTCATGCTGCAGCCATAGCAGATATCAGGCTGATCACATTTCATGCTGTGTTGTAAGCTGTCTATACTAGATGTGAATAAATCTACATTCTCTGTTGCTGACTCCGGATGTTACGCTGGTTAATCCACTGCTAACAAACACCTGTGGACAGATCTTACACTTGCTGTTGGGAGAAGGCACCCTTCAAATATGAGAGACCTGGAGCAGTTTGCAAAAGAAGAGTGGTCCAAAACTCCAGTGGAGAGGTGTAATAAGCTTGTTATTGGTTATAGGTAGATATTGATTGTTGTTATTTATTCCAAAGGGTGTGCAACCAAATATTAAGTTGAGGGTGGCAACAATTATGTCCAGCCCAGTTTTGGGATTTTTTGTTATATTATGTCCAATTTGCCTTTTTTCTTTGGAAAACACTTTCAGCCATGATTGTATATATTTTAATCAAAATGTTAAATGAGTTCTCCAGTACTTGTATTCTGATAGTCTATGTGTAAGAGGGTAAGGAGTGATGTTCGTTGGATGCCGTGAAGAGCCAGAAGCAGAGAAGGGTTTAACAGGATTTACTTAAACAGATTATTAATGTACAGGGGATACTCCGCACAAGGAGATAAAATAAACAATGAAAATGGCACCAATGCAGCAAACACAACAGCAGAACTTGCATAAAGAACACAGTATTTTGAAAAAAGGTGTGCGAAAAGAGGTAACTTATCGCTTGAAGTTCTTGTTGTGGAGGGGCTAGAATATTTCTCGACGCATCGACGGTGTCGCAGTTCGTGGACAATGTCTCTGGCTCTGTTATGGAGGAACGAAACGCACTGTCTCCTGACTGTGCTGATGTATCCGGGCTCACTTGGCTTGAGTACGATGGGATGTGGAAATAGTCTCTTGTGGTGATTCCTCTGAGATGTCGCAGGACACGAACAGCAAGCAGGCTCGCAGGTCAAGAAAGAGCGGGAACCTCTGAAGTACTCGCTATGAACAGAGCGAGTAGGATTATCTTTCACTGGGGGAGATGAGGTCCTGACAGATACAGGAATGTCCTGGGAAATCTCAGTCAGGGTACACTTCACTGGTAAGTCAAGCTGCAGGGAACCAGAGTATGAGGCGTTCGCAGTCGGAGCAGTCGGGAGGGAGTCAACCTTCTCATTGTTCTCCTGTCACCTTGCCTCCAAATCTCCCCTGTTCCCGCACTCAAACCCTTTTATCTCCTCTACGCCCCCTTCTGTCTCGTGCAAAGGTCCTCCTGCCTCAGATGAACCATCCCCCGACAGCAGTGGTGACAGCCCCGATAGTTACGGCCCCAACATGTACAGGGGACCGCTGTTCTATCACACTTTCAGTATTTGGCAGTGTTTTTCATCAGTATTTGTAAGCCAAAATCAGGAGTGGAACAATCAGAGGAAAAGTATAATAGAAACATGTCACCACTTCTGTATTTTTCCCCCACTCCTGGTTTTGGCTTCCAAATACTGATGTAAAATACTGACCAAATACTGATAGTTTGAACATAGCTTTAAACAAAGAGAAACTTGTAAATAACTCATGGAAGAATAAAGTTACATTAAAACCAAGCACACCATTGTTTTTATTGTGAAATTCTCAATAAGTTTGATGTGTCACATGACCCTCTTCCCATTGGAAAAAATAAAGTTGGATCCAAAATGACCAACTTAAAAATGGCCACCATGGTCACCACCCATCTTGAAAAGTTTTCCCCCTCCCATATACAAATGTGCCACAAACAGAAAGTTGATATCACCAACCATTCTCATTTATTTAGTGTATCCATATACATGGCCCACCCTGTAGACTCTGTTTCTGTTAATTCATCCCAGAATTGTATTTGCCTTTTTTGCTGCTGCATCACACTGTTGACTCATGTTCAGTCTGTGATCTATTAGTATACCCAAGTCTTTTCACATGTGGGGTTGCTTAGCCCTATTCCTTTCCATTCTGTATATGCTTTTTTCATTTTTATTGCCCAGGTGTAGTACTTTGCATTTTTCCCTGTTAGAAACCATTCTGTTAGTTGCTGCCCACTGCTCCAGTTTATTTATATCTTTTTGAATCCTCTCTCTCTTCTCTAGTATTAGCCATCGCTCCTAGCTTTGTGTCATCAGCAATTTTAATCAGTTTACCCTCAATTCTTTCATCTAAATCATTGATAAAGATGTTGAACAATACAGGGCCCAGGACAGAGCCCCGTGGTACCCCACTTGAGGCATTCTTCCATCTGGATGTACAGTCATTTACGACCACTCTCTGGGTCCGATCACTAAGCCAGTTATGAATCCACCTAACAGTTGCCTTGTCCATTCCATACTCAGTCATTTTTCCAAAAACTAGCTTGGCCCGTGCAAAATTTTTGCACATTGGTCGTTGGGGGCACAGGCAGTTTCAGAAAAAGTAAGCTAGTCAAATGTAAAAGTATTTCATGAGAGGATGAACTCAGGCAGGTATTTATATATGTAGCTTGGTAATACAATAAATTGGTTTGATAAGTAGAGGCCAAAAAATGTCTTCCGGTTGAGGTGCCACCTGCAGGTCATTGTGTCTTTCTGTAGGTTTATGGAAATAAATGTTTAAACTGTATTTAGTGATAAAATCGTGAAAGTGTGGTTTGTTTGGCTCTTTTCTTGCTGAAGCGAGCAAGTTTACCTTTCAAATGGTGTATCATTTGTGTGTGTGGGGCGAAGTAATCCCCGAAAAAGCAGTGCATGTATACAAATGTGTTTGCATATGTGACTCACCTGCAGTGAAGTGTGCAATCCTCCAATTTGGCTAAAATAGGCTGGGCAAGCAGTTCGGCAAGCTGGAAAGCCCCCAAGGCAAATGTTTGGATTTGTTTGTGACGTCTGTAAGCAGCTTTGTGGTAGTGTGCTTTGGGGTACTGTGGTGCCTTCAGGTCATTTTTCCTTACTGCAGGTTTATGAAAATTAATGTTTAAACTGTATTTTGTGATCAAATCATAGATGTGTGGTTTGTTTGGCTATTTTCTTGTTGAAGGGGGCAAGTTTACCTTTCAAATGGTGTATCATTTGTGTGTGTGGGTGCAGTATGAACGGAGATACAAAGTAATCACCGAAAAACAGTGTTTAGAAATAACAGAATAGATCACTCAATTGATTATGTCTCACTAAGCCTAGATAGCACCACATTTTTCTCCTTTAGGAACATCAACATTGCATCCATCATTTTAGAAATGTGTGGATACATCCATTCTACACTATGGGACAAAGTGCTGTCTGAGGGGTGAGTGGGGAGAGACAGCACTTGGAAGTGAATGTAGCCTAAATCCACATTCACATGTTCAGTATTTGGTCAGTGTTTTCCATCAGTATTTGTAAGTCAAAACATGGAGTGGGTGAAAAATGCAGAAGTGCTGACATGTTTCTATTATACTTTTCCTCTGATTGTTCCTCTCCTGAATTTGGCTTACAGATACTGATGTAAAATACTGAAGATGTGACCATGGCCTAAGCCTAAGTTCCTGCAATGAGTATTTGGTGCAGAAACTCTGCAGGATCAAAAACGCACCGAATAGCTTGCTTTACTCTTTTTTGTATGTAATGTTAAAAATAAAAGTACTTTTTTTTGGAAACGTCCTGTTACTTAGCGTTGCTAAGACTTCATTGATAAAGTCATGTGCGGGTTACATGAGCTTTTATTGCGATTCCGCTGTGTAAAAGAACAAAAGCATTTTCTTGTCTGTGGATTTTCCTCATCACATTCAAGTCTACGGGTAAATCCGCATGTAAAACAGATATATACCACAAGAGATACTGACTGGCAAATTTTAAAATCTCACCACATTTCAGGTTCGACAAAGTGTAAAAAAAAAGCACAGTAGGCATGAGATTTCTAGAAATTCCATACACTAAAGGCTCACCTTGGGAACTTAAGGGTATGCCACACTAAGCGAGATCGCTAACGAGATCGCTACTGCGTCACCATTTATGACGCAGTAGCGATCTCGTTAGCGACTTAGCTGATTCCAAACACAACTCATCAGCGATCTGTGATTCCAAACACAACTCATCAGCGATATAACGACCTCTGCGGTCGTTGGGAAAACCTAGTCCCACCTGCGACGCTGGTGAAGTCGTTCATAAAGGGTGTCACACTCAGCGATTCAGGCTCACCAGCGGGACACCAACGACCAAAAAATGGCTCAGAACGTTCATGAGCAATCAGCGACATCTCAGCAGGGGCCACATCGCTGCTACATGTCACACACAGCTATGTCGCTAATGAGATCGCTACTGCGTCATAAATGGTGACTCAGTAGTGATCTCGTTAGTGATCTCGTTAGCGATTTCGCTTAGTGTGGCATACCTTTAGTCTAATGTGTAAGGGATGGGGCCCCTGACAGATGATTGTCGGGTAAGGATCTGGCATGTCTACTATTGGACTGCTGATCCTTTTATCGTCTAAAAGATAGGCCACCATCAGAAGTGTCTGACAGTGGCTTAGAACACAGAAGAACACGGAGAAGCGATTGCTCCTGTGTATGGGAGACTCGGGCGAGATAGCCAACACCTTTCTAAAATGTATGGGGCTTTAGTCTAACACTTTTACTCATACTGTATATGACCTCATTCAGACGGCTGTATTTTTAGTCTCTGTGTTGTCCTTGTACGACAGACAGCACACTGATCTTATAAGAATCTATTGGCAAAATTTAAGGGTCAAAACCACAATCAGTACATGAATACATCACCTCAGTAACCCTTAATACATGAATACATCACCAGGCTTAAAACAGTGATCTGTTGCAATGTCAGGTCAACCCTTGCCATATGCAATTGTATGGCATCTACCTGCAACTCCCAGTATGGCCTTACAAATGGTAAGGAGATGATGGGCGTTGCTATTACCAGCTATCATCCAACCGCAGCCATACAGGAACAACAGTACTGATGATACACAGGCCGTAGCACTATTAAACTTTTAAAGAGTAACTTCAATTTTGGTAGTTTTTTTATGTTTTAGGTTCTTTTATTCTGAGCAGACCAGTGGAGCCTGGGTCCTGGGACCTTCACCAATTGCTCACAAGACCTTTTAGAAGTGTAGAGCTTAGCAGACAGGAGCCTGGATCTACTCAACTTCTCTGCCACATCTGTACTCCACTTTGTGTGCGCTCCTGTCGACTGAGCTGTGCATTTTTAAGATGTCTTTTGAGTTATTGATGGGGTCTCAAGACCCAGATCAACAGCGATCTGCTCAAAATTAAAGTGCCTAAAACATAAAAAACCTCCAAAGTTTTAGTTACTCTTTAAGGTGCATCTACATTGGAACAGATTATAATAAGCCTTTCTAAACAGGCTGCCCCTGAGGAAGTGACCCCTTGTGGTCACGAAATGCGCGTTGGGGCGCACCTCATCCCCTCTACACATCCCTCTGCCTTCCTCTGGTAAGATATGCGTCTATTTACCTCTATTTCCATGGCACTTTAGGCTTGGGGCATTTGTGCATATAATGGGCAATTATCTATGCCTATATACTGAGCTTACTGTGGATATCTATGATATCTATGGATATCAATGCTATGAATGCTCTGCTTTTCTTACTATTTAGATTTGCGTTATAAAATGTGCTATTCAGTCCTTATCTTTATCAGTCAATGTGCTAAGGTGATACTTTGAGCGACATGCATACAACCTGAGATGTACTATATGTCTTCTTAAATGTTCCAATTTGCCCACCCATTTGATTAAATCATTATGTCCAATTTTTGACTTATGTGATTACATCTGTTTGGAGCCTCAGCACATGCATAGGTTCATATAACTATTTCATAGGTGTGGCATAATTGTGACATATATTAGTATATTTTTCTCATTACTATATCTTTCAGGTACTGTTTGTCCTGCTGCTAGCTTCTACATTATAATACTGTATATATCACTTGCGGCATTGGTATTGTGTTTGGGGAGGTGAATTTCACTAGCATTTTTCATTGGTATTGATGATTAATATTTGTACTACTATTGCTAATAAAATTGTATTTTTATCTCTATGAAACGCTGTTTGCTCCATGCTTTCTCTTGTTTCTGCCAGTCACCTGATGTACGAGCAACACAGTTTGTAGGGTGAAATCATTTTTAAAGGAGAGAGGAGAGGAGAGAGAGAGAGACCTCGGATTTGTAAAAACACTGGTCCGGCTCCATAGTTTCCGGCCGCCTGAAGGGCAGATTCAGGCACTATCAGCGGCTCCGGAAAAAAAAAAAAAACGTTGCAGCCAGCGTCTTGTCCGGCCGCCGGAATGTATATTTCCGATGGATCCGGCCAAAGACGGATGCAACGCAGTGACATCAGGCGCGATCCGGCGCTAATGTAAGTCAATGGTAAAAAAAACGCATCCGGTACCGGATGCATTTTTTTAAAAACACGCCGGATCGCGCCTGATACAAAAAACCTGATGTGTGAAAGTAGCCTTAGCCCCTTTCTCCCTTGTTTCTTCCAGATCAATTTGCATCCATCAGAACCTACTCTATTGACTTTCATCTCATCACTCCAAATCACCCGTTTCCCATCTTCTACTGTCCACTTTTTAAAAACTTTTTTGCAAACTCAAGCCAACTCTTCTTATTACGATTGAAGTCGAGGTGTCTTGAATCTGTTGTCGGGTGTCCAGGGAGCAGGGGCTCCTTCTCTGTCACTAACGCTAGGGGCGCCCTATCTTGCTCTGTTCCCCAGATTACTTCTGATGGTGAAGATGCCGGGATCACGTACATTGCCTTAGCTCCTGAATCCGCCCTCAGTCTCTACCTCTCCCCCACACAGGGAAGAGTAGAGTAGTAGTGGACCTTAATACACCAACCAGACTAAAAAGGTAATACAAAAAGGGAAAAAGGAAAATACCAATCATATAAATATTCTCACACAAACAACAGAGGTAAACACTGGGGAGTGAAGGATGGGGTAAAACTAAAGTAGGAGAAGGAGGGAAATTTGCACACACCTAAAACCTAACAATGTTCTCAGATAAATCCACCAAATGCCTTCTCAAACAACAACCACAAACCACCATCTTCTAACCATGCAGCATAAGCTACTCTGACAATGAGTGATTGCCAGGATCCAGATTATATAGGAGATGGGAATGGCTAAGGGTGCATGCACACATTGCGGATTCTGCTGCGCATCCGCAGCGGATTTAGCCCTGTGGATCCGCAGCAGATTCTGCTGCGTTGTACAGTACCATTCTAATCTATGTTAGAAAAAAACGCTGTGCACATGCTGCGGACTTTTCCGCACAGATTTGCTGCGGATTTGAATCCGCAGCATGTCAGTTCTTTGTGCGGAATCCACAACAGTTTTACACCTGCTCCATTATAGAAATCCACAGGTGTAAAACTGCAGAGGAAATCTCCACAAAATCTGCAGAACATACGCAGTAAATCTGCACAAAATCCGCAGGTAAAATGCAGGTCATTTTACCTGCGGATTTAGCAAAATCCGCGTGGAAAAATCCGCAGCTGAATCCGCAACGTGTGCACATACCCTAAGAGTGAACAGCTGAGACCCTTAATGCAAAGAAGCTTCCAAGAGCTCTCAACTGAGCAGATTAAACCCTGCACTGCTAAAAAGAAACCTGCACCATTTAATATGAAGGTGAAGTGCTTCTATACAGTGCAGGTGTAGGAGAAATCAGACACTCAGGTCTTTTGGCACCTCTCTGTCGCAGTACAGTCATGGCCAAAAGTTTTGAGAATGACACAAATATTATATTTTCACATGATCTGCTGCCCTCTGGTTTTTATGTGTGTTTGACAGACGTTTTTATCACAGACAGAAATATATTAATTGCAAACATATGAGTAACAAAAGTTTATATTGACAGTTAGAATGAGTTAATGCAGCAAGTCAATATTTGCAGTGTTGACCTTCTTCTTCAGGACTTCTGCAATTCTCCCTGGCATGCTCTCAATCAACTTCTGGACCAAATCCTGACTGATAGCAGTCCATTCTTGCACAATTAATGCTTTCATTTGGTCAGAATTTTTAGGTTTTTGTTTGTCCACCCGTCTCTTGATGATTGACCACAAGTTCTCAATGGATTAAGATCTGGGGAGTTTCCAGGCCATGGACCCAAAATCTCTATGTTTTGTTCCCTGAGCCATTTAGTTATCACCTTTGCTTTATGGCAAGGTGCTCCATCATGCTGGAAAAGGCATTGTTGATCGCCAAACTGCTCTTGGAGGGTTGGGAGAAGTTGCTCTTGGAGGACATTCTGGTACCATTCTTTATTCATGGCTGTGTTTTTAGGCAAGATTGTGAGAGAGCCGATTCCCTTGGCTGAGAAGCAACCCCACACATGAATGGTTTCAGGATGCTTAACAGTTGGCATGAGACAAGACTGGTGGTAGCGCTCACCTTGTCTTCTCCGAATGAGGCGTTTTCCTGATGTCCAAACAATCGAAAAGGGGATTCATCAGAGAAAATAACTTTACCCCAGTCCTCAGCAGTCCACTGCCTGTATCTTTTGCAGAATATCAGTCTGTCCATGATGTTTTTTCTGGAGAGAAGTGGCTTCTTTGCTGCCCTCCTTGAGACCAGGCCTTGCTCCAAGAGACTCCGCCTCACAGTGAGTGCAGATGCACTCACACCTGCCTGCTGCCATTCCTGAGCAAGCTCTGCACTGCTGGTAGCCCGATCCTGCAGCTGAAACACTTTTAAGAGACGGTCCTGGTGCTTGCTGGTCTTTCTTGGGCGCCCTGGAGCCTTTTTGGCAACAATGGAACCTCTCTCCTTGAAGTTCTTGATGATGCGATAGATTGTTGACTGAGGTGCAATCTTTCTAGCTGCGATACTCTTCCTGTTAGGCAATTTTTGTGCATTGCAATGATGACTGCACGTGTTTCTTTAGAGATAACCATGGTTAACAGAAGAGAAACAATGATGCCAAGCACCAGCCTCCTTTTAAAGTGTCCAGTGGTGTCATTCTTACTTAATCACGACAGATTGATCTCCAGCCATGTCCTCATCAACACCCACACCTGTGTTAATGGAGCAATCACTGAAAAGAGGTTAGCTGGTCCTTTTAAGGCAGTGCTGCAATGATGTTGAAATGTGTTTTGGGGGATAAAGTTCATTTTCTAGCCAAATATTGACTTTGCAAGTAATTGCTGTTAAGCTGATCACTCTTTATAACATTCTGGAGTATATGCAAATTGCCATTAGAAAAAGTGAAGCAGTAGACATTGTAAAAATTAATATTTGTGTCATTATCAAAACTTTTGGCCATGACTGTACACCAGTGACACGAGTATTCTTCACCTATCTTCGGGCCACCATTCCAGACTTGTGTAACGTGCATTGCACGGTGCTTGCATGGACGTCTGTGATCTCACTATTGCGAAGCATATGAGCCACCTCTACTGCAGTGTTTGTCGCGCCAGAATGGATTTACCTTGTGATGAGCCAACATGTTGACTCCGATATTTTGCTTTGATGTGCTTAATTTCATTGCCTTCCAACTATCATGGCACTGACATCATGCAGCTTGGTAATTTTCTTGGCAGAGAGACCCCTATCGATGAGCTGGATGATGCTGTTTCTCTTTTCTTGGGAAATCTTCTTCATGGCTACTTCTTGATTCGAACCAATGATCTTTCGTTTGGCAATCAGCCTAACAATACAGTACACTGAGTGACTAGGGGATGTGAGAACAGATTGTAATTTGTAGTATTGAGGAAGAAAAAATATTTTTCCACTACCAGGAGCAAAACAGTAACAATGCAATGACATGACAAGAATCTGCATAACTAATCATATGCTAAATAGTTGTAAGTCAAATCTATGTATGAGATAGCCACAATGATTGTCTATAAAATGATGACAGTCTCACATTCTAAGCTGTAATGGATAGTGAGATATGGAGCCTGAAACTCAAAAGTTCAAAATATTGCTTCCCATTTTTGCTTGTCACTGTATGTAAGATGTGACCCTGCTCTGTCCACTTCTATGGGAGCAGTGGTGTAATGTGCCACCACACTCTGTCCACTGTATTATTACGTCCACTACATTACTACTCACATAGAAGTAGACAGAGCAGGATCACACTTTACACCACTGCTCCCATAGAAGTGGACAGAACAACGTTACACATTGCGCCACTGCTCCCATAGAAGTGGATGGAGTGGTGTCACATATTACACCACTGCTCCCATAGAAGTGGACAGAGCCGTGTCACACATTAGATCACTGCTCCCATAGAAGTCAATGGAGTGGTGTCACACATTACACCACTGCTCCAGTAGAAGTATACGGAGCAGGGTCACACATTATATATACTAGATATTGCATATCACATCATGTGATAAACTACATTTGGACCTGTATCAAATCCTAGCGTGTGTTACTTTCAGCATATCTAATCGCACACGTGATACACTTCTCGTGTCTAACCCCAGCTTATGATACTGCGAGCAGCATGTTTTTTTTAATCTTTTTATATTATGATATGGTCTGTTATTCCAGTATAAGGCTCCTGCAGAGACTTACGCTGAGCTGAGTCAGTGATCAGAGCATAGCAGGGTGATGATTACTTCGCTGTGCTCTGGACACGGCGGTGGAGAACGATTGTCAGCAGCCTGTTGTTGTTCTACTAACTTGAGGCTGCGAATACTCATCTCATCCTGGACCTCTGCATCATGGCACCTTAGTTGATGTAGAAATACATGGATTTACTGTATGTCTTTCTAAATCAACTAAGGAATGGGGGCATCACAATCATGGACCAGACTTCAATCACAGAACAAGAAAACTTTCACACTCCTTGTCTATGAACTGTTCCAAAATTAAGACCACAACTGTTTCTCCCCCTTCTCATACTGATTGTTCTGCTTCACTTGTCTTATCTATTGCATTATTCCTGTCTTGTGCATAAATACATGATGTGGAGACACAGCATTGTATCTTAATTAACCAGACGTCTATTTTTAGAAAACCAAGAAGAATAGACTGTTATCTGTATGTTGGCTATCGATATCGCTGTGTGTGACATTCAGTGACGATCAGCCCCCCCTGCTGGGTATCGCTGATCGTCGCTGAATGTCCTGGACATTTTTTTGATCGCTGGTCTCCCGCTGGCAGGCACGCATCGCTGCGTGTGACAGGCGGGAGATCAGCGATCCGCTGGTAACCAAGGTACACAGCGGGTTTCCAGGCGCGGGGCTGTGCCTGGAAACCCGCTGTGTACCTTGGATACCAGCGCCTTGATGCAGGGAGCTGGTAACCAAGGTACACAGCGGGTTTCCAGGCACCGCGCAGCGCCTGGAAACCCGACGTGTACCTTGGTTACCAGCTCCCTGCATCAGGGCGCTGGTATCCAAGGTACACTGCGAGTAACTAAGCGATGTTACCCGCAGTGTTGCTGTGCTGATCGCTGCCTGAGCTGCCTGTTTGGCAGCTCAGCAGCGATCATGTAGCAACACACCAGCGATCCTGATCGTTGTCGGGATCGCTGGTGTATCACTATGTGAGACCCGGGCTTAAAACAGACTTTTGTTTGTGTAAGCCTGTAATATTGACTTGTAAGCTGATATGTGCTCTTATCCTTGATGACTAGTGATATGCTAATTATGCATTGGGTAGCCTAGATAGATTGTTGATTTTTAAAACAGAGGAGGAAAATCTATGCAAATAAGATACATTTGGAGAAAGCCAGGATTGTGTCCTGCCGGTCGCCTATCTCCATGGAGATGTCCAGAGAAGCCAGGTTGTGACCCTTGGGTTAACTGGCCATATACCTCAATGGACTGTTATCTTCCTACGTTTGTCGTTACCTCCTCTCTGTGTGCATGCCACAGGTGGGGTGTCTGACCCTGGGAGCTCTGATGTAACAGCAGCTGCGATTATCTCGGCGAGTCAGTGGAAGGGTGAGACTCTGTAATGTTCACTTTTTGGAAGTGCATTGAGCAGCAGGGTGGTTTGCTGTTGAAGGAGAAAAAAAATCTATTTAAATCTTCTGCTTCAGTGAGTGTGAGCGAGCTGAGTGTGACTGGTGCGCAAGTGCTAACGGTGGCAAGTGTGACTTGTGATTCAGTGACTTTGGATTCAGGGAGTTGACAAGGGAGGAATTACTGAATTGCTGTTATATTTTATTAATACTTTTTATTTATTTTTACTTATCTTTTCTGTCTGGTGAAATCCCCATTAGAAATGTGCTCCACTATTGCCAATGCCATCCAGTGTACATCTTGCCACATGTATGCAGTCCTTGAACAGCCGGTCGAGGGTACATACTGCTGTGCGATATGTGAGCATGTTGTGCATTTGGAAGCCCAGATACTGGATCTAAATGTGCAGCTGGCAACACTGAGATCCATAGACAATATGGAAAGGAGTCTTCTGCTCACTGAGCAGACGCTCAATGGGATAGATGAGGGGGGATGCTAGGATGGAGCTGCAGGATAGTGAGGCAGCAAGCTGGGTGACAGTTAGAAGGCGGGGTAGAGGGAAGAGTGCCAGGGAGGCTAGTCCTGAACTGGCACACCCCAATAAGTTTGCAAAGTTGGCAGATGAGGGTGGTGTCAGTACAGGGGTAGCACTGCTGCAGCAAGGCATGTCCTCTGAAAGCTGGAGGAGTGTCTGCTCCAGTAAGGGGGGAATTAGGAGAGCAGGGCAGGCCAGACTGGTGCTGGTAGTGGAGGACTCTATTATTAGGGGAACAGTATACAGAGATAGATCAACATGTCAGTCAATATAAATGTCATTCATCATAGGGAATATAATGAAGAAGAAAGGAAGGAACCATCCGAAACGCGCGTTGGGGTGGCAGAGGCAGCTTGTGTGGTTAACACTTGTGATCTATTGGTATGTATTGGTATGTGTTGTACATCTGCTTACCTCTGCTCTGTTCATGTGATGAAGTGTATACAATTGTTTTTGCTTATTGTTTGATATTATTATTCAAATACTATTGTCAGCATGATGAGGTATTGCTGTGATTTTTGTCCCCATACGATGTGCCCTGCCTTGTTTAGGTATATGTTTTTTCTGGCACATATATACTTTTATCCACTGTGCTTTTATATTTTTCTATTTGTCATCCAATAAAGTTTTTTCTATTTTTTCGTATATTGACCTATTGACTGCTTATTGCTTCTTGAGTGTTTCGTATTAGGGGAACAGATAGGGCAATCTGTCACAGACAGGGATCGTCGAACAGTGTGCTGCCTACCTGGTGCTCGAGTCTGACACATCGCTGATCGGGTTGACAGATTACTGGGAGGGGCTGGTGAGGACCCAGCGGTCATGGTGGACATTGGCACAAATGACAAAGTTAGAGGTAGGTGGAAGGTCTTTAAAGATGATTTCAGGGAATTAGGCTGCAAGCTTAAAGCAAGGACCTCCAACGTGGTATTTTCTGAAATACTGCCTGTACCACGTGCCACACCAGAGAGGCAATGGGAGATTAGGTAGGTTAATAAGTGGCTCAAGAATTGGTGTAGGAAGGAGGGGTTTGGGTTCCTGGAGAACTGGGCTGACTTCTCAGTTTTCTACAGGTTCTATGCTAGGGACGGGCTGCACCTCAATTGGGAGGGTGCAGCTGTGCTGGGGAGAAAATGGCTAGAAGGTTGGAGGAGTCTTTAAACTAGGGACTGGGGGGGAGGGTATTCATTTTATAGGAGGGGATGAAAGTGCAGATAGAGACCTGGGCACAAATAATGAAATTGGGGGTGGAGGTGGCATGGGGGGTGGAGTTAGAACAGTTAATAATTTAAGAAAGAATAGAGGTACAGAGAGATACATAAAGTGCATGTATACTAATGCCAGAAGCCTCACCAATAAAATGAAGGAATTAGAATTAATTTTGTTGGAACATAATTATGACATGGTGGGGATATCTGAGACTTGGCTGGATGAGAGCCACGACTGGGCGGTTAATTTACAGGGCTATAGTCTGTTTAGAAATGACCGTAAAAATAAGCGAGGTGGGGTTGTGTATTTATATGTAAAATCATCCTTAAAACCCATCCTGCGTGATAATATATATGAATCTAATGAAGGTGTAGAGTCCCTGTGGGTGGAGATAAGGGGAGGGGGAAAATATAATAAATTACTGATAGGTGTTATGATTTGGTAGCTGAGGAGAGCAGGCAAAAAGGAAATACACCAGAGCAGTTGGAAACTATGAGATTGCAGTACCCTGACTAACCACCACAACTAGAGGCAGCCGTGGAGCGTTCCTACGTTGGTCCTAGACGCCTCGTCACAGCCTGAGAAACTAACTACACCTAAAGATAGAAAGTGGAAAGCTATCTGCCCCGGAGCAGATCCCCAAAGAACATAGAAAGCCCCCAAACATGTAATGGCGGTTAGACAAGAAGAAATACTGACACAGACAGAAAATAGTATGAGCAAACGTTGGGGCCCAAACTTACTAAATAGAAAAGGATAGGAAGGGCACTTACTGCAATCCCAAAAAACCCTGAAAAGCACCAACTCTACTAATTTCAAAAACACCTGAGATCACACGACCTCTACCACCTAAATTAGTTCTCTGGTGTAACCAAAAACAAAACAGCAGCCACTGAAAAAACTGGAAAAAGCAAATGTACAAACATCAGTGGCTGAACTGAACTGAGAGGGCAAAAGCCCCCAGAGGAGACCCTGAAGGCCCCCACAGAGTGCAGGACAAAATGCAAAAATCAAGCACAAAAACAAAAAGAAGAAAATGTCTTATCTGTTAGCAGGAGATTCAGACACGACACAGCAGGCTACCAAGGAAACAGGAATCAAGGATTGAGACCAGAACAATTGATCACCGGCAACCCTGATGGGAAGGCGACTCCCTTATATAAGACCAGTCAGTAACACCTGATTCCCATCCTCACAATCTTCACTGGACAGTCCAGTACCGTTTGTAACCACCAGAGGGAGCTTCTGCTCAGAACTCATTTCCAGCCTATTCACAACAGTACCCCCCCTTGAGGAGGGGTCACCGAACCCTCATTTGAGCAACCAAGTCGGTCAGGATGAGTTCTATGATACGCACGGATGAGTCTCCTAGCATGGATGTCCGAAGCAAACACCCAAGAATTGTCTTCCTGACCATAACCTCTCCATTTAACCAAATACTGGAGTTTCCGTCTAGAAAAACGAGAATTTAATATTTTCTCAACCACATACTCCAGATTGCCCTCAACCAAAACAGGGTCAGGAGGCACAGTAGTAGGAACCACTGGCTCAACAAACCTCTTCAACAAGGACTTGTGGAACACGTTATGGATCTTAAATGTCCCTGGAAGAAGCAAACGAAAAGAAACAGGATTAAGAATCTCCATGATCTTAGAAGGTCCAATGAACCTAGGCTTAAATTTAGGAGATGCCACTCTCATAGGAATATTTCTTGAGGACAACCAGACCAAGTCCCCCACTTTAAACCGAGGACCATCAGTCCTATGCCGGTTAGCAAACCGCTGGGCCCTCTCCTGAGAGAGGGACAACCTCTCCACAACTGGTCCCAAATCTGTTGCATATGCTCCACAACAGAGTCAATACCTGGACAGACAGAAGCCTCCGTCTGTCCTGAAGAAAATCGAGGGTGAAACCCAGAATTACAGAAAAATGGAGACATCAAAGTGGCAGAGCTAGCCCTATTATTAAGAGCAAACTCAGCCAAAGGCAAAAAAGAGACCCAGTCATCCTGATCAGCAGACACAAAGCATCTTAGATAAGTCTCCAATGTCTGGTTTGTTCTCTCAGTTTGACCATTGGTCTGAGGATGAAACGCCGAGGAGAAAGACAATTGAACACCAATTTTAGAACAAAAGGTCCTCCAAAATCTGGAAACAAACTGGACTCCTCTGTCAGACACAATGTTCTCAGGAATGCCGTGTAAACGAACCACGTGCTGAAGGAACAAAGGCACCAATTCAGAGGAGGAAGGCAACTTAGGTAATGGCACAAGATGTATCATCTTGGAAAACCTATCGCAAATCACCCAGATGACGGTCATTCTCTGAGAAACAGGGAGGTCGGAAATGAAATCCATAGAGATATGGGTCCATGGTCTCTTGGGCACAGGTAATGGCATCAACAAACCACTAGAACGAGAGCAAGGCTTGGAGCGAGAGCAAGTCCCGCAGGACTGCACAAACTCCCTGACATCACGAGACAAGGTAGACCACCAAAAGGACCGACTAACCAAGTCTCTGGTACCAAAAATTCCGGGATGACCGGCCAACGTGGAACAATGAATCTCAGACATTACACTCTTTTTCCACTGGTCCGGGACAAACAATTTCCCAACAGGGCAGCGCTCGGGCTTATCCTCCTGACACCCCTCCAGAGCCAGTCTCAAATTGGGCGAGATGGCGGAAAGAACTACACCCTCTTTCAAAATAAACAGAAGGATCAGATAACTCAGGAGAGTCCGCCAGGAAACTCCTCGAGAGGGCATCCGCCTTAACATTTTTAGTGCCAGGAAGAAATGAAACCACAAAATTAAAACGTGTGAAAAACAAGGCCCACCTGGCCTGTCTAGGATTAAGTCGCTTGGCAGATTCCAGATAAACTAGATTCTTATGGTCCGTAAGGACCACCACCTGATCTTTGGCTCCCTCCAGCCAATGTCTCCACTCTTCAAAAGCCCACTTCATGGCTAATAACTCCCGATTACCCACGTCATAATTACGTTCAGTGGGAGAAAATTTTCGTGAGAAAAAGGCACAAGGGTTACTTTTAGAGGTCTCTGGATCTCTTTGGGACAAAACGGCACCTGCCCCAATTTCAGAGGCATCAACCTCCACCTGAAAGGGTAGAGAAAAAATCAGGCTGCGTAGAACAGGAGCAGAAGTGAATCTCTGCTTAAGTTCCTGAAATGCAGAGACTGCCTCAGGAGGCCAATTCACCACAACAGAACCCTTCTTGGTCAAATCAGTTAATGGTTTAACAATAACAGAGAAATTACCAATAAATTTACGATAAAAATTGCAAAACCCAAGAATCTTTGAAGAGCCTTTAATGAAGTAGGTTGGCCCCAATCACAGATGGCCTGAACTTTGACCGGGTCCATTTCAATAACAGATGGGGACAAAATGAATCCCAGAAATGAGATCCTCTGAACGCCAAAAAGACACTTTGATCCCTTCACATATAGAGCATTCTCTCTCAAAATCTGGAACACAGTCCGAACATGTTTTACATGAGAGTCCCAGTCATTGGAAAAATCAAGATATCATCCAAATAAACAATCAGAAATTTATCCACAAAATCCCTGAAAATGTCATTCATGAAGGACTGGAAGACAGAAGGAGCATTAGTGAGCCCAAAGGGCATCACAAGGTACTCAAAATGCCCTTCAGGGGTATTAAATGCCGTCTTCCATTCATCCCCGTGCTTAATGCGAATAAGGTTTTTATCCCCCCCTGAGGTCAAGCTTGGTAAACCAAGTAGCGTTTTTCACCCTGGAAAAAGATCAGAGATCAAGGGTAAAGGATATTGATATTTCACAGTAATATTGTTCAAGAGCGATAATCAATACACGGCCTTAATGAACCATCCTTTTTGGCCACAAAGAAAAAACCGGCACCTAAGGGTGAAGAGGATGGTCTGATATGACCCTTCTCCAATGACTCCTTGATATAAGACCGCATAGCGTCATGTTCAGGTACAGACAAGTTTAAAAAGGCGACCTTTAGGGAATTTACTACCAGGCACTAATTCAATAGCGCAGTCATGCTCCTATGGGGAGGTAAGGATGCAGATTTACTTTCGCTAAACACATCAGAAAAATCAATCAAAAAGTCAGGAACATCCTGAGCCTGGGGAGAGGCAGAAAAAAACAGGAGTGTTGGTATTAACACATTGGCAGCCCCAACTGGTAACAGACACAGATTTCCAATCCAAAACAGGATTATGAGACTGTAACCAAGGGAAACCCAGTACGATAATGTCATGCAGATTATACAGAACCAAAAAATTTGCAACTCTCCTGATGATCAGGTTCTACCCTCATTATCACCTGAGTAGAGAACTGAGGTTTTATTCTCCGCCAAAGGGTAGAATTGATCCCAGTAGGGGAATAGACTTCCGTAGGGGTATCAAGGGAAACCCACAACGTTTAGCAAAATCAAAATCCATCAGGTTAATAGCTGATCCAGAATCAACAAAAGCCTGAGCAGAAAATGAGGACAGAGAGCATATCAGGGTAACAGTTAATAAAAACTTAGTCTGAACACTACCCAAGACAACTGAACGTGCAAAACGTCTTCCCCGCTTAGGGCAGACTGAATAGCATGAGAGGCATCACCACAGTAGAAACATAACCCATTGCGCTTTCGAAATTCATGACGCTGTGCCCCAGAAACCACTCTATCACACTGCATGGATTCAGAAGCAGGTTCACAAGGCAACATTATTCCACGCATACCTTTCCGCTCACGCAAACGTCTGTCAATTTGAATCGCTAATGATATAGATCATTGAGACCCGAGGGAACAGGGAATCCCACCATAACATCCTTTACATTATCTGACAGTCCTTCCGAAAAAGAGCTGCCAAAGCGTCGTCATTCCATTTTGGGCAGGACTGCCCACCTACGGAATCTCTGCCAGTATAAACTCAGCGTCCTCAAGCCCCTGACTTAATGCCAACAAAGTTTTTTCAGCTTGATCAGTGACATTAGGCTCATCGTACAATAACCCCAAAGCCTGAAAAACGCATCAACATCACTCAAAACAGGATCCCCAGGTTTTCAGGGGGAAAAAGCCCAATCCTGAGGGTCGCCGCGCAGGAGAGAGATGACAATTTGAACCTGCTGCGCTGCCGTTCCCTGAGGACTTAGTTTTTAAGGCAAAAAACAATTTACAGTTATTTTTGAAATTCAGAAATTTAGCTCGATCCCCTAAAACAAATCTGGCATGGGAATCCCAGGTTCCACAACAGGCAACCTAGCAAGATAGGTAGCAATACTCCGAACTTCAGTGGCAGCTGATCCACATGCAGACAACGTGCAAACTCCATTGAGAGAGAAAAAAATCCTCCTCAGCACCCAGAGATACGAGGGAAAAAAAAAATGCAACAAAAAAAAAAAAAAAAAAAATCTCTGAAAACTCTGACAAACTTTTTTCTTTCCACAATATTTTTTCCCTTCTGTGATACCATATAATTTCAGTTTGGGCCGGTGATACTGTTATGATTTGGTAGCTGAGGGAGCAGGCAAAAAGGAAATACACCAAGGCGTTGGAAATATGAGATTGCAGTACCCTGGACTAACCACCACAACTAGAGGCAGCCGTGGAGCGTTCCTACGTTGGTCCTAGATGCCTCGTCACAGCCTGAGAAACTAACTACACCTAAAGATAGAAAGTGGAAAGCTATCTGCCCGGAGCAGATCCCAAAGACATAGAAAGCCCCCCCAAACATGTAATGGCGGTTAGACAAGAAGAAATACTGACCAGACAGAAAATAGTATGAGCAAACGTTGGGGCCCAAACTTACTAAATAGAAAGGATAGGAAGGGCACTTACTGCAATCCCAAAAAACCCTGAAAAGCACCAACTTACTAATTTCAAAAAC